>JZKD02S2031558.1:144834-158904 GCA_000966675.3 Picea glauca
CTCATGCGCCTTGAAACCATCGCCAACATACCTTATGAACTTGCCGATGTATTTGGTGCATACCATATGTGTTTGTACTCCAAAGTCTTAGAACCATATAATCAAAATTATTTCAAATAATAATCAAGTGATAGTTTAAAGCAAGGATAAAAAACAATATGACCAAATCCATTACACAATTTTCATAGATAAGACCAATAACTTTCATGCCCAAAGGTTTTACAATGAAATATATCCAAACGCGCAATCAAGAATGCTCAAGAACATAAGTCTGATACAACATTAGCAATCAAATGATAAACCAGTAATCAAGTATCAGCCAAACACGACGACAATCTAATCAACGAAAGAAGTGTTTTCACACTTGCAGTTGTGAAAAACTGGGTTGATATTGAATTGTAATGATCGCAAAAATAAGATGAATGTCCATTAGCACAATGCGACAATGGTTTGTCGTAATACGACAAGGGGTGTAGGCAGCTTTTTGAGAGCAATAAAAAAAAATTGAGTTGGCTGCCAACAAAGCCCAAGGAGGACTGGAAGAAACCTTAGGCTCGAACTGAAAGAGGTGGAACCTCATAGCGAGGACAATATGCTGAACAAATATGGTATCACATCGAACAAATAGGAGATTATGCTGATAATAATATTTTTCCTCGTACTAGAGGTAGAGGAAGTGGAAGAGGTGGAGTGATAAAATAATTCACGTGTGGAAAGAATGGACACAAATCTTATGAATGTCCAGATAAGAAGAAAGAGAGTGGAGAGACTCACATTGCCGAAGCACAAAGGTGAAATGTTGAGGCAGAGGATGTTGAAGGTGGAAGATCGTTGATGATGTGAAAAGTTCTCTTAACACCAGAGAAGGAGGTGGAGAGTTCGGTACAAAGGAACAAACTTTTTTGGACTACTTGCAAAACCAAGGATAGGGTATGCAAGGTCATTATGGACAATGGTAGCACAGAAAATCTCGTTTCAACAGAGATGGTAGAAAAGATGGAGCTGGAGATGATTGAACATCCAAGTCCATATAGAGTTTCATGGCTACAAAAGGGACATCAGGTAAATGTCACTAAACAATGTTTAGTTGAATTTAAGATAGGAGGATATAATGATAAGATACTCTGCAATGTTATTCCTATGGATGTTTGTCATTTATTACTGGGTAGACCATGGCAATATGACAAAAATGTGATTCATGATGGGAGGATGAACACATACACCCTAGAAAAGAATGGGAGAACTCATATGTTTCTTCCAATTAAAGATAAGGAAGTGAAATCTGAATTAAGTAACACTGTACTTCTCATGAGTGGGAAAGAACTCCTTAACAAGGTCAAGAAGAAGGAGGAAGCACAATTCATTGTAGTCAGGAAGCCAATGATTGTTTTGACCAGCACAAGAGTGGATGATCTACCAGAAGAAGTTCAAGGACTGCTGGAAGAGTTCATTGACATAGTAGTGGATGAACTACCTCATTCGTTGCCACCAATTAGAAGTGTGAGTCACCATATTGATCTCATACCTAGAGCTAGTTTACCAAACAAAGTAGCGTACAGATTGACACCGCAGGAGAATGAAGAAGTCAAAAGATAAGTCCAGGATTTGTTGGACAAATGGTGGGTTAGAGAAAGCTTTAGCCCATGTGTTGTTCCAACAATACTCATTCCAAAGAAAGACGAAGGCTGGAGGATGTGTACTGATTGAAGATAAATTAACAAGATAACCATTAGGTATAGGTTTCCATTGCCAAGGATGGATGATCTGATGGATTGCTTAAGTGGGGAAAAATATTTTTCGAAGATTGATTTGAAAAGTGGATATCACCAGATTCGTATGAGGGAAGGTGATGAATGGAAAACAACCTTCAAGACTAATGAAGGGTTGTATGAATGGATTGTTATGCCATTTGTCTTAACAAATGTTCCAAGTACCTTTATGAAGTTGATGAATGAAGTCCTGAAGGAATTCATCAGAAAATTTGTCATTGTGTATCTGGATGACATACTGATTTTCAGTAAAACAAAGGCAGAGCATCTGAAACACTTGGCTACTGTGATGAAGAGATTATAGCAAGAGAAGTTGTTGATAAACATGAGGAAATCCTCATTCATGAAGACAGATCTCATTTACTTGGGATTTGTTATTTTTGCAAATGAGTTGAGGATGGATCCAGATAAGGTGGAAGTAATCAAGAATTGGCCATCACCGAAGAGTATATTTGAGGTGGGAAGTTTTCACGGATTAGCTAGTTTTTATCGAAAGTTCATTAGGAATTTCAGTGGAATTAGTGCACCGATGATGGATACAGTGAATAAAAGACACAAGTATTTTCACTGGACAAAAGAGGCTGAGAAGAGTTTTAACCTGTTGAAGAGGAAGATCATGGAGAAACCAATTCTGGTGTTACCAAATTTCAAAAAGACATTTCAGGTGAAATGCGATGCAAGTGGATTTTCAATAGGGGTAGTCCTAAGTCAAGAGGACAGGCTAATAGCATACTTTAGTGAGAAGATGAATGAAGCAAAGGTGAAGTAGTCCACATATGACAAGGAATTCTATGCTATCATCCAAGCATTGAAGAAATGGAGGCATTACTTGATTCCCAAAGAGTTTGTCTTATACAGTGACAATCATGCACTGTAGTTTGTGACTCAACAGGAAAAGTTGAATTAGAGACATGTTAAATGGGTTGAATATATGCAAAATTTCACTTTTGTGATTAAACATATTTCTGGAACTGCTAACAAAGTTGTTGATGCTTTGAGCAAGAAGTGTTTTCTATTGCAGGAGTTCAAAATCAAAACATTGGGTTTTGATGACCTCAGGGACATGTACAAGGATGATCCGGATTTCAAGGAGGTGTATGAAGTAGCTGAGAATTCAATCCTCAGAGATAGAAGTCAATGGACAGAATACATGATCCAGGAGAGATTACTATTTAAGGGTAATCAACTTTGTATTCCAAAATTCTCCATGAGGGAGAATTTGCTGAAAGAGAAACATAGTGGAGGATTGGCAGGACACTTTGGTCATGACAAGACATTCGCAAAATTAAATGAGTCATATTTTTGGCTGGGAATGCGAGAAGATTTCAAGAGGTTCATGGACAGATGCATAATTTTCTAGCATTCAAAAGGAAAGAGGCAGAATGCAGGTTTTTATCAACCATTTCCAATACCTGAGAGGCCATGGGATGCAATTAGCATGGATTTTATATTGGGTTTGCCAAGAACAAAAAGAGGATTTGACTCAATATTTGTGGTGGTGGATATATTTTCTAAGATGGCACACTTCATTCCATGTCAGAAAACCAGTGACACAACTCACATTGCGAATCTATTTTTCAAAGAAGTCATTCGACTTCACGGCTTACCAAGGAGCATAGTTTTGGATCGAGACACTAAGTTAGTGGGAAATTTATGGAGAACCTTATGGAAGAAGATGGGAACAAATTTATCATTCAGTTCATCTTATCATCCTCATATGGATGGATAGACAGAATTCATAAACAGGATTTTGGGAGAATTGTTGAGAAGCCTGGTGACAGAACACCACAGCCAGTGGGACAACATATTACCATAGGCAGAGTTTGCTTATAATGATTCAATCAATAGAAGTACAGGGAAAAGTCCATTTCAGATTTTCCATGGCATACAACTAAGGGGAATTTTTGAATTGAGAGATTCAGAACAGAATGTGACTAGGAGTGCTAGTGCAGAATATTTTGCAGAGGTAATGAAGGAACTTCACAGGCAGGTGAAGGAGCGTTTACAGAATTCAAGCCAGGAGTATAAGCGAAGAGAAGATCAACATAGGAGACAACTTCAGTTGAAGGTTGGTGATTTGATTCTGGCACATCTGAGAAAGGAAAGGTTCCTGAAGGGAACATATAATAAAATGAAGATGAAGAAGATTGGACTGTGTAAGATCTTGAAGAAATTTGGGGCAAATGTTTATGAGATTGAATTACCCGATGGGATCAAAATTTCTCCGATATTCAATGTCTCATATTTGTACCCATACAAAGATGAGGAAGTAGGAACAAATGATGAACAGTTAGAGGTTCAGTGGAAAAAGTAGATGTCAGTTGCAGAAAATCCACAAATGGAGCGCATACTGGACAAAAGGGTCGGCAAGAAGACCAGGTGAAGGGAATACTTTAAATAGATGGTCAAGTGGAAAGGACATCCAGTTGAATATGGCAGCTGGGAAAATGAAGCAGAGATTCAGAAGCATGGGCAGACTGTGCAAGAGCTCATAGATAGGTGCCCATGAAAATTTTCAAGTAAGGGAATATGATGCAGGAGCATCGCCAATGTCAAGAGAGCATGGGGCAACCACAACACATTTTGATCACATGATACATTGTTTAAAAAGTTTTGAAGTTTGGATGCACCAAACTTAAATGTGATAGTTAAGGAGAGGCGTACTAATAGATTGTAATCAGACCTTGATAAACCCACTCTCGTCTGAAGGACTAAGAAGGAATTTATGTTAGTAGGTAGCTTTAATGCATAGATTAGACAGTTTAGAATGACAGAGAGAAAACAGAATATATACACCCTCATTTTTGGTATTGTAACATTATGATGAAGAGTAGGAAAACATAGAGAAGAAAGAGAGAGAGCTGTGTAGCAGACTCCATGTACAAAAGTTCTGAACTAATACGAGAAAGTTGTGATTCAGACTCATGGTGTTCATATATTCTCTGTGTATGCATATTTGAATTCTATGCTCATGAATTTTTTACTCTTTCTGCTGTACATTTTCTTTTATGCTATGTATGAATGATTTCTGGTTGAATGTTTGAAATCTGAGAGAAAGAGAGAGAGTAAGAGGAATGAGTTTTAATTGTTTCTCTATCTGAGCAAGAGTTCCTACAAGGAGTGCAGTTGAATTGTCCACAAGGAGTGCGTTGACAAGGTGTTCAGAGGGTTGTCTCTGAAATCTCAGGAGAGATAGCTTTTGTCCTCATTAACCTAGAAGTCCAGTTAGACACAGGAGTTGTGCAAGGAGTGCACATACTGAGTAAAGTCTCAGAGTTTTGAACCTAAGCCAAGTATTGAGAGACTGCTGCCGCAACATGTGCACAAGGTCAGAGAGTGTTCAACACTTCAAGTGTTTGGAGGTTTCCACAAGGAGTGCATGCAAGGGTCTTCTTTAAGACTCAAATTTGTGAGAAATCTCAGGAAGGATAAAGCCTTTGAAACTATTGAAAGCGGTACAAGAAGTTGGTGCACTTGAATGATTAGAAGGCATTGGAAGTTTGTGCCACAGGTGGATAAGTTTGGGGAAGAATCCTTGGTTCATTTCACAGAAATCATCAGAGGGAAATCCTCTGTAGAGAATTAGCGAAATCTCGTCAGTCGTCCGATCTAACAAAGAAGCGAGGAGGTTATGACTGGGTTGCCAAGGTGAAAGCTTAGAAGATTGTGAACCGTCGGATCTTCACTTAGATACCCATCAGATGTCTAATCTGACAGGAGTTTCATGGGGTTTAAAACCTCTCAAGCTGAGTGAAGGTCTTGAAAGGTATCGGGATATCGAGGTGCTGGAGTTTGGAATATCGAAAGTTCTGTGGACAAGAGATCAGGTAAATCCATAGTGAAAACCCCGAAACAAATCAGAACCATCCATCTATTGGGGCACGTGGCAGGGATCGAGATCCATCGACATCTTGGAAGTCTATAGACCAAGAGTTTGAGACCTTTTGAGTCCCAAAACAATGAAAGGATCATAGCCGTGGATCTAAGGAAGGACGCGTGTCGCGTGATCATCCACATCGGATATTTGGGCACTAGGACTCACATAATTGAGCAGTTTGACTTTGCATTTGGTGAAGTCTAAGGTTTGATCTGAACCGTCCATCCATTTGGGACGCGTGGTGGAAATCAGAGAAGTCGGGGTTCGACGTTTCGTGGATCTTGAAGACAGGGAACATCCACATTTCGGAATTGTGAAATTTGAAATCTCGATAAGTTGGAAAACTCCATTGAGAGGGGGGACAACTATCATCATACTAGGAAATTGAAATTCAGAGATCAAAATAATCGAGGAAAAATGCATTTCGGCATTTGAAACCCCTAAGTCCCGAGGGAGATCTAGAGCCATTGGTTTAGTATACGATCACGGCTATTGATCGTGTTTATGGAGAAAAGGGGTTCCTAGTTAAAGAATATCAAGATTCGAAGGATCGGGGATCCTGAGGACAAGGGGTCAAATACATATCGACATCCAAAAGCCTGAAATCCCAAAAAGAGGTAGGACTGTGGTCATATAAGGCAAGTTCATGTGGACCATGAGTCTAGCCCGGAGATTGGGAAACCGAAAAGACAAAGTTGTGACCTCAGGATTTCAAAACCCCGAAGCCCGAAATTCCATTAATCTATTGTGACGAGAACAACGATCGGAACTAGAGGCTACGAGGAGCAGAAAAGATCTATGGGTCAATTTAAATAGAGATTCCAGTGGAGAATCGAAGGAGCCACTCCAGCTCGAGAGTAAAATTTGAATGATCCTTAAGACCGGGAGGTCAGGGCAGAGGCCTTTGCCGAGGCAGAGGGTGGTACATCTGCGTCACTTGGTCTACTTCCCTTGGTTGATATCACTTCCCATGACTTTGGATGAATTGGGGTTTGTTGCAATTGTAGCATCTTGAGCGACCATGTGTAGGATCTCTTCTGAAAACTCCTCCTCGATATAGAAAGTGGGGAATTCCTCTATGGTGTTGTGTCCTTGGCTCTCCACCATGACGGGTTGAGTGGCTTCCCCTATGAGGCTTCTTGATGGCTACCAGTTTTTTGGCATTGTGAAAAGAAGATGTTCTGGAGGAATATATAGAGGCTCCTCTAGGAGGACCTCCTCCAAAAACGCCATGGGAGGTGACCAAGATATCCTTGCTTGGCACGTAATTTGATTTCTGGACATGGATAACATGTGTTCCAAATTTTGTTGTCTCTTCTTCCTTTCCGCGAAGGTGTACCAAGATAAGCCACATCATGGTTTTCCCCTCTCTCTCAGCATTGTGATGACAATTCGAATGGCTATGTTACAGGGGGTGTTCCGGTGGCTACACCAAAGCTCGAAGTTATTGGCCTGGTGCAAGCCAAAATCGAAATGGAGGGAGCCAAGGCGAGGTTGGATGATAACATGGAGGAGCGACAGGATAGGTTCCATTAGGGATCCTCCAACATTTACTTCTTGTGATGTCGGACTGTTCGCGTGAGGGATAAGTCCCATGGCATGAAGCTGGTGATTAATTCTTGCTCCCATCCTTAATGGTGAAGGGATGTGATTCGGTCTTCCTTATTTATGTCTAGTCCTAGATCCTCATTGCGTGACACTATTGGACTATGTGTGACACCATCTGTGGTCAAGAGAGATGATATTACAAGAGACCCTTGCCTCTTATTTATACTCTCTAAGCATCCTCCTTAGAATCATCTACTTGGACACTGTGTCCACATATCCACTTTATCCTCATAACCATTTGTCCATATGGATACCTTTATCCAACTTTGTCCACATATCCACTTTGTTCACATGACCACTTGTCCATTTAACCCACATTCCTTATTTTAGGGTTAACCCACTTATAACCACTTTCCATAATTATAAAGTTTTCCATTACCTTTATTATTTAAATAATCTTCTTTGACTTTATCACATCACTTTATTATTTAAATAATTTCTTCTTTGTAATCACTTTGACTTCTTTGACCTTTTGGGGGATTCTAGCCAACAATGAGGGTCCTTCAACTTCGTAAGGCCATAACTCTAAAACCATGATTAGTTATGTGACATTCCAAATACCATTGAAAATGGAATGATAAGAACTATCCATATAGGATAGTTTCATTGACAAATCCATTGATATTCATCTCATTATTCCACAATTAATCTTGGGTTCTCTAACCATTCTTCTAGGATAACTCAACTGCAAAGTGTCTTCCCATGAGGGATTTCACCATAAGAGGACCACTTTGGAGTTCATCCATTTGTACTTCCTATCAACCATGACAAGACAATAATTAGTCATATTTACATGAATCCAACTAAAATAACCCATGACAATACATAATATGACATTGTCCCTTTTTCATTGATTCCATGCATGACCACATGCTCCAATGATCAATTCATTAATTCATCCGCCCATTTATGAATCATCTATCAATTACAACACATTGATCCATCTTCATCTATGCATGACATCATCTATGCATCATATATCAATGCCAACACATTGATCCATCTTCATTTGTGCATGAAATCATCTATGCATCATTTATCAATGACTTCACTTGACATTAATTCATTTACAACAATGAAAATACATAATACATCAATGAAAATACATTGTTCCTTTGACATCAATCTCTTGACATTAATGACAACAGGATCCAACAATCTCCCCCTTTGGCATTGATGGAAATACCAACATTGATGTCAACATAAATCATTGATGGCAACATGTAGAATGCATCACTCTTCATCAATAGTCATCTCAATCACATCAATGTGACTATCTCTCCCCTTTTGACATCAATGGAAAAGGGTAGTTATCTCCTTGGGGATACTCCCCCTGCCTGAACTCTCCTTGGGCTGCTCCCCCCGCCTAGATGCCTTTGATATTTCTCTGAATAATCTCTCCCCTTTTGAACAAGGGATATCACTATGATGTATTGTTGAATACATATCATCCATGCTCCCCTTTTGACCATCGCTCCCCATGGAACAATTCCTTTGTGATATTTCTCTAAGTAGAGGGCTCTTTTTCCAAGTATTTATCTTTGCATCTAATAAATTTCTCCTCCTGCAATCATGGGAAGAAGAATGAATCCCCCTATGGTTATGTCTCCCCCTATATTCTTTGCAATATGAACAATATGCTACCACTTCTTAACCATAGCATAGATCAATTTCTTCAAGAATGATCCTCTCTTCCTATGACTATCCTTGGACCTGTCCATGCATAAAACTCATGCCATACCATACATCATAAAGAAACAAATATGTCAACAATGAATTGAGAATCATGACCAAAACATCAACCATGTTCATCATGTGCCATATTGTGTGCCAACCATACACCTCTACCAACATGCCAACCATGTGCCTCAAACAAGTGTCATATCACCCATGACATGCCTCTAGCATGAACCAAGTGCCACAACCATATATCTCAATCCTCAAGTATCATAACAAGTGTTTCAACAATAGCATCCCATGCATCATGTACAAAATTATATGCTAAACAAGTAATACCAATGGTTTACTTTAGCCAAGTACTATCACCTACAAACATATACCATCTATGAGTAAATCAACATTGCACTAAACATGTATCACCACATGTACCAAGTAAGTGCATCAACCATGCACGAATAACACAACAAGATGAACTGCAATCAAGATGTGTCCTCATACATGTATGCCATATCCACCATAAAACATGTGCCAATCATACTGCTAGCAGGTGCCTCTAACAATGTACCAAAAGTGTATCAATCATGCATCAACTATAGATCAAGCTATGAATCATCAATGATGTATAACATGACCACCTCATTAACTCATCAACTATATGTCCCAATATGTAGCTCAACCATATGCCAAATGCATGCACCAATATATCCAACAAATATGCCTCCAACAATACATCACAAGATATATCAATGTCACTGAAATATGTACCAACCATACAACCTAACAGATCTGTCTCAACCTCCATTCACTACAACAAATACTAAACATCCAAAGATGCATGTACTAGAAGTGTGTCTCATTAGATCAATGGCATATCTATCTAGGCTCATCATGATATATCTCATAACCAATGTGCCATAACTTCACTGTCACAACCAACATTGTTCCTCAACATAACTTGTCTTAATCCACACTCTAGGGTTAGTACCGTACATCCAAGATATCCTTTCAACACTCAACCATATGTCATCACTATACATACATCAATTATGTATGCCAACTTGTAATCATGAAAACCTACAACAAACCATTTTATACCCTGCAACATAGAGTTATATCATCATACCATGCTGCAACTCATATGCATAGCCTTTTTCCCAAGGCTTTTACCATAGATACGTGACCTTCTATACAGACAGCTCGTGTATGTACATGAACTATTTATAGGTCACCTCACATATGTATGTGATTGTTACCAGTGTAACCATCGTATGCTTCAGAAGATGTCAAACTTGAGCTTCCTTTAATGCTTCCATTTTGTTTTGATTGTTCATTCTTATTCACCACTTCTAAATGTGTCCCATCTTCTCAGAACTTGATCTATGAGATTCAATATCTCCAACATTGTATTCTCCTCTAGCCTCATGTCTTCTTCTAGCCATACTATATGAAACACTCCTCATGGATTTTCTTCTTGTGTTCCAACAATCCTGGGATTTGTGGCCAAATGCACTACAACTATAGCATCTCATGGTGTGACAATGAGCAACAATGTGTTCTACTTGATTACATATCCAACGCCTTAGGGTGTTATTCAATATTTCATTGTCTCTCCTTGCATAATATCTGCATTCCAAAGCTTTGTGACCATATTCATTACATGAGTAACAATGACCATGAAAAACATTTTCATACCTTTTCTTTGGTGTCCATCTTGAAGGTGTCTCTCTTTTGAATTTGCTTCGAGTTGTAAAGATGGCTTCTTGATGTCTTCCTTGCTTTTGTCTTCTGAAAGTTTCATTCCCTTGTGTATATGGTTGACTTGCAACATTATTTCCATCTTTTGAGAATAAGGGACTTACCTCAATATTCTTTGAGGTGCTTGCTTCAACATGTGTACCTCTTTGTTGTATCCAAGACCTGATTTATCATTTGGTGATCTTTGACTATCCAAGATTTCATTCAATATTGTTGAGCTATTCAAGAATTTTTTTGAATTCTATACTTTCTTTATAAGATCAACAACTTCAGCTTCCAACTTATGACATGACTCTTCCTTTTCATTTACTTTATTCTTTAGTAGTTTCTCTATCCTTTTGGCTTCTTCAATTTGGGTCTTGAGATGGATGTTAACTTAAAGATTTTTTCTAATCTCATTATCTACCTTCTTATTTTCTTTTATTTCATTCTTTAGTCTTTTGATCTCTTCTTCTTTTTCTTCTAATTGAGACCTTTTACTTTCTTCTTGTTCCTTGAGCATTTTCTTTAGTTTCAAAATATGCTTTTGATTCTTTTCAAGAATCCTTTTAGTGTTCTCTGAAAGATAGATATAATCTATATAACTATGGTCATAGTTGTATTCATATAGACCCCAATCAAATTTCTTTTTAAGATTTGAAAGTTCTTCTTCTACTTCTTCCATGGAATAATTATCATTGGATTCTTCACAAACTATTTCTATATCTTCTTCTTCACATGTAGAGAAACATTCAACATCATCACATTTAGAGTTATTGAAATCATAGGATTGTGGATATTCTTTACCTTTAATCTTCTTAATGGATTTTTATTTAGTGTCTTCCTTCTTGCTTTGGTATGTCTCCTCTAGATTTAGCCATAGATCCTTGGTAGAAGTGCAATGTCCCATGCTCTCTTTAATAGAACTTAAGAGTCCATTGAGAATGGTATTGAGAGCCAATGCATCATTCTTCTTTTATTCCCTTTGAGATGAAAACTTTGACTTGTTCTTCAAAGGAACTAATCCACCAATAGATTCTTTCCAAACACCTGCTCCTTTTTATTTCAAATGCACTTTCATTTCTATTCTCCATGTTGAATAATTTTCTTCACCAAGGATTGGAACTTCATCATCCATTTGTGTGTCCATGAATCTCCTCCAATCTTGTTAAATCTTATAGTGAAGGCTCTCTCTAATACCAATTGTTGGACACACTAACCAAACTGAGAGGGGGGGTGAACATATATCAACAACAGTTAATAACATTTACTTATCACTTATTACTGTCATTTATAACTAGTTGTATGTGAACATATATCAACAATAGATAACAACAACATATATCATCAATAGTACATCACCACAAAGAACACAAGATGTATGTACAATTTTATTTCTATTATGGAAGACAATCCTTAGGTTTATCAACAACAATTGAATAGAGTTACAACTCCATAAGAGCACCATATCTGCAATGCAAGACTCATATTACACAACTCAACACCAATTGAGAAGATGATTCAATCCTCAATAGATACCAATCTGTTAATAAGTACATGACCTATCAGTAGTGAAACATGCATATGTACACACCCTACCAATAGAAAAAATCGCGTATGTACGTGGCCTATCTGTACTGTATCTTGTGTATGCCTTCTGAATAACTAGGTTTTTCTCTTCTTGAAAAACTCAGATCTTCTGTAGCCTTCAGTCATATCCACTTCTACCTTTCACTGTCTGATCTGTACCATAACCAATCACAACACATCTATGCTCTCCAACAACTTACTCATACTCCTCAACCATACAATATGGATGCTACTTAAGCATGTATAATAAACCATCATACTATGGAAACCATATCAGTATTGAAACATAAGAGTGTTGTTGACTCTATCAATCAACCAACATAAACCATGTCACAACAACCATACCAAGAATTCCCTAATCATTCACCATACCATGAGAAAGAGTATACATCAAAACAATCATGTCACCATATGAGAAATTCTATGAAAGATCTGATCCCATAGAATGCAGATCTAGAACTTGACTCAACCTTCAAGAAACTGGACCCAACTTACACGCAAGTCTCTATGACTTCCTCCAACTGTACGCACTCTGACCTCCTTCAACCCACATGTGTACGTGCTTTGGATCACTGTAGCATGCATATGTACGTTCTCTGGCCCACTGCTACTCACATACTCCATGAGAAACTAGTGTTTAGAAACCTATGAAACTTTCACCATCAAGATCTCAAACTTATAGAAACTTTGATGTGTCGATGAGATCCTCCAGTCAATATCTCTCTCAAAATAGATCTTCAATATGTTCTCAAGAGAGATGATATTACAAGAGACCCTTGCCTCTTATTTATACTCTCCAAGTAGCCTCCTTAGAAGCATCTACTTGGCCACTTTTTCCACATATCTAATTTATCCTCATAACCATTTTTCCATATGGCTACCTTTATCCAACTTTTTCAACATATCCACTTTGTTCACATGACCACTTGTCCATTCAACCCACTTTCCTTATTTTAGGGTTAACCCACTTATAACCACTTTCCATAATTAGAAAGTTCTCCATTATCTTTATTATTTAAATAATCCTCTTTGACTTTATCACATCACTTTATTATTTAAATAATTTCTTCTATGTAAGCGCTTTGACTTCTTTGACCTTTTGGGGGCTTCTAGCCAACAATGAGGGTCCTTCAACTTCGTAAGGTCATAACGCTCAAACCGTGAGGAGCTATTTGACGTTACACATACCACTAGAAATGGCATGATAAGAACTATCCATATAGGATAGTTTAACTGACAAATTCATTGATCTTCATCTCATTATTCCACAATTAATCTTGGGTTATCTAACCATTCTTCTAGGATAAATCAACCACAAAGCGTCTTCCCATGAGGGATTTCACCATAAGGGGACCACTTTGGAGTTCATCCATTTGTACTTCCTATCAACCATGATAAGACAATAATTATTCATCTTTACATCAATCCAACTAGAATAACCCATGGCAATACATCAATATGACATTGTCCCTTTGTCATTGATTCCATGCATGACCACATGCTCCAACAATCAATTCATTAATGAATCAATCCATTTATGCATCATATATCAATGACAACACATAGATCCATATTCATCTATGGATAACATCATCTATGCATCATATATAAATGACAACACATTGATCCATATTCATATGTGCATGACATCATTTATGCATCATTTATAAATGACTTCACTTGACATCAATTCATTTACAACAATGACAATAAATACTACATCAATGACAAGACATTGTTTCTTTGACATCAATCCTTTGACATCAATCCCTTGAAATCAATCCTTTGACATCAATCCTTTGACATCAATGA
>JZKD02S2031558.1:177508-189342 GCA_000966675.3 Picea glauca
AGCTCCTTACTATGACTTTTACCTCCAATAGATAGCCACCACATCACCCATCCGTATCCATCACCCATCGTCACCTACCATATCACCTTCAAAATGATCTATTGGCCATTTATTACTGGATAACCTATCCATTATCCAGCCGACTTGTCTCCCGCACCCAACCGACCCCAGTTTACTTAAAACTACCGTTATTCCCCTTACCTTCGCTATTCACCCATCGCACCAGAGAAATTCACTTATTACTCCTATGTTACAGTCTGTTTCCCTCATCCACAGTCAGTCACCCCCACTAATATTGTGTTTTATTGCAGGTACTGTTGCAGAAATGGCGCCAAAATCCAAACAAGCAGAAGGAGAGGAGAATCTGTTTCTCCCGCCTCCCATCGAACTGGACAGGATCCCACTAGTCGAAAAAGATCGATTAATCGTGGATACTAAATGTGATTTTGATTTCTCAGACCTCCATTCATAGCTCAGGGAAGTTTTCCTGGACCAGAGTGATGAAATTGGACTCTGGGGGTCCAATTTACCCCTCTACCTTTTCCCTCAGATCCACCATTTTCCCGAGTTCTCTCTCAAATGTCAAGCTCACTATATTCCCAAACAAAGAGTCGTCATCTCCTTGTTCGAAGAGATCCTATTCCTCATCATGCCTGAATCCATAGACCAGATGATGCAAATCCCCCGAGCCGACTCTACGTCTCCCTTCAACCTAGCAATTCTCACGAAATTGTACCAGAAAATGACCTTCCCCCAAAGAGCACAAATATTCGAGCTCTTCCTTCACCCATCCGCTCAATTTCCCTCCACAAATCCTCCTTACTCGTCTTCCATGTTCTCCACTAAGGGAAACCAGGTCATCTCATCCCTTTGTGATTTGTTGGGATACTACTCTGATCAGTGGGTAGATGAACCCATTATGGGTTTTATATCCGTCTTCTCTACCAATGAAAATCCCACCACCCAGTTTGACTTCAGCGCATTCTTGGCAGACAATATTCATGAAAATTTCATGAATTTTGGCACGTAAGGCATGTTCAGATACTCAATGATATTAGCATACTTTTTCGTCTTCTTCCAAGCAAATAAATTTGGATTTTCCATGCAGAAGATGGATGGAGATGGTAAACCTCAAGCAGTCACAGCATGGACCTCCTTGCTCAAGCACAAATCCATTGTTTTTAGTTTCAAGGAGTTCGTCAATCAATTCTACCACCCTGTGGTAAGAATGCTAGGTGGCAGGCCCATGCCTCGAATAAACGATGAAGTTCAGAGAATCCTGCATCTCTCGGACAACACAAAGATCGGGGATTGGTACCTGTATCAGGATTACACCAAGATCAGAGTATGCGGCTGTGAGTTGGCACCATATAAGCTGCCCAAGTATTTGCCTGTCAGAATCTTTGCTCTAGAATATATAAGGCAGATAATAAATTTCGATGACATCCATTTTGTGTCATTGAAGAAAAAGCAACAACTTAGAATCAAGGGGCAGATTGTCTCCTTCATATGCAACAATCGGGGTGCTGGGGAAGAAGCAGACAGGCTGCTAAAAGAAATGAAGTTCTCCATGAGCTTCCCATGGCATTATGATCCATGTGGGATCATATCAGAAATGAGGATCAAGAAAAAAAACATCCCATATATCCATGAGTCCAGGTCTGAAATTGAAAAATTTGCAAATCAGACAATGTGGGAGCCTAACACATTGGTCGAAGCACAACAATAGGATCCCCTGGCCACTGTATCTCCAACAGCCATGCCAGAGGTCCCAAAAAAGAAATTTTTGAGGCAAGATTTATCTCTGCCATTCACTGAGGTATCTTCCGAGGAATTCCAACTGCATACCAAGAGGCCTAAGACTGTTGCAGCTCCTGGCCCGACCGGGGAAAAAGAAGCCCCGTCGACTACAGTGACCAAAGTTGGTATGCTGCCCTTCGGTTCGAGCCTCCATAAGGTTATTACCCCAACATTTCTGAAGCAGTCCATAGACTCTCCATTGAACACTCAGACAGGCAAGGTGGGACCGAAGCTGAGTATTTTCAAGAAGTACAAGATGATCAAGAAAAAGAACCAGACCCTAACCAGCAGTACTTGTGATCATTTTTGGAAGTAGACGTCGACTGCACAACATAGGTTGTTTTCTTCATTTGACACAGAGAAGGGCAGAATGCACATGGCCTTCCTCCAGGAACAAGTACCAGATCCAAAGGTGATCACTAACTATAAAAGGGCCACCTTCGAATTCCAAACGAAGGACATGCATCCAACCGATCAAATGGATCTGCACAAGCAGACAGGGGAAATGGTTTTCTACACATTGGTGCATGCCTCCACTTCTGCGTCTAGATTGCAGGTGTCCCTGAACAATGTTCAAACACAACTCAAGCTGGAGAAGATATCATCCTTTTCAAAGGATAATAGGATCAAGACTTTGGAGGAGTTGGTCCTCAAGATCGGTTATGATCCTTCAAACGTGAAAGCAGCTGAGGAGATGATCAAAAAGAAGAATGTTGACATAGCCTCCTTGAGGAAACAACTAAAGATCCCACCCACAGAGGATTCACAGGAAAATGAGATAGAAGAGAAAGAAGGAGAGAAGGATGAAATGCTAAAGCTGCTCATGGAGTAGAATGCACAGCTTAAAGAAATGGAAGCTAAGATGGAGAAGCTGTTAAAAGAGAAAGAGAAATTGAAGCCAATGGAATTCATTCCATTGAGTTCTATTCCAATTTCAGGAGTGAGCACAACGTCAGTGACAGAATTCCCATCTGCGACTCCATTGACATAACAGGAGAAGACAACCGACCTGGATAAGTCCATGGAAAAGATGAACCTGCAGGAAACAGAGATCAGTAGGCTTAAAAAGGAAGTTGAGAACCTTCAGGAACTCAAAAATTCCTTCCAGACCAGCCTCTCCAAGGAAAAGCAGGTGACAAAACAGCTGAAGCAGGAGCTACAGCACCTCCGGAAGAAAACAGTGGCAGGGAAGACTTTGGTTGAGGTTAAAGAGAATGTATGGACAGACATCACTAAGTCCATGAACGAGATATGGACAATGATCTAGATCATGTTTGAGCAGAATGAATTGGTCTAGAGGAGAAAACAGTCCATTGAGAAATTCAAATTAGAATTGGGAGACATGCCAACACAGGCAAACGAGATCATCAAGTTCCTCAATTCTAAGACCAGAGAAGAGTTGGAAGAGATGAAAAATTGAAGATAGAACAGAAACTATCCTTGAGGTCAAAAGAGTTTTGACCAAGAGAGTATTAATGCTTCAGTTGGAAGAAAAGGTTCAGGCCATGGACCTAGGGGTACAAAGATTCTTCAGTAAGATTGAATCTCTCCAAAAGAAAGGTCTTCCTAGTCTGAAAGTAATCAATGATAAATTGATGACACTCCCCGACTACAAGAAGATATTAGCCGAAGTGGCTAAGGACAATTCAAAGTTTGCAGGCATTCAAGGGAGCATCACTGGCAAGGCATTCCTAGATGCCCTCCAGTGGGACATTAATATCCAACACGAGATTCGATACATTTTCCTCACCAAGCCTACATTCGCCAAGTACACAGAAATGGACGAAGTGTATCGAAGGCTGCTCAAAGTCAACATGCCTAGTCATCTTAGATGGGAGGAGCTTTATGATCTGATTGATTAGCAGATGAGTTGTCCCAGTCCAGTCATTCATCCAGTCAGATGAGGTTGTGTAGAGGCTTCATCAACGGCCCACCCAAAAATCAGCATGCAGTTACACCACATCATCAAGCAGTTCCTAGATTTAGAAATTTTGTTAAGTTAGTTAGACTAAAAATAGATTTAGCACATCTTGGTCATTAATGACAGGATCTTTGTAATTTGAGTTATAAATACTTCACCTTTCAAAGTATTGAGGGTTGTTGATCTTCACACCCTAACGCTATCAGACTGTAATCTTTTTGAGATCTTCCATTAATAAAAAGGAGGCAATTTTACAGGATTCTTGCGTGTATTCACTGGTGATGTTTTTCTCTCTAAGTTGAATGTTATTCTCTCTTTGTCATCATTTCATTTTCTGAATCTAATCTTTAAGAGTAACGAATGTTGCAGGGTTTATCTAGTATACCCTGTTTTTGACTTGAAAGATTTAAGTGTTTTATCCTCTGGTGTTTCAACAAAGAAATTCTTAACTGCTTTTTTGTTGAAATTATCTTTCTCATATTTTCTATTGTTCACCATTTAAAGCTACTAAAAGATCCAGTGATTATATTATCTTGCCCTATGAAAGTTTTCCCTTTGCGTTTCTGGTTTTTATTTTATATTTTATTAAAACTCAGACCCCATAGCCCAATGGATGTTTAGACTGTCTCAACCAATTCGAAAAACACTTTGACACCAAAACCGACCTATCTATTTACCTAGCCTAATATTTGAAATTTGAAACATCGCTAAATCTAATAGAGAGATCCCTCTCTGAAGTTGGAAGGGCTAGATCCTAGCTTCAAAAGTGGTTGGATAAAGTTACCTTAGTAGATTTCTTCTACTTTCAACCTCTAGGAAATTTACCAAGTGATAACATAGTGGCGACCATACTGGGGAAGAGAACATAAAATTTAAAATTTCATGTTTTCTTTCCCCTAAAAGAAAGTTTGTTCCTGGAATATTGCAAATTTGAGAAGAAAGTAATGTTTAAAGGTTGATTAGATTTGTACATATTATTTTCGGACTCATAAAACTTAAAAATATATATATATATAAATCAAAAATAAATCTAGCTCCCAAAAATGTCTATACTCGATCTCATCCAGACCCAGAACCTGCGATAGTGACTGATAACCTGGAATAGTTGCTCAGGAAAAAGACCGTAGCTGAAGGCTCAGCGAGTCATACCCCCTTGCATAAGTCCCTTTCCTTTTCAAGGGAACCCATTACCTTTCAAAACTCTGACCTTGACACCTTTTCACAATGAAGCCTGGTTAGAACACAGTTCGATAGTTTTGTGGCTGAAATCATTTTTGACCCAACCATTTTACAACCCCGAACCCCTGAAGTTCTATCTTCTATTACGAAATCGCAAATCACTCCCTCTGTGCTATCCAATCCCTCCTCATCCTCATCTTCAGTCACTACCTCACCAATCATCCAGTCTATTATCCCACCTCCTCCACACATCATGGCAACTCGATATGCTCCCTTGGTTTTGTCTACACCTCTTCATGCCATGCCCCAACATTATCAAACTAGACTTCCACAGTTCAATGCAACAGGACCTTTGAGTGCACAACACGTGGATAAAATGAATGATTATTTTGATCTGCATGAAGTAGATGAGGTTGACGTTCAAATGAGATTGTTTTCCCAAAGTTTGACAGGTGACATTAAAAAATGGTACAAAGGTTTATGCACTGCCTCCATCCTTGACCTTACCGCATTCCAAAGGAGTTTTCTAGACAGATGGGAGGTAAAGAAAAACCCTCTCCAAATATTGTCAGAATACGAAAGTATCAAAAGAAATCAAGGTGAGACAGTGTAAGATTACTGCACTCATTTCAATAACCTGTACAACGCAATCCCCGCTGAAATCAAACCTCCACAGGGTTTGTCCTTGATAAAATTCCCTGATGTCTTTGACGCTGACATGTCATATCAACTAAGGGAAAGAAATTCTACCACCCTGGAAGACATGCAGAAAAGTGCAATAAGTGTGGAGGCCAATTTGTTGGCAAAAAGGGCATGTAAGAGGTCAGAGAGGAGAGTCACAATTAAAGAAGAACCCTCCATGTCAACCTCAAATTCCAAATTGGATTCTTTGGCTAGGGCAATGGAAATAATGATGGAAAGACTTACTGTGTCAGACAAAAATACTCCAAGAGACAACCCACCTGCTCCTCAGGTTCGGAATCCTAACTTCAGGAGAAACCCTCCTCAAATCAGATAGAGAGATCCTAGGGATCAAAGAGAGTAGAGAGGTCAGGATCAACAGATCAGACCTCCCCTGCAAGAAAATTATGTTGATGAAGGGGAGAAAGTGATTGAGGAATTGGAGGATACCCACATAAATCTCATGGGCATTCACGATAACGAAGCTATTTTCCTTACCCAAGAAGAGCAAGAAATTTTTCTTCTCAACCAAACAAAAGTAAGTGAAGAAGCTGAAGATGCAGAACAACAGGCATTCAAAAATGCCATTTTGGAGGTACACCGGTAGTATAATCTACGGATTAAAAAGACAGAAGGGAGTTCCCCAAAAAAGACGATTGAAACAAAGAAGGTAGTCGAAACCAAGAAGGCCTTTGAGCCCTCTGCCGAGAATATTCTAGAGAAGAGTACTGTCAAAGTTCCTGCGAAGAAAAACCTTACTATTCTGAAAAGATCATCACAGCCCGAGGTTTCACCTATTAATCCACCTAGTACTTTTGGCCAGAAGAGCATGGTGGACAAACCAGAATTGATGAGCAAAGGCAGAGCTCCTACACCCTTTAGCCTTGAGGGGGAATTATCCAAAGTAAAAATTCCCATCCCACTTTCAGAGTTGATGAACAAAGACGTTTATCATTCACAAGTGATTAAATCACTGACCATTGAATCTAACATAGGCACAAAGGCCTTAACCATTGGATCAACAAATCATTCGGACACTGTGAACCTTATTGATGATCAACCCGAACTTCTGTTTGGACCAGAAGTAGATGGTCGAGACGATACTGGTGATGTTGCTCTTTTTTAAATCAGTTTAAACATACATGACCTGATCTTGCATAACACTATGCTGGATTCGGGTGCTTCCCACAATCTAATACCTAAAGTAGTAATGGATAAACTGGGACTGGAGGTCACCAGACCTTACAAGGATTTGCACTAATTCGACTCCAATAAAGTTAGATGTATTGGTTTGATCAAGGACCTATGCATCACCTTAGTTCAGATTCCTGCGAAGAGCATGGTAATAGATGTGGTAGTTGCAGACATCCCTCCGAAGTATGGAATGTTGCTATCCCAGTATTGGGGTGCTAAGATGAGAGGTACCCTGTAGCTAGACATGTCTTATGCCACTATCCCAGTTTTCGGGCAACAAAGAAGGCTATACAGAGAAACATTAATGAAATACATGGTCAATAGCCAAGAAAAACCGCACAACTATCCTATTTACTCTGCGCATTCCGACTTGTATTCTTTTATCTTGTACAATGATGGTGACACGAGAGAAAAAGATACTCAGCTGGAAGAAGACAAATCTAGTCAAGATGAAGGCCAAGAAACCATTGAGGTAGAAAGGATGAAAAACGTGATAACTGAGGAATTACCAGTAGATTTATGGAGCATGGATTTTGATGGAGCAGTGAGCAAAGAAGGAGCTGGAGCAGGAGTCTAGCTTCATAATCACAGAAACAGGTATTCAGAAAACCATTCTTATAAGTTAAATTTCCAATGCACTAACAATATTGTCGAGTATGAAGCCTTGATGCTCGGTCTGAAGCTTTTGAAAAGAGTTGGTGCTAAATAGATTATGGTAAGAGGTGACTCTAAGTTGATAATCAAGAAAATCAAAGGTGAGTACGTTGTGAAACACCCACGTCTTAGAGCTTATAGGAACGATGTTCTTGATGCCCTTAGATGTTTCACTGAAGTTGACTTGCAAGTAATGCCGAGGGGACAAAACATTCTAGCGGATGTATTGGCTACTTCAGCAGCCACATGTAAGATTCCTTTTTTCTTGACTCGCCCATACACTGTTGAGGTGAAATGCAGACCAACCGTTCTCGACAATATCAGGTACTGGCAAGTGTTTGGTAATGATGATCAAATCAAAGACTTTTTGCAGTGTAAAAATGATTTTGAATGTACAAATATAGATTTAGAGAACGAAGACGAAAATGTAAATAGATCTGATTTTGAAATTGATAGTGTAAATAGCGTAGATTCAGGAAAATTAGGCGATGACGAAATGGATGTTGATGTTTTACATTTGAAAATCAATGTTTTGCCTAGGGGACTAGTTCCTTTGGAGGACTTTTTTGATTTTAACGACGTAGCCAAAAAACCCAAAATTGAAGCACATGGACAAGAGGTAGAATATTGTAATATAGGGACTAAAGAGAAACCCGGGATAGTCAAACTGTCTAAATAATTACCCCCTGAGAAAAAACTCAAATACATTGAGTTGTTCAAAGAATATTCCGATGTCTTTGCCTGGGGTTATGAGGATTTGAAATCTTATGATACCAGCATCATACAACATAGGATTCCAATAAAGGAAGACCAACAACCATTTAGATAGAAACTTAGGAGGATAAATCCCAAGTTTCTCCCTCTCATAGAAAAGGAAATCAAAAAAATGTACGATGCCAAAATTATAGTTCCATTGCGTTTTTCCAAATGGGTCTCTAACTTGGTCCCTACACGTAAGAAATCTGGGGAAATCAGACTTTGCATAGATTTTTGAAATCTAAATAAGGTTTCCCTGAAGGACAACTACCCCTTGCCCAAAATGGACCATATCCTACAAAGGGTGGTCGGATCCAGTCGAATCTTTTTACTGGACAGGTTCTCGGGTTATAATCAGGTCCTAGTTCACCCGAATGACCAAGACAAAACCACTTTCACCACACCATGGGGCACTTTCATGTATGTGAAAATGCCTTTTGGTTTGATGAACACTGGAGCCACATTCCAGAGGGTGATGGATATCGCCTTCGTGGAAGAATTGGGTAAGTTTATTGTCGTCTATTTAGATGATGTAACTGTGTTTTCCTGATCTGATGACGAACACCTGGGACACCTCAGATGAGTCTTCGAGAAATGTAGAAGGTTTGGGATTTTCTTAAATCCTAAGAAAAGCCTTTTCGGACTAAAGGAAGGCAAACTCGTAGGACACATCATCTCCAAGGACGGAATCAAAATTGACCCCAGCAGAATCGAGGCAATAAAAAAATTAGAACACCCAAGAAACCTTAAATAACTACAGTCTTTTATCAGGAGAATAAACTTTCTACAAAGATTCATTCCCAATCTGGCCGAGCTCCTTAGAAACATTACAAATATGTTAAAAAAGAATGTGAAAATAAAATGGGACTCTGAGTCCAGATAGTCTTTAGAACAAGTCAAACGAGCACTCATAGAGGCCCCTATCTTAATCAGTCCCGATTTTACCAAAGATTTCTATTTTTTTTCTTTCGCTTCCGAACATACTATAGTAGCGGTATTACTACAAAAGAACAGTGAAGGGTATGAACAACCCATAGCTTTCTTTAGTAAAGCGTTAAGAGACGATGCTCTGAATTACAAGATAATGGAGAAACAAGCTTTTGCCTTGGTAAAAGCTATAAAATATTTTAGGGTCTACATTCTCCATTCTCATACCATTTCATATGTTCCGAACGCGGTAGTAAAAGACATTTTGACCCAGGACAACCCGGATGGAAGAAGGGGAAAATGGATTGTTGTCATTTTAGAATATGATATAGAGATTAAGCCTACAAAACTAATCAAGGGTCAAGGCCTAGCAAAATTAATGACTGAATCAAATTTCCATGCTCTTGACATTAATTTTTTAACTACAGCAGATGAACAGGGTGAGATAGTGACTCCAAGCGTAAGAGAGGTATTCCTCAACTCTCCATGGTACACAGACCTTATATTTGTTTTGCAAAATTTACAAGCTCCCCCTAGTTTGACTAAGACTAAAGCTAGATTTTTAAAGTTGAAAGCCTTAAAATTTTGTATTCTGGAAGGCAATTTGTATTGGAAAGATCCTGGAGGCATTCTGTTAAATTGTTTATTGAAAGATGAAGCTGAAAAAGTGTTACAAGAATTTCATGCAGGAGAATGTGGTGGCCATCTGAACTGGAAGGTCACAGCCAACAAAATCCTCAAGGCTGGTTTATATTAGCCCACCCTATTCACTGATGTACATCACAGAGTGACTGTATGTCATCAATGTCAGTTGTTTGAAGGAAAAAGGAAACTCCTTCCTCTCCCCCTGAAACCGATCTCAGTTGAAGCCCCTTTCCAGCAATGGGGACTGGACTTCATTGGAGAAATACACCCCCCTTCTTTAGGCCAACACAGGTAGATTCTCACTGCCACCGATTATTTTACCAAATGGATCGAAGCAGTACCAAGCAGGCAAGCCACTGACTCTTTTATTATCAAATTCCTTGAAAATAATATCTTGTCTCGCTTTGGATGTCCTAGAAAGATCATAACTGATAATGCAACTGCTTTTCGGTCCAAGAAGCTCATAGATTTCTAAAACCAGTATCACATTGGTTTGGGGAATTCCATAGCTTACTGACCTCAGGGGAATGGGCTGGGGGAATCTTCAAACAAAACCTTGGTAAACATCATCAAGAAAACGTTGCAGGAAAACAAGAAATCATGGCATAACAAGTTGGTGTTCACCTTGTGGGCTAACAGACTGACCACCAAGAGGTTAATTGGTATGTCACCATACCAGTTGGTCTATGGCACAAAAGCATTTTTCCCCACTTCCTTAGGAGTCCCTGTCATGAAGTTGCTTCAAGATGTACAAGCTGAGCCAAATGACTCACAAAGAAGGATCAACCAGATGATCCATTTGCAGCAGTCTAGGGAAGACATTTTCAAAAAGACCCAGGTAATCCAAGAAAGAATCAAAAATATTTTTGACAAAAGAACCAAGGAAGATGATTTTGAACTAGGAGATTTGGTGCTAAGATGGGACGCCAAAAATGAAGACAAGGGAAAGCATGGAAAATTTGACAGTCTGTGGAGAGGACCATACATGATCCAAGCATTCAAGGGGAACAATGCTTTCTTGCTGAACAACACTGATCGGACAGATCTGCCAGGAGGACTTGTAAATGGTAGAATGTTGAAACATTATGTTCCACCTCAGTAAAAACTCAAGTTCCACTCACCATTGTACATACCATTTTTTTTTTCACCTGCATTTTCTAAGTGAATAACATTATTCAGTTGGTTGAAGCCCGAAGAGAAGGCCCTAAGCTGCTAACCACTGTTCTTCCAATTTTTGAGAATAAAACCAATCAATCAACGAAGGCTACTAGGCAGAAATTTTCAGAATGGCAGGAACCAGGATTCTTGGCACTTCACAGGGCAAGTACCATCCCCAGGTGGAGCCGTTGTTATCATCTTATAAGTTATAGGATCAAATGGTGACTGGGATATTATCTGTCTCTAGTATTTTTGTTGACAAATGATATTTCATTCTGCAAATAATTTGAAAAAGAAAGAAAAAAGAAGAAGAAAGAAAAAAGAAGAAAAAAGAAAAAAGAAAGAAAAAGGAAAAAGAAAGAAAAAGAAAAAAAAAAGAGGGCATAAAATAATTCAATAAAAGCCCCATGCAATAATAGTAACTTGGTCCATACCTTTCAAGCATGGCCAAGTTCTTTTTAAATTGATGTTGATAAGGTAGTGAATGAGTTTGGCTGAACAGTTTAATCTTAGCCAAAGTGTCTAGGTTAGATTAGTGAAAAAATCTGTCTAGACTATCTAATACTGGTCATATAGCCTTAGGGTAGAGTAAATTCTTAACCCAACAGTCTAATCTGGGTTAATTGTCATAGGAAGATAGGTTAGAATATAGGCTAGTTGTTTTTTTGCTTCATTTCTATAAGAACCAGTTTGATGTAAGTGTTGCACCATGTTTCAGATACTTAAAAGATCGTTTGGTCAAGCCCCATGGTGGTGTCTACTTGAAAAACCTTGGAAAAAACCATAAAATGCATTTATCCTAAGTTTTTCCCCGGCACATGTGCTTTATGCTCCCCACTTATGCTCCTTGCACATATCAAAGGTCCTGATCGTGGTGCCCAGATCTACGGTGGACAGATCATTCCAGACCCCCCCGACC
>JZKD02S2031558.1:203254-214417 GCA_000966675.3 Picea glauca
AAACAATATAGTCAAATTTTTTATATTAAAATAAAAAACTTTGTAAAGTTTTTAAACATGTAAAAATTTTCAACTTTCAAATTCATATTTTTTTGCGATCAAAATTTCTATATTAAAATAAAAAACTTTATTAAGTTTTTAAATTGATGTAAAAAATTTCAACTTCATTGTTCCCTAGAAAGAAATGCCTAAAAAGAAATGCCTTCACTTCAAGAAATTAGAAAAAAACCTTTGTCAATTTTGAAACTACCTTTATTTTTAAGTTTAATAAATCCTATTAAAACTTTATCCATTTTTCAATTATTATTAAAAATTATTAAGAAAAAAAAACTTTGTGAATTTTGAAACTATTTTATTTTTAAGTTTAATAATTCATATTAAAACTTTATTCATTTTTTACTTTTTTTTTCCAGGAGAAAATTATCACAATTATATTAAGGAAATATAATTTTTAGATCTGAAGAGATCATATGCAACCTTAAAAAGGTAGGCAATTACTAACCACAAAATAACTGAAATTCCTGACAGTTACATGCTTATACACCCAAAAAACGTGAGCTATCACAAAAATCAGTACATTTCCAAGATGAGAAATTAATACCGAAAGTAAAAGTTCGTCGTCGAACCCAGTCTTGGAGGGGAGAAACAAAACATCACCCAACTTAATACTCAGAACTAGGGGACAAACAGACCAAAAAGAGAGATAAAACGAGCTAATATATATGGATAAGACGGTGGTGTCCCTCCAATCCTTCAGATCACAAATGAAGCGAGATAAATCCTTTTGGATCCATTAATGCTTTCTTCGATAGTGCATTGGCTTCCTTATTGAATTCACGATATATGTGAAAAAACTGGATGGTCTCGAAACTATTTCTTAGAATTCAGATTCTTTGTTTCCATCCTTCTAATGAGTTGACTCACAATTATTTTTTATCATTCAACTAATCAATGATTACCTTAGAATTGCCGAGTATTTGAATCTTTGGAAGAGACAAAAAATTGGCTAAGTAGAGTGTAGCCCAAGCTCTTATTAGTTTCTCCTTTGTATTCATTCTGGTGCCACAGTTCAAGTGCCATTTATAAACTAAAGAGGAAGAAAATTTAATTGTACCACCAGCCCCAGAACACAGTCCATTTACCTTTACTACACCATCAAAACAGGCTACTGGATACTCAATGTGTTGATTTATCAAGCAGGAGCGAACAATAGGATTGTTAAATTTTCTCACGGGATTATGGACAGATCCAAGAGATAAGATCACAAACGAAATAGCCGATGGGTTTTTCCCTTCAAAATTCATTGTGTTTCTTTCTAACCAGATATACCAACATATCTGTGGAGCTTAACTTTCTAGTGCCAACTTGTTCTTTGACCATTTTGTTAGACACTCATCCAGGTTACTCCCGCACCAATCTTGAACAAAATTCGTTATATTATGTGAAGTTCTCTTATCATAGAATCATGTCCCAGCCTAGTTACATACACTTGCATCCTATAACCCCCCCCCCCTACTTCTACCTTGGGTTAGACTTTGCTTGCTTCCCAAGTGTTACCGAAATGGATGATAGTCAGGGTTTTGTTGGTGCGTTGTTAAGCGTTGAACCCTGGGTCTTCCTGTGTGCCAACACCAATATTGGATATTGCTTTGAAATCTACACCTACACGTTGGTGGGGTACTCATAAGGAGAAGATTTAGAATTGATATCAATGCAAGAGGTTACTGTGCATCATATTTGGTGCAGAACATGAGAATAAATATGTGGAGAAGTATGATGGAATTGGACAACCCAAAGAACATGTAGAAATATGTATGACTCAATGGATATTGGTACCACCAGAGGAGTGGCCACATCACTTTATTCATTTATTCGGATATCGAGGTATTAGATTTGGATGGATTGAAATATGAGAAAGGAGGAGCTTAGACGTGCCAATATTGCATGAAAAGAAGAATGGACAAAAAAACATGTAAATGAAGTACTTGGGAGGTGAGGCTGAAAGAGGATCCTCACCTCTAAAACTAATTACTAGTAAATCACTCAGAGCTAATTAATCTCACAATGAACAATATAAAATATGAGAGAATCCAAAATGAGTAACTTGATATTATGAGAAGGCTTTCTAGGCCCTTATATAGCATTAAAAAATGTTCCATTAGACAAAGTAAAAAAGAGCTTATTAAATGAGTCTATATTATTAGTATAATAGATCTAACTACCCAACTAACTAAGTAGTGGAAAATAAAACCCAATACAATAATGGGAAGATATCATGAAATGAGTCCCTATTATTATAATAATAGATCTAACTACTCATCTAACTAAGTAGTGGAAAATAAAACCCAATACAATAATGGATAGATAGGTCTCTCTTTGACCCATATGGGCAACCTGTTAGCCCAATTAATTAATGAGGAGGTGGACATCTCCTTTACCCACATGGGAAATCTATTAACTTTATAGATTTATGAATTTTGCATCCGAATTTAGACCATATACCACCTTAAAATTCAGATCATTCCTCCCCCCTTAGAAAATGATGGTCCTCATCATTTCACCTATGATAAAAAGAGAAACCTCATTATCGTACCATTATGATTACAATGTGAAAATACCCAATGAAGAGAAGGGTTTTGGGTTTTGTGCGGTTGACCCATAACCTAGTTCATAATGAAATTGTACATGAGTAGAAAAATAAAGACATTTTAATAAAATCCCAAAATTTAAAAAACTAATATGGAAAAATCATGACTTTGGGGGTTGTGAACATCCTTCTGCAAATCTATTCATAACTTCTTCTATGGGTGATGAAATACAATTCCATCGAAGCCCTATTTGAGCTACTGAAGATATATTTCCATAGATATATGAAAATTGTTCTGAGGTGGCCCATGGAGTGAGAAAAAATAGGTCGAATTTGAAGGGTGCGCGGCCATGTTGGTTACAGACATGTGCTTCTTCAAACAAAGATATCTCATAAACCAGACAACAAAATGAAATTCCGTGAAATACCCATTTCAGATATTGAAGAGATATTTCCATCCATATGTGGAAATAATTCTTTATTTTCTTGAGAAAGAAAAAAAATCATGTTGAATATGGTGGTACGCGTGGCCTCCTTGGGTCAAATACATGTTGATATTCAATCAATGATATCTCTCAAACCAGAAAGCAAATTGAGATTTCGTGAAATACCCATTTGATATATTGAAGAGATATTTCCACCCATATGTGGAAATCCTTCTTTAGTTTCTTGAAAAGAGAGAAAAATACCGTTGAATATGGTGGTATGCACGGCCTCCTTGGGTCAAATATGGGCTAAGATTCAATCGATGATATATCTCAAACCAAGAAGCCAAATGAGATTATGTGAAATACCCATTTGAGATATTGAAGATATATTTCCGATGAGCTATGGTAGATCCTCTTAAATTTTGTGTAGAGGTTATAACACCTCTTTGAAGTTGGCTGAGTGTAGAGGGCCATAAAGGATGCCAAGGGTTTGTAGAGCAACATGGGATGTTGTAGAGGTTGTGGAACCTCCATGGGAAGCATGGACACCCTGTAAATTTGTTGAAAATGTTGCATACCAATGGATGTAGTGAATCCATGTATAGATGTAGTGAATCCATGTATGGTTCTCCTTTTAATAGTGAACGAATATCTAAGGGTAAAAGCAAAACCCTGTAGTCCCTGTGGACCAACTGTGATGCTTACAATGTATGGCCCGAAAAATGGATTCTAGTAGTACCAAAAGGAGGTTGGTGATTGTTGCAGATTTTTGAACACGCAACATGCTTCAAACCCTTGTTCTAATGGAGAGAGTACCTGCTCTGATACCATTGATCCAGATCTCAGGGTCTGAGATCTGGATGACTTGAATGCCGAGAGAGGAGGATCTTAGACATGCCAATCTTGCATGAAAATAAGGATGGACAAAAAAACATGTAAATTAAGTACTTGGGAGGTGAGGCTCAAAGAGGAGCCTCACCTCTAAAACTAATTACTAGTAAATCACTCAGAGCTAATTAATCTCACAATGAACAATATAAAATATGAGAGAATCCAAAATGAGTAACTTGATATTATGGGGAGGCTTGCTAGGCCCTTATATAGAATTGCAAAATGGTCCATTGGACAAAGTAAAAAAGAGCTCATTAAATGAGTCTCTATTATTAGTATAATAGATCTAACTACCCAACTAACTAAGTAGTGGAAAATAAAACCCGATACAATAATGGGAAGAGCTCATTAAATGAGTCTCTATTATTATAGTAATAGATCTAACTACCCAACTAACTAAGTAGTGGAAAATAAAACCCAATACAATAATGGAGAGATAGGTCTCTCTTTGACCCATATGGGAAACCTCTTATCCCAATTAATTAATGAGGAGTTGGGCATCTCCTTGATCCACATGGGAAATATATTAACTTTATATCTTTATGACTTTTGCATCCAAATTTAGACCATACACCCCCTTAAAATTCATATCATTCATACATTGGAAGGAATCCCAAGGAATTGGTACATATAATTGAAACAACGCAGGTAAAATGCAAATTGGGAGGAGATGTAGTAGAACTTTGTTATTACATTTTCATTTGGGCATGAGAATCCATAAATAGATACAACACTAAATTTGGTAAGAGATAGGATCTTTGAATAACCAGAAGTTGAGATTATAACAACTTATTAGAACCATAAGAGACAGACAGTTAGACAACTGCTACATTGTTATCATGTCGTGGAAGAAGAAGACCCAGCAGAAGAAAACCCACAAACATACATATCACAAAAGTTAAAGGAGAAAGAGAAGTAGAAGGTCCAAATCTAGATTCATAAGATTGTTTGTCACCTCTAAAGATCAAGAAGGTAAACATTGGAACAACAAAGAACCTAAAAGTTGCAAGTATTGGATATTATTGGGATAATAAGACAGTGGAAATAATAACGGAGTTACTACGTGAGTATAGTGATCTATTTCCAAAGACATTTTCAGAGATGAAGGGGGTTGCAATAGGACTTGGGGAGATGAAGATACCTTTGAAGCCATATGCCAGACCAATAAGACATAGACCTTAAAGGTTGAATCCAATGTATAAGCAGAAGGTGAAGGCATAAATTGATAATATGTTAGAGGCTAATGTCATAGAACCTTTGGAAGAATCTGAATGGATTAGCCATATGGTAGTGTAGGAGAAGAATCAAGATGGAATCAAGATATTTGTAGACTTAATAAAATTTAATGATGCTTGTCTGCATGATCCTTTCCCTACCCCATTTACAGATGAAGTTTTTGAGAATGTAGGAACTCCAAAGCATATTCATTCACTGATGGATTTTTAGCATATCAACAGATCATAATTTCACTAGAAGATAGACATAAGACTAAATTTGCTACAAAATGGGGGTAATCTTTGTACACAATAATGCCTTTTGGGTTGAATAATGCCCCTGTTATTTTTTCCAGGGTAGTAGTAGTTGCATTTAAGGACTTTATTCATACATTTTTGGAAGTTTATTTGGATGATTGGACAATGTTTAGCTTATTGAAGGATCATGTTGAAGTGTTAATATTGATATTATATAGGTGTAGAAAGTGTAAGATTTCATTGAATATTAAGAAATGCATTTTCAACGTACCTTTCAGTATTTTGTTGGGGAATGTGGTGTGTAAACAAGGTCTGTTGGTTGATTCTGCTAAAATTGTTGTCATAGTTAATTTACCACCATCAAAGTCATTGCAGCAGTTAAAAATTACACTTGGTCACACAGGCTACTACAGAAAGTTTATAAGGGGATATGCATATATTATTGCGTTGATGAATAAATTGTTGAAGAAGGACATTATGTATCAGTGGAATGATGAGTTCCAATAGAGCTTGGATATATTGAATGAGAAAATTGTGACAATGCTAATTTTGGTGTTTCCATATTGGTCAAAATAATTTCATGTCCATGTGGATGCATTTGCAATAGCACTTGGAGAAATATCGAAACAACCAGGAAAAGGTGATATAGATCACCCCATAGCATTTGCAAGCAAGAAGTTGTCAGATTTAAAACATAATTACAACACAGCATAAAGAGAAGGGTTGGCCATAGTTTATGCATTGTAGAAGTTCATACATTATTTGTTAGGTAAACACTTTAATATGTTTACAAATCACTCTGCTCTTGGATATTTAGTCAATAAGCCAATGTTGGGGGGAAGAATATGCAGATGGATTTTTTTTTTCTGGAGTTTGATTTTGATGTTGTGGTGAAACCTAGAAGATTGAATGCATGGCCAGATAATATTTCCAGGATAACTAATGGAGAGGAACTTAGAAACTTGGAGGACACATTCCTAGATGCATAATTGTTTTCAATATAAATTGTTGATGAATATTTTGCTGACATTATTGATTTTTTTGAGTACACGATTTTCCCCAAAGGAATTTAATATTGCACAAAAGAAGAATTTGGTAGTTAATAGACTACCAAATGATTATAGGGAACTTATACAAACTTGGTGCAACCAACATTTTGAGGAGATGTGTTATGGAGCATGAAAGGACTATTATTTTAGTAGAATCACATGAAGGAATAGATGGAGGAAATTATGAAGGGAAATCTACTGCACATAAGATATTGCACAGATAATTATGGTGCCCAATAGTTCAAAAAATGCAAAGGAGTATTTTTAGAATTGTGATGTCTGTTAGAGGGTTGGAAATCCATACAGGAGGGATGAAATGCCATTAAGACCTCAAGAAACTTTGAAAGCGTTTGAAAAATGGGCGGTAGATTTTGTAGGACCAACTAATCCACCAGCCAGAAGATTAAGAGAAAGGTATATCATTATAATTACATAATATATAACCATATGGGATGAAGAAACACTAGTGAAGGATCACAATGCATAAACTGCAACACACATCTTATTTGAGCAAGTAGTCATAAGGATTGGGTACCCTATAATTATGATGAGTGATCAGGGGACACATTTTATCAACAATACTATCCTGGAAATAACTAAAGAATTTGAGATACATCATCAAAAGATCACTCCTTACCATCCTCAAGCTAATGTGATAGTGGAATCATTTAAAAAGATATTGGAGAATACCTTAACCAAGATTTGCAATGCCAACATGGATGATTGGGATTTGAAGATACGAATAGTGTCACGGACCTATAGAACTACATGCAAAACGTTTACAGGGTAGACACCTTTTGGATTGGTGTATGGACAAGAAGCAGTAGTACCTTTGGAGTATTTGATACCTAATCGTCATTGCAACAATTACAAACATGACAAAAAGAGGCACAACTCAAGAAATATTGGCAAAACTCATGGAATTAGAAGAAGACATGATTGCAGTTGGTTTCCATTAGGAGGTACATAAAGAAAAATATACGGCTTGTCATGATAGACATATTAAGAAGAATAAATTCAAGGAAGGATATACGGTTCTCCTCTATGACAGTAAATACTTGCAACACCTAGGGAAGTTGAGGATGCATTGGCTAGGACCATATGATATAAAGTTTGTCATAGATGGAGGTGTTATGTATATGTAGGATTTAATAGGCAAGGAGATGCAAGGATTGGTGAATGGTAGTTGATTGAAACTATATAGGGACAATCCACCTACCAACCCTCATTATATGTCACATAGAGAAGTAGACTTGTACATAATGTATATAGTAGGATAAAAAGAGGAAAAAGAGAAGAAAAAAAAATAGAAAAAGAAGAAAAAGAGAATAAAAAAAATTAGTAAAAGAAGAAAAAGAAAGAAAAAGAAAGAAAAAGAAGAAAAAGAAGAAAAATAAAAAAATAAGTTACTAGATGGATAAGTGGTAGACAAATAGTTGAAAGATATAGCGCGCAACATGCAGTAAATTGGTGAGACAAAATTCAAGATACTGCACACATGAGAAATTTAACGGGGATGGAAAGAAGTCGAAAAAACAAAGACGATGACCGAAAAGTGGAATAGGACATAGCATTTATGACATAGTTTATAAAAGGGGAAAATCATGAAAAGGTAAGAACTTAGTGTGATTTTGAAAAAATAGGAGCACAGGAGAGAACATGTTGTGATTGTGTGAAACATTCTGAAGAGTCCAACCAAGATTTACTGTGAATTTTACCCAAGATAGAACAATGATGCAACTAAAGTTTAGAGCACCCGACTAGTTCACAAGAAGGGAAGGAAGTGCCAAAACACCAACGGAGGATGCCAACAGGGTGGTAGATGTAGATGAGATCCCATCAACAGAAAGTAATTCGATTAGTCTGAAACTGGTCAAGGAGAAGAACCCAGAGGAAGAAGCAACATAGGTAAACTAGGCGGAAGAAGGCTGAAACCCTAGCGCAAAAGAAAAACCTAAAGCGACACATCCATATGGAGAACAAAAGGAAGAAGATGACGAGGAAACAAAATATGATACCAAAAATAAACAAGAAAACGACGAAGATCAGGACATAGAGGAAGAAACACATAACGAGATAGTAGGTCCATCAAAGAAGAGAAAAAAGTCAATAGTAATAGTAGTGTGCATACAAAAGCAGTTTTCGTTGTCATTGCTCCAAATTCTAGAATTAGTAATAATTGTAGAGGATATGTTGGGGTTTGTTCCTAAACTGAAGTATTTAGATCATGACATCATAGAGGTGGCTAAGTTTCCATAACTTTCACATGAAACTTATATGGAGAAAAAAGGGGTCAGTGCATTAGGACTCCCAATATTAGAACCTAAACAATGGATTACAATGTTGTACATTTTAGGCATCATGAAATTGTTACAAATTCCTCACTTTGGCAGGGGAAGGATGTCAATGCCTACTACAAAAAATTACCGACGAGAGTACATGGAGGATTTTTTTGGATGGAAAAACCTATCCCAATTGATGTAGACCTAATTGCAAAGATTACAGGCCTCCCAATAGATGGGGTGAAGCCATATCAATATTTAGATGATAAGATGAAGCATAAGACCATTGCAGAATATGTAAAAGCCAAATGTTTCACTAACCGGGGAAGAAAAGTCATGATCATCAAGAATATAAATGACCCATCCACAAGATTCATGACAAATATGATGTCTTGCAAGTTATTAAGAAAATGTTGCAAGGAAGAGGCACCAGCCAAAGTGGTAGCAGTAGTCGCATAGTGCGTGAAGGGGACAATACTTAGTTGGGCACCATACTTCCTCAATATATTTTTGAAGGATTGCAGAGATACATAGGATTTTGGGAAATAGTTCCATTATTATTGGCTGTTAATTTTGATAGCCTTAGTGGCATGGGAAAAACTAAAATACTCATTCTTTTGTGATAGGAGAGGAAGGTGCCACACAAGAAGGTATATAACCCTATGGCACAAAACAAATCCTAAGTAGAGAAAAGATAATACTGGCATTTTTGGCATGTATCTTGAGGAGATACAGGAAAAGATAGTAGAGACATGGAGGATCTCACCTAAAGTGGTGAAGGAGAATGAAGGTATATCAAACTTCAAATCATCTAGACATAACATGTGGATACAAGGAATGAGAGACCCAAAGAAGAAATGGTTCAATATGTAGTATTGTATCACATTATAAGAGGTACAATGGGTGATAGGGGAATGGCCATATCAGTGGAAGGTATTAGTGGTTGTCAAGAAAGGAACAAAGGGTAAAGAGAAATCATGAACTGGACATTCAAGTAGTCGAACAACAAATACCAGGAAATCATCAGACCACACTTAACCAACAAAAGGTGGCATGATAGTAAAGAAGTAGAGGAAGAAGGAAACAATATGTAGGGCCTTAGTACTATAAATTGTGTGTGAAAGAGGAACAAATGAGGGAAATCAGAAAAAGGATAACATCCCTAGATAGGAGGTAGGAAGTGGAGACATATTAGAGGCAAAGAACCCCACACAGACAAAGACAACACTAAAGATAAAATCAATGATGTAGACAAGAGAACAATGCAAGAATATGAAGGTACAAAATATGGCCCCTCAGCTCACAATAAATGAAGATGCATGGAATTGGTGGAAGGAAAAGTGCAGGATCGAGGAGAGGAAGCCCTATAACTCCTAGAGTCACAAAGAGAAGAATTAATGAAAAAATTGATGGAGGTGAAATAATTTTTGGAAATCCTATATATCAATGTAGCATAGTATAAAGGTACAATGCAGTAGGAGAAAATCCATGAGGTAAATGAGACAGTGTTGAAAACAACAATGGGAAGTGAAACTTTCCAGATTAAACAAGGAATGATACACATAGACAAGGACACAGTGAAAAAACCCTTGAAGGATATAGAGCAGTTGGACTTGGTGTTGTCTAAGATTCCAACCAAGGAACTATACAAGTTGCAGATTAGTGTTGCTAATGAAGTTTAATCAAGGGCCATGATAGATGCGACGATATTAGAGACATCCAGAGAGGGAAAGGATATACTGGAAATATCCCTCAACCAAGTGTATCTTGATAAGGATGAGGAAAAACAATGCGTGGAGAAAATAGAACAAAGGCTTGAAGAAGTCTTTAAGACTATCCTAGACAGTGCAACGCAAAAGAGAATATCCAAAATATAGTGTAGGCAATGGAAATTTATAAATAGAAAATCACAGACCTAGAAGAGAAGGTGATCCCTATCACTCCACTAGACATCAAAGAACAAAGGGAACACCATGCTATAGATTACACAATTTTTTTGGTGGGGAGGTTAACAAAATGGAAGAACTGTGCAACAGTACATCACAGATGTGGACAACATTGCAAGAAGATGAAAGGATTCAAGTATTATATGAAAAGGAGGGAAACATAAACACTACAATCTAGGACTTGAAGAAAACAACCACTGATGAACATAGCAGACAGAATGAAGATTGTGTAGGATATAAAGACCTTGCAGGTTGAGATGAAGTCAATCCAGATGGAGAAACATTTAAGGAAGGATCAGTTAGAGCCATTGCAAGAAGGGGCATAAATTATTATTACAAAGTTGGAAGCAGTAAAGGGAAGATACACTTGGAGAGTGTAGAAGTGTTGAAGGAGAACATAACAATGCAGTTGGTAGAAAGTATTGCAGAAAAGAGTGCACATGAGAAAGAATAGGTACAAGATCTAACAGGAAGATTTCAAACACTGAAGAAGTCATTCCATGAGGAG
>JZKD02S2031558.1:214467-235018 GCA_000966675.3 Picea glauca
GGGGAATGGCCATATCAGTGGAAGGTATTAGTGGTTGTCAAGAAAGGAACAAAGGGTAAAGAGAAATCATGAACTGGACATTCAAGTAGTCGAACAACAAATACCAGGAAATCATAAGACCACACTTAACCAACAAAAGGTGGCATGATAGTAAAGAAGTAGAGGAAGAAGGAAACAATGTGTAGGGACTTAGTACTATAAATTGTGTGTGAAAGAGGAACACATGAGGGAAATCAGAAAAAGGATAACATCTCTAGCTAGGAGGTAGGAAGTGGAGACATATTAGAGGCAAAGAACCCCACACAGACAAAGAAAACACTAAAGATAAAATCAATGATGTAGACAAGAGAACAATGCAAGAATATGAAGGTACAAAATATGGCCCCTCAGCTCACAATAAATGAAGATGCATGGAATTGGTGGAAGACAAAGTGTAGGATCAAGGAGAGGAAGCCCTATAACTCCTAGAATCACAAAGAGAAGAATTAATGAAAAAATTGATGGAGGTGAAATAATTTTTGGAAAGCCTATATATCAATGTAGCACAGTATAAAGGTACAACGCAGTAGGAGAAAATCCATGAGGAAAATGAGACAGTGTCGAAAACAACAACGGGAAGTGAAACTTTCCAGATTAAACAAGGAATGCTACACATAGACAAGGACACGGTGAAAAAACCCTTGAAGGATATAGAGCAGTTGGACTTGGTGTTGTCTAAGATTCCAACCAAGGAACTATACAAGTTGCAGATTAGTGTTGCGAATGAAGTTCAATCAAGGGCCATGATAGATGCGACAAAATTAGAGACATCCAGAGAGGGAAAGGAGATACTGGAAATATACCTCAACCAAGTGTATCTTGATAAGGATGAGGAAAAACAATGCGTGGAGAAAATAGAACAAAGGCTTGAAGAAGTCTTTAAGACTATTCTAGATAGTGCAGCACAAAAGAGAATATCCAAAATATAGTGCAGGCCATGGAAATTTATAAATAGGAAATCACAGACCTAGAAGAGAAGGTGATCCCTATCACTCCACCAGACATCAAAGCATAAAGGGAACACCATGCTATAGAATACACAATTTTTTTGGTGGGGAGGTTAACAAAATGGAAGAACTGTGCAACAGTACATCACAGATGTGGACAACATTGCAAGAATATGAAAGGATTCAAGTATTATATGAAAAGGAGGGAAACATAAACACTACAATCTAGGACTTGAAGAAAACAAACAATGATAAACATAGCAGACAGAATGAAGATTGTGTAGGATATAAATACCTTGCAGGTTGAGATGAAGTCAATCCAGATGGAGAAACATTTAAGGAAGCCTCAGTTAGAGCCATTGCAGGAAGGGGCATAAAGTATTATTACAAAGTTGGAAGCAATAAAGGGAAGCTACACTTAAAGAGTGTAGAAGTGTTGAAGGAGAACATAACAATGCAGTTGGTAGAAAGTATTGCAGAAAAGAGTGCACATGAGAAAGAATAGGTACAAGATCTAACAGGAAGATTTCAGACACTGAAGAAGTCATTCCATGAGGAGAACAATTCCTGAGTGGCTTGGGACAAGCCACAAGAAAGTGTTGGGGGCTTGTTGGAGCAGACTATTTTGGGAGAAAAGTTCGAGGAATAAGGAAGAGTGCAAAAACCAAGGTAGGCAACTAAGGAATGGACCAAAGAAGCAACACACGTTGGGAATCAAGGAAAAGTAGCATGAGGAAAAGAAGATTCAAAGTAAGAAACAATTGGATTGAATACCAAAAACGCACATGAAGTTGTAAAGTGGACAAACCTAATCCACTAGGGTTATGGTGTTGGTAATCATTGTAATGGTTTTAACCCAATTTTGGTACTATTTATAGAGGTTGTATGAGGTAGCTTGGGGAAGATATCTTGCATTGTGATGATAATTTGTCCTAAGTACTTGTGAGTTTTGAAGTAAGTCATTTTTGGTTGTATGATCTGAGGAGATATAGTAATGTTGAATCAAATGGATTGTAATTGAGGGTCAGGTCGTAAGATTTGGAGCTTGGTGCGACACTGGTCAACCTCACCAATAAATATATGCTACTGATGTAATGTGCATAATGCAAAACTTTTATGAAGATGAATAAAGAAGCATAGAATTCCAAATCGTTGTGAACGTATCCTAAGGGGGGTGAACCATGGTAAAATACCGTGTCAATATCTGAAATTTTCTTACAATTTTTTTTATGATGAATGAATGGTCAAATGAATGAATTTGTTAAGGTTAATTTACAACCCGCACTATATTAGATATGTTATTTCCTGTAGAATGAATGTTAAAGGTTAATTGGATGGTAGATCTAAATGATAGTATGTTAAAATCATTAATATGGAAGTTGAAGTATAAATAGACCGAACATCCCCATGAGCATCATCCCTTCCACGATTGTAGACATCTAGGTTATGCAATCAGGCATAAGCCATATCAGGTGAGACTACACTATGCACTCTGTGCATAGTGTTTCCTTCTAGTCTCTAGAAGTGCTGATGGTTTCTAGGGTTTTTTTGGAGAAATAAGGTAGAACCCGAGTCAGCCCATACATCCAATAGTTCATAAAATTTGATTTCAGAGCATATGATCCTATTGTTTTCCTCCAAACAACTCATATTGGAATTTTCACAATAATGTTTTTTTGGTGAAGTTTCAGAGTATGGAATTTTTAGGAGATTGAGGACATCAAAAGTATGTGTGGTAAAAATTTTAGGATTCAGATCGTTATACTTTCTAAGATATATCCTATGGAAGTTAGGATTTTTGACTAATCCTGAAATTAGTCTCAAACAATTCATATTGGGATTTTCTCTATAACATTTGTTTCTTGAAGTTTCAAACTTTCAAATTTTCAATAGTGTAAGGAGACATATTGAATAAGTTGTTTCAAAATTTTTATATTCATATTCTCTATAATTTTCAGGTTATAGGCTATGGAAATTAGGGCTTTTGACTACCCCTAAAACTAGTCTCAAATAGGGATTCTAAGTAAAACAATCTTATATGATTTTATAAAAATCCAAATTGATTTCCACTAGTTTTTGTGATTAGATTATAGATGATATCATTTTAGTTTAAAATTTTAGAACTAGATATGAAAAATTAAGAATTTGACAGTTTGTTTAAGTTAATTATCCTGAAAAACAAATAAAAGTAACAAGTTTTGGGGAAGTCACCATAAATTATTCTTGGCACATCACAATTCAATCAAACCCATGGAATTACAGATAAGACATATCAGGCTACCATAGACCAAAATTTTAGAATCATAGATATAGAAATTTAATATTTATATTAGGTGCAAGGGTATCCTTAGAATATGTAATGTACTAGATGTTGTTCCTGAGTTTGTACTTAAGGCTCAAAAGTATAGTGTCAAGGCATCCGAAAGTAGTTAGGATATGGAGAAGGGAGGGAGTCAACCTTTGGAAAAAGAAACTAAGGTAGATTTCTTCGTTGGGGTTGTCTAGCTTCGAACTGTTCCTGAATATTTATGTCTCATTCAATGGCTGCCCATGATTGTTCAAGTTTGACCCGGTTAGTTGTTGTTTTAAGGATAGTGTTGAAAAGGTTTAGGGTGATGTGTGTTTTTTTCAATAATCCGGGTTCGACATTAGGTTGAGTTGGTATAGGGACTGTCATGGGGGAACAACACAGGTAAGAGAACTTTTGAGAAAGGTTGAGTGTTGTCTCAGCTTGGTCTTATAAAAGAGAACTTGTGGTCGCAGAGTTAGAATATGGATGCGAATCTAAGGCTTGTTCCCGTAACTGTATTATATATAAATAAAGGGGCAAGATGGGAGAAAAAACATTGAGCCATTTACGGTGTTAGGTTCCAACCAAGGGAAAATCTCACAAAGTAAACGGGAGAAGAAAATATGTAAGAAAATAAATGATGTAACAAAAAATACATGTAGAATTCAAAAACTACAAATTGGTCTTACACAGTTGATAGCCGGTGCAGAGGAAAGGCAATAAACAATTACAGAAAACCCAGATTTATTCATTATAGTAGTGGCCGTACTAAAGTATAACGAAGCACATCAATTATGAATATGAATTGAAATTGAAAAATGAGGAACAAGAAAACAAACTTGTAATACAGAAGTGACGGAATTGAGAATCTTGGATCTGCTTGTATTAAATCTCAATGCACAAACTCTCTTACAAAAACTCAAAAAAGGTCCAGCCTCGTTTATTTCTCTCTGGGTATATTTATACAATTTTTACAAAGCTGGTAGAATCTCAATAGTTGCAAAATTTCAGTTACGACAGAGGAGATAGCAATCGCTCCATTTCCCCTATTCTGTCTTCACTTAGTGCCAGGTGCTCGTCTTCACGCAGACTCGGTTCAGGCGATACATATTTCCAAAAGCTTAGATACGAGTCATGAAGGCTCATCTTGATAGCTGGCCTCGACGAAGTAACATTCTTGGGTTAACTTCTATAGCTTGTCTTCCATTTGTGCACCGATGATGTCGAGGGAACTTAGTTGTGCGCTGGGTTTGATCATGTGATTATCAATTTGGGCCATGTACACCATATCTATCTGAGAGATATCCGTCGAATCTCTCTCATCCTTCTCTTTTAGATCAAGTGAGATCTGTTCCACATTCATTTGCATTAATGCTTCTGCATCACCTCCACTGTCCATACCCAACAGTTCGTTGTTTAAGGAATTAAAAGCTTCTTCTAAATAATTGGTTACCTTTTGGGCTTGCTCCTTGCCCAGGGCAATGTTGTGCTCCCAATATTTCAACATAATATTACCTCTGGTTTGTTTTGGGATGGAGAGACTGGGAGAACCTACCGAGACTCTGTTATTTGTGGCTATCACCACCTCCTGGAAGGCAACCCGAGCTGCTTCTGCATCCCTTTCTCTGGCAGTCAGGTTCTCAGAAACCTGATTTACCAATAGACAATCTTCCCGGATCTCTCCTATCCTGGAAAGAAAACTTTGCTGAGCCGAAGAGATTCTTCTTCGAATTCACATGGCCTGAGATTTAAACATATCCACATCGATCATTCTGATTTCGGTGATTGTCGCCTGAGCCTGCATCTCTTCAATCATAATCCTCTGTTGGCCCACCTGTATATGACCGTCTCGGACCACTAGATGTGCTTTCTCCAGCTTGGTTTTGAGTACCTCTATTTCATTTTTATCAGCCAATCGGGCCTACTCTATCTCCACGCTCACTTGGCCTCTATCATTTTTCATGGTCGAGGCCAATCTGGCCTCGAGAGCTCTGATTAGGCGATTTTTTCTTTTGAGTTGGTTCTTTAAAACCCTGACCGGGAATTGATTAGCCGATGCATATGCTCCCAGCGTCCCTGTGATCTCCATGGCGAATTGCTCATTCTTTTTATTTTTTCCATCGGTCATAACTTTGAACTTATTAGCAGTCGACTCTCCCTCTTGGTAGAATTCCCTTTTCACCACCGCTTTTCTCTTTTTATCAAAGAAAAATTCGTTCGGAGGAAGTTCTTCTGCTCTTATGGGCCTCAGCTCCTCATTGAATATCCATCCTTCTTCGATACTCCCCTGTGTTGACTGCAAGGGGGTAACAGAAGTGATGGGTTCCCCGATTTGTTTTGCTGATCTTCCTGGAGTATTGACAGGACTCTACCTTTTTGGTGGTTCTAGAGTCTTTATCTCGGTCTTCGGGTTCTATTTCTTTGGTGGGTCCGAAGTCTTTACCTCTGCTTCGAGATTTTTCATTTTTCCCTCCTTGTCTTGGTGTTTTCCAGAGTCAGGAGTTGCGTCCTTGGACCCTTCATCATCTTTCAGTTCCATCTCGAAAACACCTGGACTCCCTCCTCGCAACACAATAGGAAGACAACTTCATCTATGTTCCTGGAATTTCAATAAAATGGCTGTGTCTTTGGGTGCTAAGGATCGTATCTGGGCTAGAAATTCCTCATAAGACCTCGCCCCTTGGAAAGTGTCATCCGGGGGTGAATTCTCATGCTCAAACCTCTTGAGCCCACAGTTAGCTAAATGGTTGCTCACCACCCTTTGTGGATCATGTTTCTTATATTCGATGGAGACCAAATTCAGGTCTTCCAGGGCTGCAGCCTCAACTTTGGCATGCCCAAAATCTAACAAAGAATAGGAATATAGCCAAATGGGAAAAGACGGCCATACCTTCTTGGAGTACCCTTTTAATTCTTTACTCACCCCGCCAATTACCGTCTGTCGGGCGACCTCGCAACAAGCCAGCTTGTTGGGAATGAACAATGGCAGCGCATTTGGGGGAACAACAACCCCGAACACTTTGAAGTATGAGAACTCTACCTCCACGTACTAGTCCTCTATGCCACTCAGATCTGCTACAATGTTGTCCAAGATACGCGGTGGTGGGTGACCAAAAATTGTGATATGTAGGGGCACCATTAACCAGTTAAAAATTTCATATGCGAACTTCTCCGCTTTATTTTCCCATAGCTTTTCGTGATACATATGTATGGGTCTAGCTTCAACCAGAGTCCAAGCCCAACTCATCAATGGTAATGGTGTCATGGAACATATCGCGTCCATGATATATGCGGACATGAAAAATGAGGATGACCTCCCACTTTCCTTCTGCTCTTGATACTCTGTGACCGGGTTGGCCAAACTGTCCAAGAGTATCTTTGCCCAATTAAAAGAGAAACCTTCTGTGACCCGAAACATCAGAGTCACCCACGCAATGAAAAAATGTGATGTGTCCTCTCTCCCAAAAATTTGACATGTCATCATGGCCACATATTTATACTGTGGCTCCAACAAAGTGATTGAATAAACACCCTGGTCATTTTCTCTGAATTTTGCGGTACGCGAAACCCAATATTTTATCAAACCTGGCATGGTTTTATCATACTGGGTGCACTCTTTCTCCTTGAATTCCTCCAGGAACTCAACACCATATGTGTACTCAGATGCCGTCAGGAGCTTATACATGGTTTGTATATTTTCTGGCCTAAAAGTCTCGACCGTGACTCGCTGCCCAATCATGATAGTCCTGGTGGGTATGTCTACGTGATCCAACGCCCATCGAATCATGTCATAGTATGGGAGAAACTGTGGTCTGGCTGCTACCCTGTTCATTCTAGATTGGACAACTATCTTGTATTTGGTGTTTAGATCATTCTTTTCATTGTCGTCTGAGTCATCTAAATAATCCACCAATTCTGATTGCAGCATGTCTGAAACAAATGACCAGTTGGGGACCGAGTCGACACTTCGGGATGAAGTGTCGGAGACATTGTCTAAGCCTTTTCCTACGACCTCAACATTCGCCTTTGTTGCCTTTCATGGAGTCATAACCAAAGCTTGCATTTTCGCTCTTCTGCGGTAAAACTGCGTATACATGCAGAAATTAGTTTACTCAAAAGTGATGAGCTCTGCGTTCTTATGAAAATGTGTTCGTTAGAATGAAATGAAACTCTTATATATATTTGAAAACTCAGTACTTTTCAAAATAAGCCTGTCAATCATAATTAGAAATAAATTAATTGTGTAAAAATCCAATCTTGTATGCATAGATTTACCCTAAATCTTCATAAATGTCATAAATTTTTGGCGGTTTGACAGTCAGTTGAAGTATGGAGAGAAATGGCTACCTCGGGAAACATGCAATCCTCGAGGCACGGGATATATCGTGTTCTAGATTGATCAATCAAATCTTACCAATTGTTAATCAACTTCTCGCCATTCGTTACCTCGTGGATTTCCTTTTAACACTTTGAGTCCCCAACTCGCGAGATCGCGAGGACTGACTTCGTCTTAATTAACGATAATCGTGATCTGTGGCATAATTAATTTTATAATCATTTTATTCGCCATATCGCAACTCGGAACTTCGAAGACAAATTTCTAGGAGACTAGTATGTCGAGTCGCGAAACCGCGAGATGGCGATAATTAAGACTCAATTAAGGGGAATAAAATCTTGGCTTATGAGATTAATTATTCATGTTATAATTACCTCGTGCCTTCGTGAGTCGGGAATTAGAAGCTATGATTTTTGAAAAATATAGCGCCGAGTGATGAAATGCTGAGAACAACTTTTACCATGGTTAGCTTTTTGCCTTTAGTTCTTGCCAAGGATTATCCAGAAAAGGCCTCGCGTCCTCGGCTCTCGGGGTTGTACAAATAAACATTTTGGTTCAACAGATGCCGAGGCGTGAAACTTCGATGACGTATAATCATGAGTTAAAAGACTTTACCCTAGTTACTGCTTAGAGTAAAAATTTAAAACAACTTCGTCGTTTCGTGACTCGGGATGTGTGAACTCATGGGTTATAGTATCCGACTTGCGAGATCCCAAAGTAAACAAAAAAGGGGTGAACATTCTTACGAAAGTGGACTTGTTTCGTGAGTAGAGAAGCATCGCTGCTCACGTGACCAGGTTTCAGAGGTCTCATCATCTCGGAAGGAAAAAAGAAAATCAACTTTAGATTTCAAGTATCGAATTGAAAATTGTGACAGGCCAAAAACAAAGGCGGTTGCAACATAGGCTCCAACTAGGGATCCCGCCTTCCTGTAAGGTGGGAAGAACAATAGACCACATGGAAATATTGGATAAATGGAGTCAAAGCTCAATCAGGCAGAAAAATTCCAAGGAAAAAGGATCGAAGGGGGGGGGGGAAGACTCGGTTATTTACCTCGAGAAGTTTTTTCAAAATCAGATACTCTTTTCAAACACAGTTGTAGTCCCTTTCACAATTTTCACTTTCCCACTACCAACTTTGGGTATGTTTTAAGACAGTCGAAACGACCCTAGGAGACTCAACAGATCTGGTGACTCTCGGCTTGCATCAAAAGAATGAGATTATATATTTTTAATCGGGGAGTCCCGTCTGAATTTGGGATGTGGATCAGGTTTTTAGAAAGCATTGGTTACCAGAGTAGAATGATATTCATGTATAACAACCTTACAGATATCTCAGACATTGCTTCACTTCCAGCGAGCCTGTTCAGTACCCCGGTGAAGTTATCGAGCCCCTTTTACTGAATTTCCTTTCACCACTTCGGAAAATATTTATGCATTTAAATGCTAAGAAGAGGGCAATCATTTCTGAATTTCCTTTCATCGTCTTCCTGGACTAGGTGGGGGCAATCATTGATGAATTCCCTTTCACCACCTGTCTTATAATTTTATTTTTTGAGCGTGAAGATGGGGGAAATCAGTTTGTATCAGGGCTGACATCTGTGTAATATTTTGCATCAGAGGTCTGTCAACGTACTTTGATTACTAGGTACCAAGCTTCCCTTGACCCTCACAACACCTTCGTTCTTAGGGAGAAAAGGAAAGTAAATTTTTAAGGGGCATCTTATTTGAGAAAGCTTTGATTCTTCTGATGCTATTGAAAAACCTAGGAAAGTTAGGATCGCTCTAAACGTTCCTTCGCTTAGTAGGAGATCAAGTAGTTGTGAAGACCTGCTTTCCTATCGAGATCTATTTTGAAACCTACTAGTTTTAAAATGAAAAAAAATTATCCCTTCGCAATGAAATGAAAAGATGGCAGCTTGTCAAAAGTTAGACCCGAAAACAGGCAGGATACAGGGCAGCGATTTATTGATCGAAATTATAGAAGGTCAAAATAGTTCGAGACTGGCTCTTGTAGATGTCTTTGGGGACGGTTACTTTTGACTGACTGTTCTTAGTTTTAGTGCACCATTCAAACCATTTCAAATCAAAGGTTACCAAACCATGCAATAATCCTGTTATCTAAAATTTTAGCCGATATTGTAGTTTGAATGACGTTACCTTGGTTTACTTTAACAGTCTTTCATAACATGTGTATTGAAAAAGATCACCTTTACCTTTTCTTTTCACTTTCTTTGTGCATTATGAAGCTACTTTTAGATATCACCTGTTTCATGCCGATTTATTTCTGACACCGCCTTGCGAATTACTCTTCCTACTAGCTTTGCAAGTAGCTGAATCCTGTAAAAATAAAACATGAACTTTATTCGAAATATGTCTAAAAATTATGAACAGAAGAAAATAGAAAGTCCAAAGGGTAATAAAAATGCATGTATGTACACAATTTTTATTTTATTTTTATTTTTATTTTTTATTAAATATAATGGCAACTGTTATGTCATGTAATGTTTCAGATATCGCCCGTTGATAGGGGCACTGAGGACTTCTTCGTCGATGTTTTCCAGCAGAAATGAATTTTTTCCTTCTGGAGCCGAGACCCTGAATGGCCCATACCAGAGGTGGTCAAATTTACCATGCTTCGCGGCTTCCTCTTTTCTAGCATCCCATCTTAGTACTAAGTCACCTGGAAGGAATTCCCTATCTTTTGCCTTGAGATCAAACAATGCTTTCATCTCATCCTGGTACTTCTGCATTTTTTCATTGACTTCAACTCTGTGTTGTTGAACCTCAATCAACTAGTTAATTCTTCTGGTTACATGATTGGGTTCTTCATTTTGATCTTGCCATAGCTTCATCACTGGAAGTGCCAGGTTTATAGGTAGTACCGCCTCTTTCCCATAGACCATTTGAAATGGAGAAATGCCGATAGACCTTTTAGTTCTGATGCGGTTCACCCATAATGCGTATTTCAAGTGCACATGCCAAGACATTTTATTTTCATCCAATACTTTCTTGATTATGTTCACCAGGCTCTTGTTAGATGATTCAGCCAATCCGTTCCCCTGGGGGTAATATGCAATAGAATGGCCAAGAACGATATTATACTTATGACAGAAGTTTATCATAGCCATAGATTTGAAAGCCTGGGCATTATCAGTGACTATCTTTCGGGGACACCCAAATCTTTACAAGATGTTATCTCTCAAGAAATCGATCACCACCAAGTCTGTTGCCCTTTTGGTTGGAATGGCTTCCACCCACTTAGTAAAATAATCCGTAGTTGTTAGGATCCATTTATGCTGAGCACTAGAATGAGGATTAATTTCCCCTATGAAGTCTAGACCCCATTGTTGAAATGGAGCTTCAGCTTTAACTGGAACGAGTGGTAGTGCAGGGAGTTTCTGTTTACTAGTGAATATTTGACAAGGGTTGCACATGCGTACTTTGGCGTTGACATCTGAAAATAGTTTCGGCCAATAGTATCTGGCTCTCAAAATATTATAGGTTGTAGCTCTCCATGCATGGTGTCCTCCGCAGACCCCTTCATGAAATTCCTCTATAACCCGTGGAGTTTCTGACTCAACCAAACAAACAAGCAAGAACCCGAGTGGATCCTTCCAGTATAGCTGATTTTTGGTGATGCAATATTTTACAGCATGGAGTTTTAAAGTTCTACATTTGGCTGGTGATAGTCCGTCTGGGCATTTTAGGTTTAACAAGTAGAACACTATGTCTTTATACCAGCCTGACGATATGAAATTTTCCTCGATCTTACTTGGATCTGTTTGGTCATCCGGCTCGTGCAGGTGTGCGTCTCCGTCTTCTCCTTGCAGGCAATTAATATCAAGAGCTCTAAGATTCGACTCGGCCAAGAGTTTGGCCAGACCCTGCCCCTTTATCAATTTTGTCGGCTTGACTTCCAGATCGAATTCTTGTATTTTAGCGATCCATCGCCCTCTCCTTTTGTCAGTGTCCGGTTGTACCAATATGTCTTTTACAGAACTGGTAGGTACATACGCGATTATTTCTGAATGTAGCACATAGGTTCTAAATGCTTTCAAATATTTTACCATCGTGTATGCTTGTTTTTCCATTATGTCATATTTCAGTTCTTCATCTCTGAGACTTTTGCTAAAAAATGCTATCGGTTGTTCGAACCCCTCTTCATTTTTCTTCAAGAGTACCACGGAGATGGTATGTTCGGAAGCAAAAGAGAAGATGAGAAAATCCTTCAGATAATCCAGACTTGCTAGCACAGGTGCCTCGCTTATAATTTTTTTAATATGAGCGAACGATGCCTTGGCCTCGGTGGTCCAATTTACCCCACTATCCTTCTTTAGCATTCCTGTAATCAGTTTGACTATCTCAACGAAATTGGGAATGAACCTTCGTAGAAAATTTATCTTTCCTAAGAATGATTGAATTTCTTTTATATTTCTCGGGATAGTGATAGTATCTATTGCTTCAATCCTCTTAGGATGAATCTTGATTCCTTTCTTAGATACAACATGGCCCAGAAGATTACCTTCCCGCATAGCAAAATGTGATTTCTTTGGGTTCAGGGATAGGCCAAACCTGTGGCACTTTTCGAAAGTTTGTTTTAGATGCATTAGATGTTCTTCGTCAATTTTAGAGAAAACCGTTAGATCATCCAGGTAAATAACCACGAACTTGTCTTTTTCTCCCACGAAGGCGATGTCCATAGCTCGTTGGAAAGTGGCCCCTGCATTCATCAAACCAAATGGCATCTTATCATACATGAAAGTACCCCAGGGTGTGGTAAGAGAAGTTTTTTCCCTGTCTTGTTCATTCATAGCGATCTGATTATAACCAGAGAAACCATCTATCATAGACATTCGATTAGATTCAACAACCTTTTCTAAGACGTGATCCATCTTGGGCAGCGGGTAGTTATCTTTGAGAGATGACTTGTTTAAGTTTCGGAAATACACACACAGTCTGATTTCGCCGTTCTTTTTCCTGATTGGGACTAGGTTAGCTACCCAGTCGGAGTATCTCAGAGGTATGATAATTTTTGCGTCTAAGAGTTTTTTAACTTCCTTTTCTATCACGGGTAACAGAATGGGGTTAATTTGCCTAAGCTTTTGCCTAAACGGTTTGACCCCAGGCTTCAAAGGTATCTTGTGATCAATAATGGAAGTGTCATACATTTTCAATTCATCATAGGACCAGGCGAAAACATATTTATATTGTCTGAGTAAGTCTTTGTACTTCACTTTCGTTTTGGGAGGGAGGAATTTCGATATTTTTACCATCCAGGGTTCTTTTTCGGTCCCTATATCACAGTCCTCCACCTCTTCTAGCTGGGGCTGCAAAGTGGATTTTACAAGTACATCTTTCTAATAAAAAATTCTTTCCAAAGGAATCAATCCTTTGGGAATCTGATTGCTTTTAAGGACCAACATACGATGATCTACAATTTTTTCTCGGAAAACTTCAGGTTCCTCTCCTTCTTGCATGATCCACATGGAGTCATTCTGGTTTTCTTGGTCAATGTGAGTTTCTGAGAATTCACCTACTGTTGTAAGGAACTTCTTAATCTGTTCATCATCTTCAAGGACTTTCCAATGTCGGATATTGTCTGGTATGGAGGGTTTGTATCTGATTTCAATGTGATATTTCAGCTTGAAGGTCGTGGGAGGAGAGAAGGTTGAAGTTTCCTTTGCCAATGCATCAGCATGCAGATTTTCTGTGCGAGGGATAAAATGGATATTTACTGATGAGAAATTTTTTTCCATGAGATCCCAAGAACAATTTCTATATGCTTTTAATCTGGGATGCCTAGCTAGGTACTGTTGGTTTACTTGTTTTACTATCAATTATGCGTCACCATATACCTCCAAGTTTTTTATATTCATCTTTTTGGCAGCCTCTAATCCTAAGATCAAAGCTTCATACTCACATGCGTTGTTAGTGTAATCTATGTCCCACTGCAAATGATAGAAGAAAGCAACAATCAACTTACCTTCAAGTGCCACCAAAAGCACTCCAGCACCTGCCCCTTTAGAAGACGAAGCATCGTCAAAGTACATTTTCCAGACACCAGTATTACACAACTCTTCTATCATGGGGTTTGACTCTTCTTTCTTTGTATCGATTTCCTCCAGGAAACCATCCAGACCATCATCAAAAGACAGGATGCAATTTCCCACGTCTTGGTCTGCAATGTAAATAGGGAAGTTGTGTGGGTTTTAAGGGTCACTGACCGTATATGCTAATCTTGTTTCTCTGTATAAACAAGTGAACTGACCATAAGTCATTTCTAAGTAAAGAGAACCCCCCAACTTGGCTCCCCATGACCTAGATAACAACATGCCATACTTAGGGGGAATGTCTGCGATAACCACATCCATCAGGATACTCTTGACCGGGACCTGTGCCAGGGTAACTACCAGATCTTTTATCATCCCCATGCATTTAACCTTCCTCGAATCAAAAGAGTACATATTTCCATAAGGTCTTGTGATCTGGAGACCTAGATTCTCCATTATAATCTTGGGCATGACATTATGGGAAGCTCCGGAGTCCAACATACAATTATGCAGCAACTGATCATGTATGTTTAGGGTAATATAAAAGGGAGTGATGTTGTCTTTGGACCCTTCAAAATGGGGACCAAAAGTGATGTTAGGTCTATCATCTTCCAAGTTTATAACATCAGAGTGGATTTCTAGTTCAGAGACACCTATCATTTTGGTAATTTGTTTGCAATAAATAGGGTTTTTCTCTAATTCCACTAAAGGGATTGGTATCTTAATTTTGTTTAACTCATTTTCAAAACTGAAAGCTCCACTCACCTTGTCTGTTTCTCTGGTCGTGACTTTTGAATTTTTCCTCTCTGACCTGTTTGTCTGGACAACTTTATCATTCATGGTGTTAGTTGCAGATGTAGCTTCATTTATGGGTTCAGTCTCCTGTGTTTGAGCTTCAACTTTTTCCACCTCGAGCTCTTGAGTGCTTACTCTTCTATTTTTTTTGTTGGGTAATGGGGTTTCGTCCGAAGGAGGCTCGTAAGCTTGGCCCCTTTGAAGGATTTTCTTGGGTTGAGTCATGGAGGCAGGCTTATTCCTAGATCTCATGTTGTATTTTGGTTGAAAATCAACAATCATTATCTCAGTTTCTGGTTGGGATTCACAAATTTCAGTGTGATCACCCTCTTCACTCTCATTTGACTATTGTGGCATGTTTAAAGATTTTTCATAGTCCTCGCAAGTCAGATATGGTTGACTACAGTCATCACCAAAGTTCATGACGTCATTATCTGAATCTTCGTAGTCTTGAAAATCGTTAGCTCCTATAAAATTTTCATTCTTCAAGGGAGCTTGTATTTTCTGATCTTCCTTTTTTATTTGTCTTTATTGATTAGGAGGGTTTTGATTCCTCTTGAAGTCTCTTTTGGGATAAGAGTTAGCCTTGGCTTGTTCGAGTTCCATTCGGGCTATTTTATTTGACAATTCTTTAATCACTCTAGCCATATCGTCCACCCTATCGTCTGAGGATCTACTGGACCCGGAAGGGCCAGCTTGTTCTCTAAAATGCTTGGTATCTTGATTTCTAGTCTCTACTCTAGCCTTAAGTTTACCTGAATCCATCATGTTATATTCTATCTCTACAGCATCATCATGCATATGGTTTAAGGTGGCTCCCCTTCGCTCTCGCAAAAGTAGTGCGAAATCCGGCTCGAAAGCTCTGGCGAAGGTCACTTTGGCCGCAGGTTGAGAAGGTTTGACTTCGGCTGGGATTTTATTGTACAGTTTATTGAATCCCTGGATGAATTCCATGATTGTTTCTGAGTTCTTTTTCTTCAAAGAACCAAATTAGGTTAGATAATAGAGATGGTCTTTTCGCTCTCCCCATTGCCTGAGGAAGGCATCTTCCAAAGCGTCATATGACAGGATAGAGGCCGCGGGTAGGCTCTGAAACCAAGTTCGGACCTAGCCTTCAAAATTTTGGACAAGTAGTCTCGAATAGACATCCTTGTGTTTGATACCAAAGACATCTGTGAATTGGTCGAAAAAATTTATATGTTCAGCCGCAGTCAAATCTCCCTCCCCGGTGAATTTCGGTAAATTTTTTATGTAGTTTTCTGGAAGATCATGTAGGGGGATGGGCAATACTAATGGAGTGTATCTGGATGCAACTTCGTGAAAAATCTAGGAAGGGGGGGCAGGCCCTTGGCCTCCACCTCCTCCTAGAGGGACTCCTCCACCTCCTCCTAGAGGGACTCCTCCCCCTCCTCCCCCTCCTCCTCCTATAAACCCTCTGCCTCCTCCTATAAACCCTCCACCTCCTCCTCCGGCAGCTGCTATCGTTGTCTGTGGGGAGTTATACAGGGGGTTTTGGAAAACGAAAAGAGAATCTTTGTTTTCTTCGCGAAGAGAAAAGTCTGGTGAGGAAGGATAAGGAACGCAAGGACTGAAAGAAGTTGAGGGTTTGGAAGGGCTCTCAACCTTCGGTGATGGGATTTAAAGTTGGTAAATAGTAGTGGTAGGCTTAAAAGAGCCTCTCGCCTTTAGAATTTTTTTGGGATCGGCAACAGGAGTAATCTGCTCACCGTCTGGGTTTTGTCTAGTATTCCTTTGAATGAATGATAGCTTATTTCTTCGTGGAGTCACCAAGTGAAAGATAAAAATCCTTAAAAGGTGTGTACTCTTTGTTCACTATCAAAGGGTAACACTTTCAATGAAAAACAATTGTCATTTTCCCAGGGAAAAAGATTTCGTAACTTCGGTCCCCGACAACGGTGTCAGAAAGATGTTGTTCCTGAGTTTGTACTTAAGGCTCAAAAGTACAGTGTCAAGGCATCCGAAAGTGATTAGGATATGGAGAAGGGAGGGAGTCAACCTTCGAAGAAAGAAACTAAGGGAGATTTCTTCGCTGGGGTTGTCTGGCTTCGAGCTGTTCCTGAATATTTATGTCTCGTTCAATGGCTGCCCATGATTGTTCAAGTTCGACCCAGTTAGTTGTTGTTTTAAGGATAGTGTTGAAAAGGTTTAGGGTGATGTTTGTTTGGTTCAATAAACCGGGTTCGACATTAGGTTGAGTTGGTATAGGGACTGTCATGGGGGAATAGCATAGGTAAGAGAACTTTTGAGAAAGGTTGAGTGTTGTCTCAGCTTGGTCTTATAAAAGAGAACTTGTGGTCGCAGAGTTAGAATATGGATGCAAATCTAAGGCTCGTTCCCGTAACTGTATTATATCTAAATAAAGGGGAGAGATGGGAGAAAAAACATTGAGCCATTTATGGTGTGAGGTTCCAACCAAGGGAAAATATCACGAAGTAAACGGGAGAAGAAAATATGTAAGAAAATAACCGATGTAACAAAAAATACATGTAGAATTCTGAAACTACAAATTGGTCTTACACAGCTGATAGCTGGTGCAGAGGAAAGGAAATAAACAATTACAGAAAACCCATATTTATTTGTTATAGTAGTGGTCATACTAAAGTATAATGAAGCACACCAATTATGAATATGAATTGAAATTGAAAAATGAGGAAGAAGAAAGAAAACTTGTAATACAAAAGTGACGGAATTGAGAATCTCAGATCCGCTTGTATTAAATCTCAATGCACAAACTCTCTTAAAAAAACTCAAAAAAGGTCCAGCCTCATTTATTTTCTCTGGGGTATATTTATACAATTTTTACAAAGCCGGTAGAATCTCAATAGTCAGAAAATTTTAGTTACGACAGAGGAGAGAGAAATCGCTCCATTTCCCCTATTCTGTCTTCACTTAGTGCCAGGTGCTCGTCTCCGCGCAGACTCGGTGTAGGCGATACATATTTCCACAAGCTGAGATATGAGTCATGAAGGCTCAGCTTGACAGCTAGCCTCAACGAAGTAACATTCTCAGGTTAACTGTTGTAGCTTGTCTTCCATTTGTGCGCCGATGATGTTGAGGGCACTTAGTTGCGTGCTAGGTTTGATCATGTGCTTATCAATTTGGGCCATGTCCACCATATCTATCTGAGATATATCCGCCAAATCTCTCTCATCCTTCTCTTTCAAATCAAGTGAGATATATTCCACATTCATTTGCATTAATGCTTCTGTATTGCCTCTGCTGTCCATACCCAACAGTTCATCGTCTAAGGAATTAAAAGCTTCTTCTAAATAATTGGTTACCTTTTGGGCTTGCTCCTTGCCCAGGGCAATGTTGTGCTCCCAATATTTTAATAGAATATTACTTCTAGTTTGTTCTGGGATGGAGAGCCCAAGAGCGCCTGCTGAGACTCTGTTATTCATGGCTATCACCACCTCCTGGAAGGTGACCCGAGCTGCTTCTGCATCCCTTTCTCTAGCAGTCAGGTTCTCGGAAGCCTGATTTACCAATAGACAATCTTCCCGGATCTCTCCTATCCTGGTGAGAAAATTCTACTGAGCCGAAGAGATTCTACTCCGAATTCCCAAGGCCTGAGATTTGAACATCTCCACGTCGATCATTCTTCTTTCAACGATTGCCACCCAAGCTTGCAGCTCTTCAATCATAATCCTCTGTTGGCCCGCCTGTATCCGACCGTCTCGGACCACTAGATTTGCTTGCTCCAGCTTGGTTTTGAGTACCTCTATTCCATTTTTATCAGCCAATCAGGCCTGATCTATCTCCACGCTCACTTGGCCTCTAGCATTTTCCATGGACGAGGCCAATCTGGCCTCGAGAGTTCTGATTAGACGATTTTTTCTTTTGAGCTGGTTCTTTAAAAGCCCGACCGGGAATTGATTAGCCGATGCATATGCTCCCAGCGTCCCTACGATCTCCGTGGTGAATTGCACATTCTTTTTATTTTTTCCGTCGGTCATAACTTTGAACTTCTTATTAGTCAACTCTCCCTCTTGGTAGAATTCCCTTTTCACCACTGCTTTTCTCTTTTTATCAAAGCAAAATTCATTAGAAGGAAGTTCTTCTGCTCTTATGAGCCTCAGATCCTCATTGAATATCCATCCTTCTTCGATACTCCCCTGTGTTGACTACAAGGGGGTGACAGAAGTGATGGGTTCCCCAATTTGTTTTGATGATCTTCCTAGAGTATTGACAGGACTCTGCCTTTTTGGTGGTTCTGGAGTCTTTATCTCGGTCTTTGGGTTCTGTTTCTTTGGTGGTTCTGGAGCCTTTACCTCCGCTTTGGGATTCTTCATTTGTCCCTCCTTGTCTTGGTGTTTTTTAGAGTCAGGAGTTGCATCCTTGGACACTTCAGCATCTTTCGATTCCATCTCGGAAACACCCGGACTCCCTCCTCGCAACACAAAAGGAAGACAACTTCGTCTATGTTCTTGGAATTTCAATACAGCGGTTGTGTCTTCGGGTGCTAAGGATCGGATCTGATCTAGAACTTCCTCATAAGACCTTGCCCCTCGGAAAATGTCATCCGGGGGTGAATTCTCATGCTCAAACCTCTTGAGCCCACAGTTAGCTAAATGGTTTCTCACCACCCTTTGTGGATCATGTTTCTTATATTTGATGGAGACCAAATTCAGGTCTTCCAAGGCTGCAGCCTCGGCTTTGGCATGCTTGAAATCTAACAAATAATAGGAATCCATCCGAATGGGAAAAGATGGCCATATGTTCTTGGAGTACCCTTTTAATTCTTTACTCACCCAGCCAATTACCGTCTGTCGGGTGACCTCGCGACAAGCCAGCTTGTTGGGAATGAACAATGGCAGCGCATTTGGGGGAACAACAGCCCCGAACACTCTGAAGTACGAGAACTCTGCCTCCATGTACCAGTCCGCTATGCCACTCAAATTTATTGCAATGTTGTCCAAGATACATGGTGGTGGGTGACCAAAAATTGCGATATGCAGGGGCACCATTACCCATTTAAAAATTTCATATGCGAACTTCTCCGCTTTATTTTCCCATAGCTTTTCGTGATACATATGTATGGGTCTGGCTTTAGCCAGAGTCCAAGCCCAGCTCATCAATGGAAATGGTGTCATGGAACATATTGCGTCCATGATATATGTGGACATGAAAAATGAGGACGGCCTCCCACTTTCCTCGATACTCTGTGACCTGGTTGGCCAAACTGTCCGAGAGTATCTTTGTCGAATTAAAAGAGCAACCTTCTGTGACCTGAAACATCAGAGGCACCCACGTAATGAAAAAATGTGATGTGTCCTCTCTCCCAAAAAGCCAACATGTCATCATGGCCACATATTTATACTGTGGCTCCAACGAAGTGATTGAATAAACACCCTAGTCATTTGCTCTGAATTTCGTGGTACGCGAAACCCAATCTTTTATCAAAGTTGGCATGGTTTTATCATACTGGGTGCACTCTTTCTCCTTGAATTCCTCCAGGAACTCAGCGCCATATGTGTACTCAGACATCGTCAGGATCTTATACATGGTTTGTATATGTTCTGGCCTAAAAGTCCCGACTGTGACTCTCTGCCCATTCATGAAAGTCCTGGTGGGTATGTCTACGTGATCCAATGCCCATTGGATCATGTCATAGTATGGGAGAAACCATGGTCTGGCTGCTACCCTATACATTCCAGATTGGACAACTATCTTGTATTTAGTGTTTAGATCATCCTTTTCATTGTCGTCCGAGTCATCTAAATAATCCACCAATTCTGATTGCAGCATGTCTGAAACAAATGACTAGTTGGGGACTGAGTCGACACTTCGGGGTGAAGTGTCAGAGACATTGTTTGAACCTTGTCCTATGACCTCGACATTCGCCTTTACTGCCTTCCATGGAGCCATAGCCGAAGCTTGCGTTTTCACTCTTGTTAAGCCCTAATGTTGGCTCATTACCCCTTAATTGGGGCATATTAGATTAGTAATGTTATTATATTTATGTCGGCTTTAGGCCATTAGTTGTAATTTAGATTAGTAATGTTATTTTAATTATGTTGGCTTTAGGCCATTATTTGTAATTATACCTCCTAGTCTCCTATATATACCAA
>JZKD02S2031558.1:240217-256935 GCA_000966675.3 Picea glauca
GTAAAAGGAGGTTGCCCCTCGAAGAGGCTTATTATCTGAAATTATCTCTTTTTCAAGGCGTTGAGTACTTTTCCTGAGGTTTTTCTATGCTATATTGATGTTTGGTTCTTAACAACTCTTCTGCGGTAAAACTGCGTATACATGCATAAATTAGTTTACTCAGAAGTGATGAGCTCTGCGTGCTTATGAAAATGCATTCGTTAGAATGAAATGAAACTCTTGTCTATATTTGAAAACTCGGTACTTTTCAAAATAAGCCTGTCAAATCATAATTAGAAATAAATTAATTGTGTAAAAATCTGATCTTATATGCATAGATTTACCCTAAATCTTCATAAATGTCATAAATTTATGGTGGTTTGATAGTCAGTCGAAGTATGGAGAGAAATGGCTACCTCAGGAAACATGCAAGCCTTGAGGCGTGGGATATATCTTGTTTTAGCTTGATCAATCAAATATTACCAATCGTTAATCAACTTCTCACCGTTCGTTACCTTGTGGATTTCCTTTTAACACTTTTAATCCCCAACTCGCGAGATTGCGAGGACCGGCTTTGGCTTAATTAACGGTAATCGTTATTTGTGGCATAATTAATTTTATAATCATTTTATTCGCCATATCGCAACTCGGAACTTCGAAGACAAATTTCTAGGAGACTAGTATGTCGAGTCACAAAACTGCGAGATGGTGATAATTAAGACTCAATTAAGGGGAAGAAAATATTGGATTAGGCGATTAATTAATTATGTTATAATTACCTCATGCCTTCATGAGTCGAGAATTAGAAGCTATGATTTTTGAAAAAGCTAGTGCCGAGTGACGAAATGTCAAGAACAACTTTTACCATGGTTAGCTTTTTGCCTTTAGTTCTTGCCAAGGATTATCCAGAAAAGGCCTCGCGTCCTCGGCTCTGGGGGTTGTACAAATAAAAATTTTGGTTCGACAGACGCCGAGGCGCGAAAATCTAACGACGTCTAATCACAAGTTAAAATACTTTACCCTGGTTATTGCTTAGAGTGAAAATTTAAAACGACTTCGTCATTTCGTGACTTGGGACGTGTGAACTCATGGGTTATAGTATCTGACTTGCGAGATCCCAAAGTAAACAAAAAAGGGGCGAAAATTCTTACGAAAGTGGACTTGTTTCGTGAGTAGAGAAGCATCACTACTCACGCGACCATGTTTCAGAGGTCTCATCATCTCGAAAGGAAAAAAGAAAATCAACTTTAGATTTCAAGTATCGAATTTAAAATTATGACAGGCCAAAAACAAAGGCAGCTCCAACACCAGATATAAAAGTATGCAGAACAAAAATAAAATGATAGAAATGGCAGAATAATAGTAATATAACTAACATAATCTCCATGATAACACATAAATGATATAAGAACAACAAAAAAAATAACACTTTGATTCATAAAACAATGTTCACAGCCTCTTTGAGGGGGAAACCTCCAGTCAAGCAACGCTCTATTACAATACTCTCCAAGCTAGGGTTTTCATACCCTCAACCCTTATTTATACTAAATATCTCTATCAAGAGAAACATATAAAGGAAGATCCTTCTAGAAGTGGAATATTCTATTAGGTCTTCTTACATCCGCCTTATTCTATTTTATTGAAAGGCCTTATTAATATTGACCTTTATTACATCTGAATATATTGATCTACCTATGTTCGGGTTAGGACCCTAATATGTCCTCCCCCTTAAAAACAACCTTTTCCTCAAGGCTTGAGATGTGGAAACTATTGCAGAATGGTAGTTGGTTCCCAAGTGGCATCTGTGGGAGTTGTATCTTTCCACTGGACTAGCACTTCCCTGATGGTTCCCTGATGTAGGAGACACTCACACTAGTCCAAAAATGATTCTGGATGTAGCCAAATGGATCCTTCTTCAGCTAACTTGGGAAGGTTGGTTTGAATTTGGCACCTAGTTCCAATCACCTTCTTTAAGCAAGAAACATGAAAAACAGGATGTAGCTTCAACTGATTGGGTAGAGATAACTGATAGGCGACTTGTCCCACATGCTTGAGAACTGTATAAGGACCATAAAATTTGGGTGCTATCTTCTGACAATGCTTGGCCTTGAGGAAAGTTTCCTTGTATGGTTGTAGTCGCAAAAACACTTGATTCCCTTCTGCAAATTGACGTTCAGAGCGACCTTGATCTACTTGTTGCTTCATGCGATTATGTGCCATGAACAAGTTCTCTTTAAGGGTACAAAGAATATCCTCTCGAACTGTAAGTGTCTGGTAAACCACCTAGACCTTCAAGGTACCCAGTAAGTATGAGAGAATTGAAGGTGGCTTCTGTCCATATACCACTTCAAAGGGAGTCATGCGTGTAGCTGTATGGTAGGAAATGTTGTACCACCATTCAGCTAGGGGTAACCATTGAGCCCACTGATTTTTCTTTTCATAGGCAAAACACCTCAGATATGTTTCCAAACACTTGTTGACAACTTCTTTTTGACCATCAGTCTGGGGATGATAAGTTGTGTTGAGATGCAATTGGGTGCCCTGTAGCTTAAACAGTTCTTGCCAAAAATTTCTTGTGAAAGTTGGGTCACGATCAGAAACAATAGAGTGCAGCATGCCATGAAGCTTGAAGACCTGGTCCATGAAAATTTGATCCACCATGGATGTAGTAAATGGGTGTTGAACAATGCAGAAATGAGCATACTTGGAAAGGCGATCCACAACCACCATTATGACTGATTTATTTATGGATTTGGGTAAGATGGTAATAAAGTCCATAGAGATATCCTTCCAAATAGCAAGTGGAATCATAAGCGGTTGTAGTGTGCCCGTATATTTGACTGTTTCTCCCTTGTTGCATTGACACACCTCACATTCAGTGACAAAATTATGGATGTCCTATTTCATACCATCACAGAAAAAAGAACGTTTGAGCCTGTCATAGGTTTTGGTGAACCCAAAGTGCCCCGCTGTTGGTGTAGCATGAAGCTCAGAAAGTACCATGGATTTAAGCTTTGATTGTTTACTTAAATACAAACAACCTTTGTATCTAAGCTCATCATGGAGCCAAGAGTACCCTGGGGGAGTTGGAGCATTGGTCTGCAATTGCTAGATCAGATGAAAACTTTTGGGATCTTGTAGCCATTCTTGGCGCACAGCTTGGAGCCAATCTGGTACAATGAAGGAAAGAGAAAAAAAGGATCCTTCTTCTTCATATTTTCAGGATAGTGCATCTGCCACCACATTGTCTTTTCCCTTATTGTAAATGATATCATAATCATATCCAAAGAGCTTAGTCACCCATTTTTGTTTCTCCGGGGAGGAAATGCATTGTTCTGGAAAGTACTTGAGGCTTTGATGGTCTATCTTAATTTGGAAGCATTGCCCCAAGAGATAAGGGCACCACAAATCAATGACATGTAGAATAGCCAAAATTTCATTTTCATAGATGGGTTTACCCAGATTCCTTTTAGATAGTTTCCTGCTAGTGAAGGCCAAAGGTCAACCCTCTTGCATAAGGACGGCACCGATTCCTTTCCCTGGGGCATCACATTCCAACACAAAGGTATTTTTGAAATCAGGAAGGGATAGAATTGAAGTGGCGCACATGGCCATCTTCAAGGTTTGAAAATCTTGAGCAACAACTGGAGTCCAAGTGAAAGAGTTTTTTTTTAGGAGATCCATGAGAGGTGTTGCAATCTTGCCATAATTCTTAACAAACTTACGATAATACCCTGTTAAGCCTAGAAATCCACGCAATATTTTGAGATTCTTTGGGTGTGGCCAATATTGCATAGCTTCAATCTTTTTCAGATCCACCCTGACCCCATCCTTGAGAACCAGATGACCCAAGTATTCTACTTCTGAGGCACCAAAAGCACATTTAGACTGTTTCAGGAAAAGTTGGCGCTGAGAGAGTAGATGGAGAAATCGATCCACATGAGTAAGATGGTATGTCCAAGTTTTTCTATAGATGAGGATATCATCAAAGAAAACTAATACAAAATGATAGAGAAAAGGGTAGAAGACATGATTCATGAGGCCTTGGAAGGTGGAGGGGGAATTACACAAGCCAAAGGGCATGATCAAAAACTCATGGTGGCCCTCATGAGTTTGAAAGGCTGCCTTGGGAATGTCTACCTCTTTCATACGTATCTGGTGATAGGTCAAGCGAAGATCAATTTTAGTAAAGAATTGGGCACCACTCAATTCATCCAGGAGGTCATCAGTGATAGGAATGGGAAATATGTCTTTAATAGTCAGTTTGTTGAGGGCACGAAAGTCATGACACATTTTCCAAGAACCTTCTTTCTCAAGGACCATGACTACAAGAGAAGAGTAAGGGATCGTACTAGGGTGGATAATGCCTACAGTAAAGAGTTCCTGGACCATTTTATCAATTTTGTTTTTTTATGAAAAGGGGTGGTGATATGGACAAATATTGGGAGGAAGGCTTCCTGGTACAAGGGGAATGGAATGATCATGAACTCCGTGGGAAGGAGGGAGTCCTTGGGGAGTGGAAAATACCATTTGTTGTTTAGAAAGGAGGGCTTGGAGGTCTTGCGACACCAGGGGTCTCTCTGTTGCTTGTATGGCATGGAGTTGGGCAATGACACCAGAATGACCTTTTTTGAGCATCTTTTCCATGCGATGGGGACTAATGACCTCAGGTGAATCAACAATGATGCCTTGTATTTATATTGGTGGTCATCTTGGTTAAATTGCATGGTTAATGACTTAAAATCCATGAGAATGGGACCTAAAGTACTTATCTAGTTTTCACCCAACACAATGTCACAATCGCCCATGTCGATAGAAAACATATGGTATTTTAGGTGGTAGTCATCGATTTGGAGACACACATTTTCACAGTGCCCTCCACATTTCATGGAACCACCATTGGCAATCATGATTTGGAAATTGTTGACGGCATGGATGTAGCAATGCGTTTCATGGGCAATGCGGCGATGAATAAAATTATGGGTGCTTCCACTATCAACCAGAATGATGACCTTCCGATGCTTGATGTAACCAATTAACTTGAGGATTTGGGGGGAGGAGAAGCTAGTGAGAGCATTGAGGGAAATGATTGGTTCCACTTCGGGAGGGTCTGAGGGAGGGGTTATGTCAGTGATTTCAGGTGACTCAGGCACAAGGGAAGTTTCAACATCCTCTTCCGAAATATTCTCAGAGATGGCCATAAAAATATTTTGTTCCTTACACTTGTGACCCGAGAAATATTTTTCATCACAATTATAACAAAGGCCTTTGAGTTGGCGTTCATCCATTTCAGCCCTAGTCAAGTTTTGGATCTTTAATGGGGCGAAGGGAGTAGTGGGATTTACGAGTTTAGGGTGAGGGATAAAGGAGGGTTTACGGTTTTGAGAGGATACAACATGTTGTGCTTCTTTATCATTTTTAGTAGCCTCAGCCCAATTCGAAGGTCGATCCATGAGGACATGGGCCCGAATATCATCCTTAAGGCCACTAATAAAACACTCTTGAAATAAAGCATCAGGCATGCCCTCTGTTTGAAAATCCAGGTGCTCAAAGGCAGCTATGAAGTCTTCTACTATTCCTGATTGTTTCAACTTTGTCAAACAACCCAAATGGTTTGTGTTAGTGTTAAAGTGTTCATAAAGCTCAGTCACAAATTGGGTCCAAGCAATATACCCTTGACGGGAAGTTTTTCTCCATTGCCACCATTGCCAACGTTCTTGATCTAGATGGAGAACATGATACCAGAGTTTGACCAAGTCATCTATAATGTTGTATAAAGAGAAATAATGTTCCATTTGGGTGACCCAACCAGTGGGATCCGAGCCATCAAATTTGGTCACATCCACCCACGGAAGGCGTAGGTCACGTTGAAAGTGATGGGGATGAAAGGTATGGGAATGGGAGGAATGTTCACCTTAAGTCTTTGGAGGCGCATCAGAGAAAGGGTCATCTATAGGGATCTTCAGTTTGGTGCAGAGTGATGCAAAGACAGATTCAATCTGGGTGGTTAGTTCTTGTTTGACTTCCTCCATTGAGGACTGCATGGTTGTATTTATGGTTGTATTGGTGGGTGTATCAATGGAGGAAACAGTAGCACTAATTTGTTTCACTTCCTTTTGGATCTTGAGGAAACCAAATTGCAAGGTGTTGAAGCGAGCTTCCAGGTCTTGGCTACGGGTATGGGCCATGAGGATGGGTGAACTGAAAAGGGGCGGGCAGGGTCAAAAATTTTACCGAAAAATGATATGGATGAATGTGATAAGGGCGAAGAGATGAATCTAATGGAATAGGTCTCAAATAATGGTAAAAAAAATTCTAGACTTTTTCTTTACACCTACAGAGTTATACTCTGGTCTGAAGAATATTGCAGTGATGAAATCCCAAAATGCTTAACCACAAAGAAATGTGTATTTACTTGGAAACCCAAACACATTTGTGTGACAATAGATCTTGTCTGTTTTAATTTGCTTATGTTTATGTCCCCTAAGGGTTAGGTATTCAAGGGTTCTATAGACAAGGGTTTTCCCTGTGCTATAGCTCTTTGATATACGTGTGGGGTCCAATGGTAGTACTCGGCCCAATATCTCAAGGCACTAACTAAGGAGGATATACCGTACCCTTAGCCATACTACCCGACTACCTAGGTACTAGAGAGTATATTCCTGAGTGTTGTTCTCAGTGGAACTACAACAATCAAGCGACCAATTGGTTTATCTAAAGAGGGCTTCAGTAAATCTAGGCCGATCCATACATAGGTGTTGTCTGATGGGCTACCACTCGAAGGGGTACCAACAGGGGTTACAAGGGTGGCCAATAGATGTGCACTTAAGAACCCCTTGTATTTCTTGTGTGTATGACTCCCTCAACAGTGGGTTTATGCATGTAATGACAGATATCTGTGGCTTAAAGACGCTAGAATACGTCTCTACCCTGAAGAAAAAAAATCCCACAATTTCTGCCAAGGAAAGTGATCTGATACCACTTGTAATATGCCAGATATAAAAAGTATGCAAAACATAAATAAAATGCTAGAAATGGAAGAATAACAGTAATATAACTAGCATAATCTCGACAATAACACATAAATGATATAAGAACAACAACAGAAATAACACTCTGATTCAGAAAGCAATGTTCACAGGCCTCTTCAAGGGGGCAACCTCTAGTCGAGCAGGGCTCAGTTACAATAATCTCTAAGATAGGGTTTTCATACCCTCGACCCTTATTTATGCTAAATATGTCTATCAAGAGAAGCATCTAAAGGAATATCCTTCTAGAAGTGGAAGCTTCTATCAGGTCTTCTTACATCCACCTTATTCTATTTTATTGAAAGGCCTTATTAATATTGACCTTTATTACATCCAAATATATTGATCTATGTATGTGTTGGTTAGGACCCTAATAGAATAGTCTCCAAATAAAGGTTTTAAAGGTATGTAACTTACATAAATGTCATTAAAATATCTATTTAATGGATTTAAAAGTGTGGTAAAGTTAACTATCCATAAATATTATTTTTTCTCCACATAGAAAAGGGTGTGAAAAAATTTTCTACACCAATTAAACCTCCAGAGAGTTCCACCATGACCCAGGAAGAAAGTGAAGAGTTAGATAACCAACTATCCAAATTGTAGAAGAAAATAAATGAATTGAGTGATAGTTCAATAACAAAGGATGATTCTATAAACACACAAAGAAAACTACAATGGATGGAAAATAAGATGGATGAAAAGATAGAATAGATGGAAAACAAGATGGATGAAAAGATAGAACAAATGGAACATAATTTGGTGGCCAAGATCATGTATACCCTAGATGAGAGGTTCCCTAAAAGTGATAATGTGATCGAAGGGTGATAGCGGGGGAAATCCCTCTATTACTATACCAGGTTCAAAGTATAGGCAAAGCTATGATATCCCTTAAAAGAAAATCTAATTCCTAAACTACCCCAAACAATCTAAATAGATGAACAGAAAGAGATAGGAAAGTAGGTCAGAAGTAGAACCTTTAGTCCAACGTTCAATGTAGACCACCTTTGCCTTTGTATTCCCCAAGTTGCAAGTCTCCTCCCAAAGATGACCTACAAAAACACTTAGGCAAGAAATGCTGCAAATATTCTATCTCTATTCATCATGATTAGGGTTAGTTATAAGCCATTATTCATAAATCAAATAAAAAACATAAAGATATCATTTGGGACAGGAAAAATATTATTTTATTCAAATGCAAAGATCGAAAATTACAACCTTTGTAGGTCGACGCTCCTATGAACTTGGTCTAGGCTCCTCTTAATCCTGCTCCAAGTGAATTTTCCCAACATTTTCTCTCACAATTAGTTGATCACTTCAAGGGAAGGAAATGTATTGTATAGGAGAAAAGTCTAGTGAGGGAATACTGAGGAAAAAACTTAGAAAGGGTTGCAAATACTTGGGCAAGTAGGGAAAAGGGATTTGGGTAGATTTTCACTATTCTAATGCTTGATTTGGGAATGGGACCCCAATACCTCCTTTTATATGACAAAAGGATACTTATTCAGTTTGGGGATAGGCTACAACAGGTGAATTGGTCGAGAAACCCTCGATAGCCTGTAAACTCTACCGAATTCCTTGCAACTTTTGGAGGTAAACGCATGTTGTTTAGTATGAAAAAATCATATGTACATGGGATGTTTAGCATGAATCAAGAGTATTTACATGGTTATTAGTGCAATAGGGCATGTACATGCTCCAAAAAATGGTTTTTTAAATAGAGTTCCTCAACAGTGATTTGGAAAATTATGCAAGTAGAAAGGCCAATGCCATGTATGCATAGGTAGAGCATTTTAGGGATATGAAAAATGCCCCCTAATGTGTGGGGTTAGAAGAAAAAATGATGGCCGAAAAACATTACAAAATCTTTACCAACGGGAATGCACAAAGTCGAGTGAGCTCTGGACCAGAGTTCGGGAGGTCACCATCTGCAAAACAATAATAATCTCTCTGAGGTAGGCACACCCATGCTCGAGATGAACTAATCATGGTTTCCAATCAAGTACACTGTATATACATGTCATATAAATGTCTATATAAAGTGTATCCATGAGAAATACACATCGAATCTACATCTCAAAATCATTCGATGATATTCGAATACAATACAATATGCATCGTGAAGAAGCATCAACATGTGGCTAGAGATGAGGGATTCATAGCTCAAGAAACAACTTCAAGATATTAAACAACTTAGGTAGGAGTACAATAGGAGTGTAATACTCACTACTCTAAGGTCTTTGACAAGCCATCGGGAAAAGACTAAAGGATCTCGATGATCAGGTAGAAAACTTTGTTGATTTTGAATATGGACTTGACTGGATTCACAGGATAGTCGATTCATTAAAGTCAATAGACAAACTATAGAATGGCCAACTCAGGTTGGATAAGACTTCCCTTGGAAAAAATCATGAGAGATGATCAAACTCAGAAAGTGTAACATTGGCATAAGTATTTGATGAAGGAGGCATCACAAACTCTCCATATGTTTGGAAGAGTAACCAAATAGAGGAAGACACAACTCTATGTAGCGAGAAAAACTTCCTAAGGTCATACTAGATCCCAATGCTTGGCGAACAAATGAAACGATGTGATTTGTTCGAGGGTGACTATCTTGTTGCCGAAAAAAGAATGCATATTTATTGTCCCCTCTTTTTGGAATATTTGATTTTTTTGTCTTTTTTCAATTTTTTAACGATATTGAAAAAGAATAAAAGAATGCTACGTTACAAAGGAGGGACAAGTGTCATGATCAAGCAAATTGGTTCCAAGCGCATGGAACATACTGATGCTCAATGCAAGGAGACATGTGCAGGATAAGGACACTCGGGGAAAATTCCTCCATGGTTCAAGGTGTCAGATCGTAGAGGAAAAAAGTGTTGCAAGGCTTGCATATAAGGAATGCGTTAAAGGTTTAATTGAAAGAAACATGGAGCTGACGTTAGGCCAAATAGGCAAAGATGAGACCCCACAATGCAATTAAGCATGACACAACAAGACCCCTTCCATGTAATTTTTTACAAGCCCAGGGAAGGTAAGATCTGTGGTTTTTTCACGTTTAAAGAGTTTGAAAAAACAGAAAAAAAAGACTCCAGGGAGTACCTTTTTCGCAATTAGTCCAATCGGCTCGAAAAGGGGTAAATTTGCACTGAAATGACATCTTTTAAAAACCATTTTAATGAATGTGAAAAAGAAAACAACACTTAGCCATCTTTTCAATTTTAAGGAGTCTGAAAAGAGCTTAACTATGGACTCTCAACCATTTTCTAGGTTTAGTCTCCTTAGCCCAAAAAAATATAAAATATAACTGAGGAGAACTCTCTTGGTGAGACGAATCTCCTGAAGAGTACCTTTTTCCGCAATAATATACTAGATGGAAAAAGGGTTAAACTCATGCCAAGTAGATGTTCTTCTGGACCAATTTAATGAGTGTGAAGGAACAAGGTCACTTTACGATCTTTTCATATTCAGGGAGTCTGAAAAGAGCTTAACTATGGACTCTAGGGGGGTTCCTTTTTCATAAGTAATCTCCAAGGCCCGAAAAAGAGATAAACCAAAACTAAGGAGAATGTTCCTTTTTCAAAAATTTAGTCCCTTAGGCCCGAAAAAGGGTTAAAGTTATGCCTCAAAATACTCTTTTAGCGAACTGAAGTTCCTATAGCATACCTTTACTCGTAAAATTAGCCATTTGGGCCGAAAAATGGGTAAACTACTGCCAAACAGATGTGCCTTCAAATTTGAGTTTGGAGAGCGTGAAGGGAAACATGATCTCTCAACAATATTTTCAATTTTAGAGAGTCTGGAAAGGGATTAAACAAGAGTCCATGGGGATACTTTTATCAAGTAATCCAGATGAGATCGAAAATAATAAATACAGTCTCATTGGATGTTTCTTTCAAAATTTAAGGCGAGATTGAAAGACAACAGATCTTGCTCATTAGGGATTCATGAGGGTAAGGAAAAGCATGATGATTATCAAAAATAATTAGGCTTTAATATGTAACCATGATGGGACTAACAAGGACTCCCAAGCCTATAGCCAAAATTCACAACATGGATGCCAAAATGAAACAAAGGGGATACCTAGGGAATCCATCTAGAGTTAGGCTCTACCACCTAATTACGACACTTCTAAAGCAATAAATAAGGTTTTGTGTCTCACTTCGGTGGGGTCGATCCTATGTAAAAGTGGAAAAAGACAATGAGATGCAAAAATCTAGCAGTGAAAACCTAACTTATATGCAAAAGTTGGAAAAAATGACTTTTAATAAGGGATGATGTATATGTAACCGATCTCAAAAAATCACCAAACCGTAAGGACTAGTTCATCAAGATGACCGAAAGATAACTCAAAAGAGAACTCAAGTAGCCACCAAGCCAGGAAAACTGAAAAGGGAGCCAAATTAGGGAAAAGAGGGCCAAAACATTCTATAAATAGAGGTAGACAACTCATTTTTACCATTGCAACTTGGAAATTAACAAAAAGTAAAAACAACCCTTCATTAAAAGAGGGAATTACGGGAGCTATGGTGGATGAAAAACCCTCCTACTTGGACCAAGTAAGTACAAATTCACCCCTCTTTCATTTTAATTCATTCCTTTGTATTTAATTTCTAATTTGGGAGGGGTGCACCTTTGAAAAAAGGTTGTGTCTGTGTGTACGGGGGCTGTCCAGGGTCAACTTGTGTATGTACTTGGGCAGAGTAATAAACAACCCGAGTACATACACGACTGTGTCAACTACAACCCGCATACACCTCCTTTTCATTTGAAAAAAAATAAAATACAAGAAACTAAACCCTCTCCATCTTTTTATGTGATAGGATGTATGTGCACTAGAGAGAGAGGGAACATGAGGAGATGGATATCTTGGTCGAGGAGGACCTTGTGACGATTTCTACACTAAAATAGTGTGGCCTTTGGAACTTATTTCAATGTTCATTCATGGGGGAACAACCGAGGTTACTCAATGCCTTGGTATAGTACTGGCATCCGGACATAGAGGAATTCATGTTGAAGGGTCAGTGGGTCACTCATTGAGCCCAGCCATGGAGGATATTTACTTCTTGACCGACCTCTCTAGGAGAGGGGAATTTTTTAACTTGAGGACTTTTCCTCCAGGGCCATACAACATTGAATATTACATCGTGATGCACTGTGAGACAAGTACTGAGAAAGTAGGTTCTCAGGTTCCAATCCATAACATTACCAACCTCTACTTATGAGTCATTTTACTCATGATCGGGTGGATTACTAGATCTACAACACTCCATCAGGCCTCCCATGCACAGATGCATTGTCCAGTTCAGTGTTTAGAGGTGACCATTTTTTACTGGAGTACTACCATGATAGTATGCATGAAGAGACAGATCACAAAGTGTCATAGGCGTACCAACAAGAACTTTTTGATTGGTACCATTTTGTGTTCCTTCTTCTTCGAGAGGGTTCCCAGTCTCAGTCCTAGAGAGATAGTACAGGGGCATATTTCCTCCTTCCTAACAGTGTGAAGGTGGGTAGTTTTACTTCCTAGACAGGGCGGAGGAGGGACCCAAAAGGCCTTCAACGATAAATTCTTTGACTGGTGGTCATGTCAGATACCAGTGATAGAGGATTATCCCTATGCAGGGATAAGATTCCTTAGAGATCCAAACATGCCCGTGGCCCCTCACGAGGAGCGTGGAGAAATAGGTAACATATATTTTTTGAATTTATTAAATTTTTAATTTTCATATATATCCTTTTTATGTATGCATCAGAGTACTAACTTATGAATCTGTTATGTACATATGTGGGGCCTGTTTGACTGATAGAATTTACCAAGACAAGGCATCATTCTTGACCAGAGGCAAGATCAACTATAGCAGGAGGGCCGATGACTGCGGGAGGACCCCCAACCGAAGAGGCTGACAGAGTCCTACGATGAGTGGAGAGAACCTCACTTCTCTCACTCGCATAGTTCCTATGGATGAGATCAAGGATCTTCCCCCAACATGTAGTAGGGGTGCCTCAGACCTAGATCTAGTTATTCCACCGTCTTGCAAACATCATAATTCACTACAGCAGGGCCAATAGGCCTAGAAATTAGATAGCATCAGACTATTTACATGTCGACTTTTGACTTTTCACTATTTTTGGCTCAGGCATGAGGTTTATTTAATTTTAGTCATGTACTTGAACCATAAACAAATGCAACTACACCATTCACAATTGTTGCAATAACCAAGATCACACGTAGAAATACCATGCACAAGAACAAAATAAATACCCTGGGAAAACCCCCTTCTCAACAAGGGAGAAAAACCCAACAATCCTTTTCTATATTCTCAAGAGACGATCCTACAACCATGAAACCCTAATGCACACAAGAGGGTTCTATATTACCTTGAAACTTGCACCCAAGAGAGTTGTGCACTTCAGCCCTAAAAGTGTACTTGCTGAAATTCTGAAATTACAAGTGACAAGTATGTTTCCTCAATGGGGAAATCACCTTTATTTATACTAGGTTGGACAGACCAAAAGTGGTGTCTATTGGCACAACAGGGCTGACCTCAATAACTCAGAAAATAATTAATTATTATAATAAAAATTAATTGTCTTTCACATATGGTGGAGCCGACCTATACCCTTTACATCACAATTAGGGTTACAGATAAATATTATTGTCTGACAATATAGAAGGGGATATCACGTCCACATGTGCTCATCCACAGGGATATCCTACTCAATATATCTCTATCTCACCGAGTCCACAAGAGAATCATCTGGAGTACCATCTCAATCCTGACTCAATTGAGTCCACAAGGCAGGAGACCACACATCATAAAAACTCAGTCCAGAGTCTAACACACACCCATCACATGGGCACCTTCACCCCACACAGGGGTACAGATCATTTCATATCAATCCAGAGAGGAATGACACACCCATATCATGGGCATCCTCACCCCACACAGGGGTACACATCATTTCATCTCAATCCAGAGAGGAACAACACACCCATATCATGGGAATCCTCACCCCACACATGGGCACACATCATATCATCTCATTCTAGAGAGGAACGAAACACCCATGTCATGGGAACACCCATCACATGGGCTCTCTCACAATTCAACTCACTTAGTCTTAGAGGAGAACGTTTCCTAGAGGATGTCTCACGAAGTTGTAATCATCAACAACGATGAAACATTTTGTACTATGTATTTTGAGGGCTTAAGCCCAACAATGTATACCAATACATTTTGAGGCTTTCATGCCCACTTTTCTACTCATGGCACCATTTTGGACATATATATATATATATATATATATATATATATACATATTTCTTGTTTTATGGATGACATTGTTTACAAATGTATTTACATGTGTATGTGTGTGCTTTTTATTTTACATGTGAGAAACATGCCAATCTAAAACTTGACTACCTAGAGTATCAGTTAAATGATTAAATCTCCTAGGAACATGAATACAAGTAATATAATAAAAATATCGTTCTAAGAGATGTACCCTAAGGAACCATCAGTGAAGAGTGGGATCATAAATGTGGGAAACCCCATTTAACTGGGACACAACCAGTTGAGAATCTAAGTAAACCCAAAGGCGAGAAATGCCATGTGAAAAAGCATCATGTAGAAACCTTATTACTGTGATGTACTTGACAACATTATTGGTTGCATCGCCTAGAAAAATACCTCTGGAATATAGCAGCCAACCTCTAGGTGTGAAAATCACCCAAGCTGTGAAAGAAATCCTCCGAGTCTGTCGGCTAGAGTCGTCTGCAAACCAAAAGTAAACCTCCAACTCACTTAACATATTCGACAGTGAAAAATAATACATAAATAACTACATGTCCACAAAATGAAAAAAAACAAAAAATGTATAAAAGGCTATACATATATACAAGAAGCCACCCAGGTGACTGACCTAAGAGTAGTAATTCTTAAGGTAGAGCCCATTTCTAGGCTCTGCTAAGGAATTTCTCTCAAAATCAACTAGATGGTGAGCACCCTTTTCTAAGACCTCTTTCATAATGAAAGGTTTGAACCACATGGGTTTGAACTTGTCTGCCCCCAGGGGATCTTTGTCTTGGTCATAAACCGGGACAAGATCTCCTTTGGAGAAAATCTGAGGTTGAACATACCGATCATATTGACACTTGACTCGTTGCTTATGAGCCTCATTAGCTAAGGCTGCATCACGATGTTGCTCATAGAGTTGCTCGATATATAGAAGGCGTTCCTCAAGTAGCATAGTGTCGGGCAGTAGTTCCACTACTAAGTTTAAAGAAGGAATCTGACACTCAATGGCTAAGGCTTCTCCCAGCCCGTAAATGAGTTGAAAAGGTGAAAATCTTGTGGATGTCTTTACAAAAGTTTAGTAGGCCCACAACGTCGAATATAACATCAAATTCCAATTTGACTTGGCCAAATTGATCATCCGCTGAAGAATAGTCTTGAGAGACTTATTCACAGCTTCAACCTGACCATTCACTTGCGGGTAATAGGGTGAGGAATGTTCCTATTTAAACGCCATATTTGACATTAATTCAATCATCATTTTACTTTGAAAGTGACTTCCATGGTCAGTGACAATCTCCTTCGGGATACCGAATTTTTCTACTATCTGATTGAAAATGAAAAGGGCAGTGGTTTTGCCATCATTGTTAAATGTAGACATAGATTCGACCCACTTAGTGAAGTAGTCTATTGCTACAATGATGTACCGATTCCCATTGGCATAAGCCAGGCATGAATGATTTTAGGGGCTAAATTTCGCTCATGGGTTAATTTTCCATGGTTTTTCCAAAAGCGAGATTCTTTATTTTAAAAATGATTCGCCCAAATTTTATAGGATAAAATTATTTTACCTTACAAATCGCCAAAAGTTTATAAAAACTATACAAAATTCTTAGAAATTTGAATATTTTTACAAAAATATTGTCAAACATTTATAGTTGGCATATGAAGGATTAGTAGGATTTGCCAAGGTTTCTACATTTTAAAATAATTTCCCATCTTTAAAATCATCCCTAAATCTAGGTGACATGTAGTGAAATCAATCCCCCACTTGGTGAAAGGACTGAAAACAATGACTAGAAACATAGTAGCAGGGTGTTCCCGCATCTTCTGACAAAATATCTAGCACGAGTGATACTTCTTGATCACCTCAACACAATCCTTGATTAATGAAGGCCAAAAGTATCCTACGCATAGAATATTTTGGATTGTTTCCAACCCAGACAGGTGACCTCCACATGCTCCAGTGTGGTATTCGTTCAAAATGAGATCTACTTCTTTGTGTGTAATACATCATCAAAGAATGCAATCTATTCCACGATGATACGAAGTGTCATTGAGAATGAGATAGTTTCACGCTTTGTGTCGTATTCGTCGACGCTCATCGCGAGAAGAAGATATGGGGCACTTCAAAATCTGAATATACACAAGTATATATCCATACTAGGGGTTTCAATATGCAATTAGAGAAATATCTCCATTGATAGGTGACTCTTTGGGCATAATGTCACCATATTCAATCGGTAGTTCTGAAATTAGTTTGATGAAGACCAATGACCTTTTAGATTTCATAGAGACAAATGTTGATACTGAGAGGGGGGTGAATCAGTATCAAGTACAATTTAAAAACATTTTCCAACTTATACTTAAACCATTCAATTATATCCAATGAGCAATGAACAATAGTATAAGA
>JZKD02S2031558.1:256945-277858 GCA_000966675.3 Picea glauca
TTCTTTAATTATCTTCAGGGCCTACATGTACAATTCACTTTGTCATCTTCAAAAATTCATTTCTCCTCAACCATGAGGATCCACGTGACGTGCCACATACCACCGAAAACAACATAATGTATACTATCCATCCATGGGTGTTGTATCTGCATGTTCATTTTCCTTCACGTCCAAATAACTTCATCAATCTTGTGGTCCAAAACCCATGACTAGGGTTGACATCAATGACAAAAACCAATCTTCCAACAACAAAATCCAAGTCAAAATCCTATAAGATAACTATCCATCTATTGATATTTCCTCCAATGAGCCATCGCATTAACACATATTGGAAAGGGTTTACGATGACAATGATGGTGGTCTTGCAAAGAAATATATAGTGACAAAATCGTTGGACAGTGTGAACAACTACCAAAGAAAGTTTCTCAACATAAGATTAGTTGAGTTTCGGTCCAACTATGCATCAAATAAGATAATAGATAATGTTCTCTTTGGGTGTGTCATCCTAATGGACCAAAACCATGCCGATGGTCAACTTCGCAGTAGCAAAAAACAACAATAAATCTCTGTTGTAACCAGGAGGCTGGATAAGAGGGGCAGACGTCAGGGCATGTTTCAACACTTCAAAGGAGTGCTGAGATGGTTCATCCCAATAGAATGGGACCCATTCTTTCAAAATATGCATGAAACCTTTATTGATCTTGACATAATTAGCAACAAAACACTGAAGAAAATTCATTTTCCCTTCTAATATTTAAAGCTGGGGTATTATGCATGGGTGAGGCAATTTAAGTATCACCTCAACCTTAAGAGGATAGACCATGATCCCTTTTTTCAACATGATGAAACCTAATAAATGACCTGATGTCACATAAAAATTGCACTTGTTTGGATTCAAGTGAATCTGATAGTAGTGAAACCGCTCAAAGATCAGTCATAAATGGGAGGGATGATCAAATATCTTATGAGAACATGATGCTAGATCATCCAAGTATGCCTCAAATATATGTTTTAGGTAGTGAAAAGTGAACTACATGGCCCACTAAAAGTTAGCTCCAACATTCTTTAGTCCAAAAGGCATCTTTCAATATGCAAAGGTACCCCAAGGACAAATAAAATTTGTTTTTTGTTGGTACTCAATTTTGATTTGAATTTGATTATATCTTGAAAATCGTCCATGAAACAAAAGACTTCACAACTTGTACACTCATTGACTATATGATCAATAAACAAGGTTGTAAAATTGTCTTTCGGGAAAGCTTTTTTCAAATTGATGAAATCCATACAGACATGAATCGTGCTTTATTTCTTGTTGATAGGAACCGGGTTTGATACCCATTCCATCAATTGTATGGGGTAGATGAAACCAACTTTGAGAATTTTCTCTACTTCGGCCTTAATCATGGCTACTTTTCAAGGATTGACCAGGAAAAGCTTCTGTCATATCATTTTGACATCAAGATAAGTCATGATTTCATGTTCAACAATTCGAGGGTCAATGCCTGACATCTCCTCATAAGACCAGGAAAACATGTCGTGAGACTCCTTGAATAACTCGATGTAAATTTGAATCTCTTTGGGGGAGCAATCTGTTCTAACAAATACATTCTCCATGATGCCAATGGTTTTGGAGATATCAATAGGAATCGTTGCAACAATACTTTCCATGTTTCCTTTGGCATAGACTCCATGAATAGACAGAGGATTAGTAGGACATGGGATATCTCCATTCATGGTCAAAACAAATTCTCCTGCCTCTATTCTCCTAAGGTGGGGAAGAAAATAAGATCTATGATGTAGATCATCCCAAGGTCTATCAGGACCATTCATTGCCTACAGAACCACCTTGTCAGAGGGAAAACCTAAGTCTAAAGGGTCCTAAGTGGTGAGAGAATCTTGAGCCCAAGTAGGCTCAAGAAATGGATCTAGCTCCTATGGGGGAGCCATATTGGGGTTGGTCGAGGCTTGTTGGACAATGTTGTATGCAACATCAGTCATGGATAAGGGCATGGCCATGCCAAGGTACCCTATCCCTTCCATTGAAGCCAATGGGGAAGTTAAAGTCCATGAGTCATGAAAATAGCTCGTTTTAAAATATGAAAGTTGAAAAATTGTATCCCTCATCTGGTCGAGAACAACTGAAATAAATCTTACATCATTGGAAGGCGACAGATAATCAAAATTTCCCATCAATGATGGAAACAATATGACACGTAAGTTGATAGTACCAGGCTGTGGGTTATGAATCATTGGGATCATGGAAGCCCCCAATGAAGGGTCGGGATGAGAGAAAGACAATTGGTCGATGGTTATAATTGGGCCCTTGTGCATACATCATAAGACCTGAAAAACAATGGCTACAACCGCATGCATTGCATAATTCGAACTCTGTCCTAACAAAATATTGTAGTGGAAAGGTGCATCGACTACCTCAACCTTAATGCACACAATTTTACCCCCTAATTGCACAAGGAAAGACTGAATTATACCATTCATTCTAAATGATCGACCATAAAAATCCATAAGCAGCGTAGGTGACAAATACAACTTAGGCTATCCAATGGCCTTCCAACATTCCAACGATATCATGCAAGTCGAGGCACCCTCATCAACCACCATACGGAAAATGTTTTGTGTCAATGATTTTGTGGTGTATGAAAATACTATCTGAAATGTAACATGGTGAGGAATATGAGATGTTGACACAGGGGCAGACCTAGGGTTCAACGCTTCAACAATGCACCAACAAAACCCTAACTACCAACCCTTTCGGCAACACATGCGAAGCATATGAAGTCCCACCCGAGGTAGAGGCAGGGGTGGTTGTAGGACTCAAGTGTCTACGACCTATATGGGACATAGATATCTGATCACAGTACTTTAACAGAGCACTTAGCAATTAACATTAATTAGTATTTAACCCTTACTCACATTGCATGTTGAAACCCTAATTACAGAACAACGCAGTATTCAACAATATCTAACACATCCAAGCACTTAGCACATAGAAATAGATCAAATCTGGAATTCATTCGCATCACTAAGCACTAAGATACTATATCAGATGCATCTAACACACATTATTTCACTAAGCATAAATCACATCAATAACATAACAACCATAATGCAAAAAGAAACCACAACACAGGATATAAGTGGTTCACCCGAGTGTGGGGCTACATCCACCAACTCTTATTCTTCTTTATTGTCTTCTGACAATATTCTTACATGCATAGAGCCACAAGAACCACTTTGCATAGGACAAGATATCTGCATGCACCTTGCCAGATCCTCCTTCCCTGAGATAGGTTCAAGCACAAAGCCTTCTTACAGTCATTTGCACATAATATGCATAGAGCTAACTCAATCACATAGATCCAACTACTTACATTATTTTCACTTAGCATAACATCCTACAACCTATTTACACCCCCTACTTACATCGCCTAGCTATCTATTTATACATTAAAAAAGGGGCCTAAGCATGGGGAAACCCATGGGCCGACATCCCATAAACCATAAACCCAAAAATCCCTGAAAAGGTGTAACGATCCCCCCAACCATCCTGAGGCCGGGGTACGCCACTCCAAAGAAACCACTCATGCTTTGACGCTAGTCAGTAACATTCCTATCCATCAGGATGGGAACATGCTACTCTAGGGAACACTTTCGTTCCCATACTGTGGAACATACAATAGCATACCCAGTAGTCAACTAAGCAATGCCACCTAAATTTACTCTTTAGACTGCATGCAACTAAAACATATACATACAACATGCTCACATAATCTTTACATATAAATATGACAAACAATTACTTTTTGTAACATATGACATTTACATTAAAATAACAATAATTACCAATATGCATCATTTACAGGAAATTACCCATAAGAACACAAGCAATTATAGTCACATATGTAACATAGGCATGTAAATAACAAAACAACATATCCATATATTACACAATTGGTACTTATCTTAGAAATACTGTCACCAAATTCTTACAGACCATCCACGAACCTCCTAGCCATAGACTACACTGTTCATCACTCTCAACAGTGAATCACCCCCGAGCTGGGACTGAACTCCACCTAGGGTAAAGGGATTCCTATCCAAGCTAAGGCTCATGGAAAATAGGAAAGACTTTGTCTCAAGTTCTCACTCAACTAATAGCCTACAGCCTCTCATTCCCCACATGCATGTCCCAACCAAGGAAGTGTGACCCTTCTCTGCTCAACAGTCCCTCGATTGCCCCACTTCCCTTCTAGGGCTTCAGCAAAAGGCCAGACTGGAAGTCTCGGAGTGTTGTAGCTGCAGTTTAGCACCTACAGAAATAAATCCCCAACAATTCTCTCACCAAAGAACAACTCACATGCCTAACAACCCACTTCTTCAATGCCTCTCCAAGCTAACTAGGTACACCAACCAAAAAGGATGAGGAAATAGGCTTCTGAAAGATGACATGGATGTCTCAAGGATAACATAATGTATGAGTGAAAATGGTCATGGAGTCATTGACTGGATAACTGAGTGTGTTTTGGAATCACTGTGAACTCTCTGTCAAAAGAAATCATCCTCTGCCTGCTGGTTTTCCCCCCCTTTTTTTCGTTCATCACTCTCTGTGTAAAAAATACCCTTGAGCTAAGTTTCCCCATGATATGAATGCATGTCCCCAACTTGACACTTGTCATATTGAAAGTTACTTTTGTCCACTTTTCCCCAACTTTAGAACTTAGGATAAACTAATTATCCATACTTTATGTTTTAGGAAATATTAATATAATATTCCCTTGACTTTTGGCCCTCCCTTTCCCTAGCTGGTGAAGTTCAATCCCCCATATCTTTTATCGTGGTCATTCTGCGCACAGTGATGTATTTTATATTAATCATGAGTCAAGTACAAAGTAGGTGCTCTAGCCTTTAACATTTGGGCACACTCGCCTAATTCCAAGACATAAGCATTTTGGCTTATAATACTGGCTCACCAGCCTATAATGCATATTATATACACAAAGGTTCGCTGACCTTAATATTGCGCACACTTAGTTACTATGCATTGTATCCTTTGTCTTTAAGGTTGTGTGCACCTTAGTTACTGTGTGCGATATTCAGAAATGTGTACGTTACATCCCTTTACTGCACAGTATATGTTCGCACCATGACATGAAAGGTGTATTACAAAAATGATGTCTAAACAACTCACTAGATTAAATATACTTGGATTATATTTACATTTGGGTTCGGGCGAGGGATATTACAATCACCTCCCCTTATTTATGCATTGTCCTCAGTGCATCATGTACCCATATACAACAAAATTCTCAAAATTCTTCAAAAGAAAGAGGGTATTTTGTCCGCATTGCATCCTCATGCTCCCAAGTAGTGTCTTCATGTCCGTACCAGGTCCATTGGACATTTACAATCCCTATGGCTCAATTCCAGAGTTGTTTGATTTTTCGATCCAGGATGCACACTGGATGCACTTGGAAATCGCCTTCTTGCTCCACCTAAATAACATTCCAATCAATAACATGATTAGCATTGGGTATATATTTCTTTAGAAATGATACATGGAAGAAATTATGAACAAACATAGATGCAGGAAATGAAATCATATAAGCAACTGGACCAATCCTCTCTAGGATTTCAAATGGTCCACAAAATCTGGCTGCCAATTTGGCACAGCTTCCCAGCTTCAGAGAACTTCTGTTAGCTTTTACTTTCAAGAAAACATGATCACCCACTTTAAATTCTCTGTGGATTTTGTTTTTATCAGCATAAATTTTCTTTCTGTCTTGTGAATTTTTCAAATTCTACTTAATTTTTGACATCTGGTCCTCCATATCCTTGAGAAACTATGGCCCGACTACTATTCTATCAGCTGGATTATCCCAGGTTACTTGAGTATTTCACCTTCTACCGTAAAGTGCTTCAAATGGGCTCATTTTCAATGATGCATGATACCCATTATTATAAGCGAATTCTACTAAATGTAGGTAGTCTTCCCATTTTGATGGTTTGTCCATCACATACATTCTCAACATATATTCTATCACCCTGTTCACTCTTTTTGTCTGTCCATCAGTCTCAGGATAGTAAGTTGTACTAAAGTTCATATTCGTTCTGAATCCTTTGAACAATCCTTCCCAGAAATTCAAGGTGATATTCGGGTCTCTTTCAGACACAATCATTTTAGGAATTCCATGCAGTCTTGCCACTTCCCTCATGAAAATATCAGTGACATATGCTGCCTTGTGAGTAGATTTTAGTGGAATGAAATGCACAAATTTTGTAAGCTTGTCCACCACTACATAATTGAATCATGTAGCTTGCCTGTTCTGGGAAATCCCATAATAAAATCCATTGTCACCACTTACCACTTCCATTCAGGAATGGGAAAAGGTTGCAACAATCCTGTTGGGTGTCTATGCTCTGTTTTAACCTTCTGCAATTCCATACACCTAGCAATGTATTCTGCAATTTCTCTCTTCATACCTGGAAAAAAGTATTGGATCTTTACTGCTGTTATGGTTTTCTGATATCTGAGGTGCCCTACATAAGGAGCATTATCCATCTCACAAAAAATTATACGTTTCAAGTCCTAGACATTTGGTACAAAAATTTTGTTCTTGTGCAGCAGTATTCCATCTACTCCCAACTTATAAATATCCATCTTCTGTGGTGTCTTACCTTGTTGTAGCATTGCTACCAATTCTTTGTACTGCAGATCTATATTTGCAGCCTCCATAGCTTTTCTTTTAACATCATTCTAATACATATTGATGGTTGTAACACGTAGTTCATGCACCCTCCTACTGAGTGCATTAGCCACTTTATTTTCTTTCCCTTTGATATGCTTTATATCAAAGTTATATTCAATTAGAAATTGTAACCATCTTCTTTGTATAGAATTTAGATTTGGTTGATAAAATAAATATTTCAAACCATTGTGGTCTATTCTTAGATCAAACCTCTTTCCCATGAGGTAGTTTCTCCATTTCCTCATGGCATGCACTATGGCTACCAATTCTAAATCATGAGTGGCATAGTTTCTTTCATGCTCCTTCAACTTCCTTGATTTATAACATATCACAAATTCATCTTGAATAAGGACTCCACCCAGTCCTTCATTACATCCATATTTTCATACAATGAAATCTTCATTTGGGTCTGCGATCCTTAGTATTGGAGCACTTTTCAATAATTGTTTCAAATGTTGGAAACTCCTTTCACATTCCGTCATCCACTCAAACTTCATACCTTTCCTTTGCAAGGAAGTGGTTGGGTGTGCTATCTTCGAGAATCCTCCAAAGAATATCTTGTAGTAGCCTACCAGGCCCATGAAATATCTGAATTCTATCAAATTCTTTGGTACTGACCATTATCTAATGGTTGTTACCTTCTCAGGGTCCACTGCAATCCCATCTTTTGAGATGATATGCCCCAAATAATGAATTTTTTTCTAATAAAATGAGCACTTGGTCAATTTGGCATACAACTGATGTTCCATTAATACTTGCAACACCATCCTCAAATGATGTTCATGCTCTTCCTCTGACTTGGAATATATAAGAATGGCATCCAAAAAGACAATGACAAACTTGTCCAAATACTCTCGGAAAACACCATTCATTAAGAACATGAAAATAGCTGGTGCATTTGACAATACAAACAGTACCACCATGAACTCATAATGACCATACCTTGTCCTCAAGGTGGTCTTTCTAATATCTTCTTCTTTAATTCTTACCTGATGGTATCCTAATCTGAGATCTATCTTTGAAAATATTCTTGCATCCTTCGATTGATCAAAGAGGTCATCAATCCTTGGTAGACGATATTTTTTCTTAACAATCACTTTATTCAATTGTCTGAAGTCAATGCACAATCTTAACATTCCATCTTTATTTTTCACAAACAAGACTGGGGAACCCCAAGGTGATACACTTGGGCATATATACCCCTTCTTCAGAAGTTCTTCAAGCTGCATTTGCAACTCCTTCAATTCTGGTGTACTCATCCTGTAAGGAGTCTTTGATATTGGCATTGCTCTAGGCATCAAATCTATAGAGAAATTAATGTCTCTCCTTAGGGGTAGTCTTGGTACTTCCTTGAATACATCTTCAAACTCTTTTAGGACTGTATAATTCTCCAAATTTGGCACCTTGTATTTAGGTGTCTTCTCCATATGAGCTGCAAATATTTGACATCCTCTTCTATAACATTTCTTCAGCTGTAATGCTGAAATTTCTCTAACGGTTACTACCCTGGGAATTCCCTGCACTTTCCTTTGGTTCCCTTCTTCATCCAAGAAAGTGAATGCTTTGTTATGACAATCCAATAGAGCATGATGTGGGTCCAACCAATCCATCTCAATTCAATAGTCATAGGAACCTAAGGGTAAGATGTTCAAATCTACCCTGGTATTTAGTCAATTCATGTCTATGAGGTAGGACTTAACCATCTCATTAACTTTTCTTCTAGATCCTGTAGCTAGTTGCACCAACCAAGATTTCCCATGCTTGTTTCTTGGTAAATGAAAACTTTCCACCATCTTTGGGTCTATATAACTATGGCTAGCTCCTGAATCAATTAAAATAGCAAGCGTTTGGTTGTTGATCATACCTTCCACTTCAATCATGTGGGACTGATACTCTTTTTGCTTGTTGTCCAGGGCTGCATAAATCCTTGGCACATTTCTGCCCATGTCCTTTACTGTCTTATCTCGTTGTACATTGTGAAAAGTCCTACCTTTTTCGCCTCTGTGAGGACAATTTTTGAACCTATAGTCTCCTTTACAACCCCAATATTGCATAGGTGGTTGTCTTGGCCCTTGACTCCCTGTGCCAGTCAATATAGTTTCCTTGTGCATTTGCTGCCATTGTGGATTATTTATGAATAATGGCGACATAGCTCCCTTCTTCCTCTGATCCATATTGAATTTCTTATTGTCTTCCCAATCCTTTTGGAAATCTAGTCTTGATTTCAGTTGGTCATATAAGCATTTATCTCTCCTTATGGTCTCTTCTAATGTCTTGGGATCATCATACTGTATTTTTTCACTGATGAACAATGGCAATCCACTTAAGTACCATTGAATCTTGATTGTATCATCCCTAATGAAAGAGACATACTTCAACAGTTCCAGAAACCTTCTCTCATATTCATCTATGGTCATAATTCCAAGCTTAAGTTCAAAGAACTCTTTCATTTTCTTGTCATAGTATATCTTGGTCAAGTATTTCTTCTCAAAATACTTATTGAATTCTCTCCAAGTAACACTTTTCTCTACAATGTGTTGTACCTGCACAAGTTGATCCCACCACATGGAGGCCTTTCCTTTGAGTTGATAGATAGTGATTCTACCTTTAGCATGAGAAGAATAATTATGTAATTGAAAATACTTCCTCATGCCTAGCAACCATGTTTCGACATCTTCATCTTTCTTGTGCTCACCATCAAATGTAGGAGGTTTGATTTTGTTCATTTCTCCTTGCAGCTCATCCACCCCAGCTCTCTTATACTTTCTGAAAGGGGATAGACTTGATTTTTTGCCATCTCTCTTATGGGAATGTCTATGGGGATGATGGTGATGTCTACTAGCACTTTTTACTTCTCCCTTCTCCTCTGAAGATTTGTGACTCTCTGATCTACCTGAGTTACTCTCCTTAACCAATTTCTTCTCTATTTTGTTCAAACCTTCCAATAGCTTCATGTTGAAGTCATCCTGCTGCTCTTTGGCTTTCATAACCCTTTCATTATTAGCTTTATGGATTTAGACATCCTTATGCAAATTCTTAATGGGCTCAGCCATATTCATATCTTCATTGCTCTCTTCTCCATGTCCGTTGGATTTCATTTCTTCCATGCCCAAATGGACATGCATCCCTCTACTCCTCTCTGCATGACTGTAATTCCCCTGTGCCTCTTCCATTCCTACGGACTCTACACTGGATTGACCTGACTGAGTTGTTGTTAATTCTGCAAAATGTGCATCCATCAAAACTAATCAGACTAACCAATCAACAATTCATGAGAATATGCACCATTTTGATTTAGCATACACATCAACATTATCACTCCCAGTTTCCTGGTGTTATCACCGCGAAAATTCTAGATAAGACCCGAGTCTTGAGAATGTTGACATGTAGTGTCTTCCGAGATACACTTGTGCAAGAAGGTGGTATTGTCGAAACCACTTTCACCAAGACGTGGTATCACGTGTCTCAACATGTCAAATCCACCACTCATGGAGTGGGCAACGGCTAGTCAGATCACCCTGCTCCATTCGTTCAATACTTCGCATCCATGTGACATCAGCTGAACATTGCCATGTAACGAACTCAAAAGATAATAATTCAAAATGGATTGGCCAAGCATGGAAACCCAATGCTCCTTGTACGTAATCTATTTGCGCTTCATAAATGGAGTTCCATAATTACCACTCCCCAAGTATGAAGATATCTTCGTATCCATAACCGTAGTTATCTTCAAGCTGCTCAACTTTATACTCTCTGTAAAGATGCATTTTGGTATCCCCAACCTAAGATACATGGACAAAGCTAAGTCGAGTTAGACTGGTTATTCGAGCAACATGTTAGGCTTTCTTGCGAATAAGGAGGAAAGAGTCCTCACTCACCTTCTAGCAACTAAGTTCCACACAAAGTCAGTTATAGACTCGCGATTGGAGGTCATATTGAATCCAATTATAAAGGATTTAGTCATCAACAGACTAGCCACTAAGAAGAAAAGGAGTAAGCGGCATAAGAAGGAAGAATCTATGGTTGAAGCAGGCAAAAGTGTTAGAGAAAATCAATCGATCTGGTTAGACTCTTATTTAAAGGTGGAGATCGCTAAGCTGAAGTAAGTCTTCAACTAAGATAAGCATGTCTCAACAAATTTTGAATAGCTGGTAGCGGAGTTAAAGAGTACAAGAGATGATAGGCATGTTCTTCAATGACCCCTTTTACAACAGGATAACTGTTGTCATCACCCTTTTGTAATTTTGTGATTAATATGATTATATAAATAAAGAAACATATTTTTAAACTGTTTTATTACAATTTCTATTTGGTGATGTTATGACTCTTGTTTTCTTTTATAATAGTTTTTCTTGTAATCTTATATTTTGTTTTGATTTGTCTAAATTGGAAGAAATTAAATTTGAAATTAATGCTTCAATGCGGTTAAGTGTTTATTTTTCTTTTATTATTATGCAATTTAAACTCAGACTCCTCGCTTTCCAAGTGGCTTCACATACATTAACTTGACCTGTTTATTTTTATTATCGTGCATAGAAATATTACAAGGTAAATGCTTCTCCGTGCACCTAAATATACTATGCATTTCTTCTTCGTCGTACTGACTACTTACGCACACTATTCTGGCATTGTGCACCAATATCCATTATGCACAGTTTCAATACTACGTACCGATATTCCAGATGCATTTTCATCTTATGCATGCACCATGTCAATTTTAACATACTCCTTCGCACTCAAATATCTATGCATACTACTAAATACACCATCGCGAAACAACTTATACTCATACTTATGCGCATACCAACAAAACTCCTCTGCATTAAGTAATACTTGCGCACCCCATGTTCACCTTACTATGTGTGTGCTTATCGCACAAGGCTAATTTCATCATGTGCATCTACACATAATAATCTCCTGTGTTACGCCACAATTTACCGTTCACATTGGCACACCACAGTTTCCTATGCAGTACCAAATTTACCACGCGCACGAGTACGCCAACCTTTTCCAAGGACACTTTATGACTCTAATTCTGGTAACTTCAAAGTTACTTTTCTATGAATATTCACTTCGATTGCACCCTTCTAGTCCATCCAAGCTCAGTGTTGAACCGAGGCTCTGATCCTATACTGTAACAATCCTCTCGACCATCCTGAGGTCGAGGTATGCCTCTCCAGAGAAACCACTCATGCTCTGATGCTAGTCGGTAACATTCCCAACCATCAGGTTGGGAACATGCTACTCTAGGGAACACTTTCATTCCCATACTATGGAACATACAGTAGCATACCCAGTAGTCAACTAAGCAATGCCACCTAAATTTACTCCTTAGACTACATGAAACTAAAACATACACATACAACACGCTCATGGAAGCTTTACATCTAAACATGACAAACAATTACTTTCTGTAACATACAACTTTTACATTAAAATAACAGTAATTACCGATATGCATCATTTACAGGAAATTACCCATAAGTACACAAGCAATCATAGTCACATATGTAACATAGGCATGTAAATAACAAAACAACATATCCATATATTACACAATTGGTACTTATCTTAGAAAGAATGTTACCAACTGCTTACAAAATATCCACAAACCTCCCAGCCATAGACTACATTGTTCATAACTCTCAACAGTGAATCACCCCCGAGCTGCGACTGAACTGCACCCAGGGTAAAGGTATACCTATCCAGGCTAAGGCTCATGGACAAAAGAAAAGACTCTGTCTCAGGTGCTCACTCAACTAACAACCTACAGCCTCTCATACCCCACATGCATGTCCCACCCAAGGAAGTGTGCCCCCTCTCTGCTCAACAGTCCCTCAGTTGCCCCACTTCCCTTCTAGGGCTTCAACAATAGGCCAGACCAGAAGTCTCAGATCATTGTAGCTATAGTTTAGCACCTACGAAAATCAATCCCCAACAATTCTCTCGCCTAGAGAACTACTCACAGGCCTGACAACTGATGCAGGAGCATCTCTCCACATCATCCAGACAGCCAGCCAGCCACGTCGAGCATGTGCATTCAAAGCTGAAGAGAGAGGCACAGTCCTCATTTAAATATGAATTGAATGTAACTAAATGTTTAAGATGTTGAGTTGGGGAGCCATGCCTTTGTGCATGCATTAGGTAGATCGGCCTTTAATGTTTGTATGGATGAGATCTAGATCCGATTCTGGACTAGATATCTATTCAATGCAATTGAATAGGGTAGGTAGGTTGGAGGGAAGAGCTCGAAGATCCCCCTCAGGTAAAAGAGATTTCGTATCTCATTTTTTAAGAGTTGAGTCATAGTTGAAGAGGATCTGTGAGTAGAGAGCAGAAGAGAGGATCCGAGACCTTGTTACAAGTCGTGCTCAAGAACACCTTGTATAAACAGGTGTTTTCCATTTAATATAAACAGAAGCAGTTTTTCCTGCATGTGTTTTTGTGTTATGTGGTTGTCTTTTAGTGTTTTGGTTTATGCTGTAGATGTATGTTGTAGGTTTTCATTTGCAGGAGTGTGTTTGATTTTAGGGTTGAGATGTCTTTGAGGCTTCACACCAGGAGGGTGTGACAAAACACTGTGGGTTCTGATAGCCATGCACAGAGGATGCATTTCTGAATACTGTGGGTTCAATCAAAGACGTGTTGCGGCACAAGAACTGGAATAAACAACTCGGGAGAAATACCTCGAGGTTGTTGAATACCTTGGAGGCAAGGCTGTGGGAGAAGAACACAGTTCCAGACAAAAGCTCTAAGGAGTTCTGTAGAGATCTTCTAGGTGGTCATTGAGCACAAGCACAGGGTGTTGAGGAAGAAATTTCCTATAAGTTCTTAAGGAGAACCAGAATCACTAAGGATTCTGAGGAGCTTTGCCAAGTGGGCATTGAACAACTGCAAGGAGGGCACAACGGAAGACTTCTATTGAGAAGTTCAGGAAGAAACAGAATCATTGAGGATTCTGTAGAGCTCTGCCAGGTGGACATTGAGCGGGTGCATACGTGCACAGAAGGAAACAGAACTACTGGAAGTTTTGAGAAGATACTCTGCCAGGAGGGCATTGAGACATTGTGAAGACAGGCACAAGGAGAAGAGAAATATTTTGAGTTATGTGACTTGAAGAAGAATCCATTGAGGGATCTTCACAGGGTTTCTGAACACCCTGCAAATTCAGCAAGGAGTTGCTTGAGGCTGAGGATAGCCAGGAGGGCATCCAAATATTCTCCATATGAGGGAGAAGGAAGAAAGACAAAATCCATTAGGGGTATGAGTGTTGAGTATCTCAGGAGAGATAGAGTTGTGTGTGTGTGAAGACTCAGCAAAAGCGTAGACGTTGGGATCCCTTGAGGATTCGAAGGGAGCAAAGCTCAGGGGAGACAACGTTTTCATATGCATAGGCGAGGACTCAGATTGTGGAGCTTGCAGAGAAAGGGAGAAAAGGTTGAGGCCTTTGGCTTTTGAAATCCTTCCAAGGCTAGAAGAGAATGTGCAAAAGCTCGGGAGGAGCAATATCGATCATCGGATCAACCGATAGATCTTGGACCATCAGATTTCCCACATCTTGGAAGGAGGAAGAGGATCACACAAGAACGGACGGTCGAAATTCTCTAAGGAGAATTCACGAATTTCCATGAGCCGTCAGATCTCACAAAGGAGTAGGGGAGATACTACAAGTATTTCTGAAAGGATTCAAGCTCAAGAGAAGTAGAACCATTGATCCGAGCCACAAGGGTCGTTGGATCTATGCATGGATTCGCATATCAGGGTTTCATGGTTTGAAACTCTGTAAACTCACCACAGAGATAGGAGCTTGCACCTAGTGTTGTTCGCACAGAGGATTTCCCAAAGGACTTGTGGATCGGGTTTCATCAGAGATTCTAGAAGGGAATCGAATGAGCCACTTCAGCTCAAGGAGCTGAAAAAATCAATCTTGTGGGAGGACGTAGGGCGCGTCTACATCAAGTGGTATCAGAGCCTGATTCTTGTCTGTATATTTCAGGTAGGAGAAGGTAGAAGGAGATAAAAGAGTACTCTGATACCGTCTGCACCAAGTGGTATCAGAGCCTGATTCTTGTCTATATATTTCAGGCAGGAGGAGGTAGAAGGAGATAAAAGAGTACTCTGATACCATCTGCACCAAGTGGTATCAAAGCCTGATTCTTGTCTGTATATTTTAGGCAAAAGGAGGCAGAAGGAGATAAAAGGGTACTATGATACCGTCTGCATCAAGAAGTATCATAGCATGGATTCTGTCTGTACATTGTGGAGACAGAAGAAGCAGGAAGGAGACAGAGTGTTGGAGACTTTGTGATGGTTGTTTGCAGGTAGGCAACAATCAAGGAGACAGTCAAGAGGACTATAGGATGAAGCTGGAAACACTCGGGGGTACAGAGTGAGAGCAACAAGTTTGCCAGGAGAGCAGACAGAAACAAAAACATGGCTATTGAAGGTCGTAAATATGCTGGAAAGAAAAACTCAGATCTATGGAGCCAAGAATATATAGATGAAGAGCTCGCTGATATAAAGAAAGAAATAGAAAAGATTGCATTGTGGATGCAGCAAAAAGCCAAGCCGAGATGGGTGTATGAATGGCCCATGAAGAAGTTGAAGGAAAAATGGCCAGTCAAGGATTTTATGGCTAGAAGACAACATAGGCTCTTAAATGGATGGTTGAGGTATGCGGAAAACCTCAATGGACCAGAAGAGGAAATGATTCATATATGTGAACCAAAGACTAGGAGAGGTCTTAGTGAAATGGGATCAGTTGAGGATCTCAAGAACTGCCATGAGGGAAAGGAGGAAATTCCAAATTTCCAAGAGGGAAAGAAGGTGATATCACTGCAGGATCTCAGGGACTGGCAGGAGGACAGCTAGGGAATTTCACATTATCAGATGGGCAATGAAATGAGGTCGTTGCAAGATCTCAAAGACTACCAAGAGGGCAGCAAAAGCATCTCGGATTTCTAGGTGGGTAGAGATGAGCATTCGAGACTGTCTGAAGGTCTCATGGACTCGGAGGTGAGTTAAATTCAGCAAGGAGTGCTGATGAATATGGGATCAGTTGATCTCATAATCTGCCAGGAGAGCAACAAAAGCATCCCATATTGCCAGATGGGTAGGGATGAGCAGATGAGTTGGAATCAGCCTGAGGAGCTGACAGAGCAGATGAATTCAAAGGTGAGTTTGGATCTGCGTGTGTAGCCAACAGAAGAGGAGGAAGATCAGGATAATATTCTAATGATTGGGGGAATTGAATTATTCCTGCCACTTGCCCAAGAGGAGGAAAAAATCTATGTTGCAAGTGCAGCAACAACAGAAGAACAGTCAGCTGAGACTGTCAAGGAGGAATTGGAGCAGGTGTTTGAAACTGCCCAAGCAAAAGAAGATGAAGGGGGAAATGACAATTCTGAGGAATGGCTCATTACTTTTAGCCAAGAAGATGAAAGAGCTATAGCATTGGAGCTGACAACAAAATAAGTAGAAGTCGAAGACGAGCATTCTGAGGAATGGATCAACATTTTCAGCCAAGAAGCTGAAAAGACTGCAACATGGGAGTTTGCAGCAGAGAAAGAAGAAATAGACAACATTTTTTTTGCTGATCTGTATGAGAAAATTGAAGCCTTGGAGAGAAGGGTGAAAGTGTAGAGAGTGCACATCCAACAGGTGAAGTTGGAAACTCATAAAGGAGGCATGGGAGATCATGATGATCTGCTCATGTGCCAAAAAGTTTTGCTGTTGAGGAGACTGCATGAGCAGAGCCAACCATGGGAGCAGCTGGACGAAGTGATCGAAGAGATCATGGAGCTGATGATCCGATCAGCAGACACTATCAGCAAGGAGAGGATGAATAGGAAGAAGGAAGTAGCAGTAGCAATAATAGAATGGAGCAGATGAACAGCTCCAGAGGATGATTTGGGATCCAGGAGGATTCCCACAGCTGAGATGGGAAGCTCATGAGTAGAATCTCATGATTTTTCCAGCTGAGGAGTATGATGCAGGAGCATCTCTCCACGTCATCCAGATAGCCAGCTAGCCACGTTGAGCATGTGCATTCAAAGATGAAGAGAGAGGCACAGTCCTCATTTAAATCTGAATTGAATGTAATTAAATGTTTAAGTTGTTGAGCTGGGGAGCCGCCTTTGTGCAAGAATTAGGTAGATCAGCCTTTAATGTTTGTATGGCTGAGATCTAGATCCAATTCTAGACTAGACATCTATTCAATGCAATTGAATAGGGTAGGTAGGTTGGAGGGAAGAGCTCGAAGAGCCCCCTCAGGTAAAAGAGATTTCATATCTCATTTTGTAAGAGTTGAGTCGTAGTTGAAGAGTATATGCAAGTAGGGAGCAGAAGGGAAGAGTCTAGACCTTGTTACAGGTCGTGCTCAGGAACACCTTGTATAAATAGACTCTTGCCATTTAATATAAACAGAAGTAGTTTTTCCTGCATGTGTTTCTGTGTTATGTGGATGTCTGTGAGTGTTCTGGTTTATGCTATAGATGTATGTTGTAGGTTTGCATTTGCAGGAGTGTGTTTGATTTTAGGGTTGAGAGGTCTTTGAGGCTTCACACCAGGAGGGTGTGACAGAACACTGTGGTTTCTGATAACCGTGCACAGAGGATGCATTTCTGAATACTGCGGGTTCAGTCAAAGACGTGCTGTGGCACAAGAACTGGAATCAACAACTCAGGAGAAAGACCTCAAGTTTGTTGAATACCTTGGAGGCATGGTTGTGGGAGAATAACACAGTTGCAGATAGAATCTCTGAGGAGTTATGTAGAGCTCTGCTAGGTGGGCATTGAGCACAAGCACAGGGTGTTGAGGAAGAACTCTGTTGTGAGTTCTTAAGGAGGACCAGAATCACTAAGGATTCTAAGGAGCTCTGCCAAGTGGGCATTGAATAGCTGGAAGGAGGGCACAATAGAAGACTTATGTTGAGAAGTTCAGGAAGAAACAGAATCACTGAGGATTCTATAGAGCTCTGCCAGGTGGCCATTGAGCGGGTGCATACGTGCACAGAAGGAAACAGAACTGCTAGAAGTTTTGAGAAGATACTCTTCCAGGAGGGCATTAAGACATTGTGAATACAGGAACAAGGAAAAGAGAGCTCTTTTGAGTTCTATGACTTGAAGAAGAATCCACTGAGGGATATTCAAAGGGTTGTTGAACACCCTGCAGATTCAACAAGGAGTTTCTTAAGGCTAATGATAGCCAGGAGGGCATCCAAATATTTTCCATCTGAGGGAGAACGAAGAAAGACAAAATCCCTTAGGGGTCTGAATGTTGAGTAGCTCAAGAGAGATAGCACTATGTGTGTGCAAAGACTCTACAAAAGCGCAAATGTTGGGATCCCTTGAGGATTCAAAGGGAGCAAAGCTCAGGACAGACAACGTTTTCATATGCAAAGGCGAGGACTCAGATTGTGGAGCTCGTAGAGAAAGGGAGAAAATGTTGAGGCCTTTGGATTTTGAAATCCTTCCAAGGCCGGAAGAGAACGTGAAAAATCTCAGGAGGAGCAATATCGGCCATCGGATCAACTGATAGATCTTGGACCGTCGGATTTCCCACGTCCAGGAAGGAGCAGGAGGAGCGCACATGAATGCACGGTCGGAATTCTCTAAGGAGAATTCACAGATTTCCATGAGCCGTCAGATCTCACGAAGGAGCAAGGGAGATACTGCAAGTATTCCCAAAAGGATTCAAGCTCAGGAGGGGTAGAACCGTTGATCCGAGCCACAAGGGCCATTGGATCTATGCTTGGATTTGTATATCGGGGTTTTGTGGTTTGAAACTCCGTAAACTCGCCACAGAGATTGCAAAATCACGATACGTGATATCCCGACGACTACGAGAATGGTGCGGGGCCACAGGAGTCGGCAAGCAGATAGGTGGCATATCGTATGTTGGGATTTCGTGAGTAGAAGGGTTGAGAACTTGGTGTCAAGGGCTGCGAAGTGCGAGAACACGAGAAGCGGTGAAGTGGTGAGGAGACCAGGAGCCATCCATCTGAGGAGGACAGGTGGAAGATATCGAGAGATCTCGCAAACTCGAAAGTTCACAAGGTGAGAGCCAAAACATTGGGTTCTCCAAGTCATGAGGACACGAGGAGCGAGAAGAAGAATAGTCGTTGGATCTGGGTCATAGGAGGACCGTTGGATCGGGAACCCCATCGCCTATCACGCATTCAGGGGTTTGGAGGTTGAGAGGGGTCACTTTCGACATTAGAAGTTGCGAAGTGCCGATAGCGGAGGCTCACATGGAGACGTGGCAGAGCCATAAGGTGAGGCCTGCATGGTCGATGAGTGGACACACATTGCCTGGAGAAAGGAGTCAACTCTCCGTTGAATTCTCGCATCTCAGGGATTCGCAGGAGAAAAGTATGAAGGCTCAACGCTTCAACCTGCGAGGTTGCGAATAGCGAAAAGCGTCAAGGGAGGAGTCAACTCGGTGTTGACCTATCGTGTCTCAGGATATCACAACAGGAGGGCACAAGAGTTCAACTCATGAACTCACAAAGGTGAGAGTTGTGAGAAGCGCTGATATTTAATCCCTAGCCTATGGTTACATGTGGGGAGGGCACTGACAAGGAAAAGAGCCATAACTGTGTCATTGGTTCGGGTATCGTATGATTGGAAAGGAGGAGTCAGAAGCTTCAACACATGAACTCATGAGGCCATGAGATTTCGACAAGTGACTTTGGGATAGGCCCTTGGTCATATTTCCATGGTCACTTGGGAAGATAGGAGCTCGTGCCTAATGCTGTTCACGCAGGGGAGTTCCCAAAGGACATGTGGATCGGGTTTCATCAAAGATTCTAGAAGGGAATCGAATGAGCCACTTTAGCTCAAGGAGATGAAAAAATCGATCCTGTGGGCAGACATAGGGCATGTCTACATCAACAAACCACTTCTTCAATTCCGCTCCAAGTTAACCAGGTACACCAACCAAAAAGGATGAGAAAATAGGCTTCTGAAAGATGACATGGCTGTCTCAAGGATAACGGAATGTATGATTGAAAATGGTCATGGAGTCATTGACTGGATAATTGAGTGTGTTTTGGAATCACTGTGAACTCTCTGTCAAAAGAAATCATCCTCTACCTGCTGGATTTCCCCCCCTTTTTTCCATTCACCACTCTCTGTGTAGAAAATCCCCTTGAGCTAAGTTTCCCCACGATATGAATGAATGTCCCCAACTTGAAACTTGTCATATCAAAAGTTACTTTTGTCCACTTGTCCCCAACTTTAGAATTTAGGATAAACTAATTATCCATACTTTATGTTTTAGGAAATATTAATATAATATCCCCTTGAATTTTGGCCCTCCCTTTCCCTAACTGGTGAAGTTTAGTCCCCCGTCTCTTTTATTGTGGTCGGTTTACGCATAGTGATGTATTTTATATTAATCATGAGTCAAGTACAAATTATCACTCTAGCCTTTAACATCTAGGAACACTCACCTAATTCCAAGACATAAGCATTTCATCTTATAATACTGGCTCACCAACCTATAATGCATATTATATACACAAAGTTTCATTGACCTTAATATTGTGCGCACTTAGTTACTGCATGTTGTATCCTCTGTATTTAAGGTTGCGCGCACCATAGTTACTGTGTGTGGTATTCATAAATGTGTACATTACATCCCTTTACTACGCAGTATATGCACACACCATGCCATGAAAGGTGTATTACAAAAATGATGTCTAAACAACTCACTATCTTAAATATACATGGATTATATTTACATTTGGGTTCAGCCGAGGGATATTACAAAAGGAGGCAAGATCTCACGATCTCCGCTTTTCCTTGTGCTCCTTCGACTAGCCTGTCAAAGTCCCAAAAAGTGGTCAAGGGCCAGCACGAGGTTTAAGTTCGGTTGGATCGAAAATGATCATTCCTAAGATACTATTTTCTGTCGCTCCCAATGGAGACAATATAGCTTTTCTCTGTGAGGGGAAACTCTAGAGGACTTTTAGAGTAGACATCACACAAGGGGTCTTTGCCAGATCCTCCACGACGTAGTAGTTCTGAGTGACCCTCACATTTGGTTTATGGGAAGCCTTCTTAAGCACACCTTTAGGGATGCGAGTCATTGTCTCTCCCATTGTATTCTCAATTTGAATAGGAATCAATGGGTTGGAGGCCTCCTT
>JZKD02S2031558.1:278228-291510 GCA_000966675.3 Picea glauca
GGCGCTTCATCTCCTAGGGTTAGGTTTTTGGATGTCTAGGAATTTTGGCATTCCCTATTATTGTAAAAAGGCCTCTAGAGCCTCATTGTAACCATCTTCTTGCGAATGCGAGTAGTAGCCACATCTCTTCTCAAAGATAAGCTACCAGTGCCCTAGCTAGTTTATTTCCATTCTGTTTGTAAGCATATTTCAATCATTTGTTATTAATGAAATGAAGTCTTATTTCCACTGCATCTCTGCGTTTATGTGTATTTCTATATTTCATTGTGTTCCTACATAAATCTGGATCAGCCATTAGTGTGGGGCCCAGACTTTTGTTTGGCCTTATCGAGAGTAGACCATGGTGCATCAGGTAAGATATCGTAAAGGAATCCAGATTGAAAGTAAATAAATTCTAGCTGTTGGGCTCTCATAATAGCCTCTTCCTCAGAAAATACCCCGGATGCTACTACATCTTTGGACACACAAGGAACCAAAGATTTCAAGAACCACTCAAGAAATAATTAAGGAGGGACCTTGACCTTAATCAATCTCTTTCTTCACCGCCACTCTCAGATATGATCTGAGATATGGTTAGCCTTAGTCTACTCGAAGCTAACCACCAAATAGGTGTCGACATCGTATCTCACTAGAAACTAGAAATGCTTCAAGAAAACCACCCTCAGGTCATTAAAATAAGAGTACTTCGAGATGTCGAGCTCGATACACCACTTCATTGCACCCCCTATAAGATTACATTGAAAAAGGTGCAACTGAATGAAGTCATCTTTCAACAAGTTCGATGAACACCACAAGTGAAAGGTAGTCATGTGATCACCCGGATCTTCGCCAGGCTTGCCTTCAAATTTTGGAATGTCATAAGGCAACTTATTCTTAATGGGGGGCCAATGCGGATCATGACATATCAGGTCATTTAGTAATCTCGACAAGTCTGGAAAATGTAGGGTTTCCAGAAAGGGTAGTTTTGGTTGCGAAGTATTTACATGAAAAGAGGGCCCTGGATTTTGATTGGCACTAGGTTGCCAAGAAAATTTGGATTGTTGGCCATGGTTTTGGTAGAAACCGTGGCCTTGACCAACAAAAGGAAATTATGTCTGTTGTTGCAACATCAACTAAATTCTGACGTTAAACGACATATCTTGCATAAGGATTTCTTCTTGTGAAGTGTTCCAAGGACCTTGGTTGGGAATCAACCCAGTCGATCCTCCTGGAATAGGTACTGAACCTTTGTCTGGGTTAAATTGAGTATGGAAGTGATTTTTGTTGGACAACTAAGAGGGGGGGGGGCTGAATCAGTTGTTACTATGATTAAACAATTATATCCATTTTTAAACTCATTACATAACACTCAATGATGATCACAATAAATAAGCAATAGAGTATTCAACATCAATCACACACATGTATAATGCAGAGACAGATATTCCTAAGGAAACCCATAATGGGTAAAAAACTCTTTTTCTTTATATGATAATTATTTTATGTACATTATCATTCTTATGAGCACTGACTCATAATGAGGCTACCACCTCTATTTTGCAACTTCTACCTACTAAGAGCACCAACTCTCTGGTTTCTCTAGCACCCACTAGAGGGAAGCACCAACTCCTTGGTTTCACTAGCACCCACTAGAAGGAAGCCACAACTCCCTATGTGTTCCAGCACCAACTAGATGGAAGCACTGACATCCAGTCACACAGACACCAACCTGTATAATAGAGAACAAAAGTTCTCCCTTGCACTACCTTGCCACCCTGGTTTCTCTGGCTGCAACCAAATGGAAGCTACAACTCCCTATGTTTAAGCACTGACTTGAACATTAGAGGAAAATAGTCCTCCCTAGAACCTCCCTACCACCCTGAGATATAAATTTTTCTATTAGTAAATTTATCACAGTGATACAATATTTATCAATGGCTTACCAGTCTCATCACTGCTCTGCTCTTCTTGCATCAGTGTCTTCCTACACAAATTCCTTGCGCTTTATGTTCTTCTTTCTTTTATTCTATGTGCACCATGTCCCTTCTATACCATTCCTCTTCTGTGCATTTCAGCTGCTGCACCCTACCTCCTTCTACGTGCATGAATCACTCTCAATAGAAAAAAACATCTCTTCTTTATTCTGCATTTTTATAGTCTCTTTGCACCTTGTGCATGCTGCATGCACTATCCCACTGCATACACTTCACTGCATTCATCATCACTAGCCCTCCTCCTGAGATATTTTGGCTTTACTGACTGTAACAGTCTTCGACCCTTTTCCATCTGTCAGTGGACTCTATGATGAGTTTACACTCCACTAGAAGTTGCCTTGAGAATATTCATCTTCTCTGTCAATCACCTTGAATACTCTTTGAATTCTCTGGTAGAAACCATCAGTGGTCTCTAACAATTACACTGAGGCTCTTCAGTCCCTCTGGAATCCACCCTACAACTCCTCAAATTCTCTGGCGGATGCAATCACTTTGTTCTGGAATTTACTAAGATAAAATTTGCAAGTTCATGTGTTTTGGCACCTTCTCTCTTCCTGAAGAAAATATCATAGTGGGCGCTAGATCTTCTGGCTAAGCCCCTTCCTTTCAAGTGACCTTTAACAGTGACCAAACACCTATTCATAAGTCTCTTTCATAACTCACATTTTGGGGATCTAGGGATGAGGCATCTCGACTCTCCAAGTCATGATCTTCGAAATGGATCTTAGCTGCATGCTAGCTCCTCCCTTAAACCTTCTATGATGTTACCAATGGCTGTGACCATAGCCCTATTCAAAAAGGCATTTCACAATTTCACATTTTGAGTTTTCTCTTGTGAGTCTCCTTGACTCCTCATATTGCAAACCCCAAAATGAAGCTTGGTACCTGAAATGGATCCTAGCTATGATAGCTCCTTCCACTCACACGACCACAAGCGGTGACCAAGGGCCAAGTCTGAAAATACATTTCGCATTTCACGTTTCAAGGATTCTGTGAAGATTCATCTTGACTATCCATGTCACAAACACTGAAATGGAGCTCGGCATCTTTAGCTCTACTCTCCATCTCTCGATGATGTGACCACAAGATATGACCATTGGCTAGTCATTTGATCTCTTCTCTCTTCAGATCAATGGTCCATGATCCATGGTGATCAGACGACTATCCTCCATCTTGGAACTTCAACTTTTGGGACTTTGGGGGAGTATTGATGCTAAAACTCCTGGAGTGACATCATTCTTGCGTCATTCAATGACGTGTTATAAGACGAGTGGCTGCCACGTGTCACTCAAAATTGTGATTTTCCAGTGGCCTGAAATGCCAACTAAATTTGACACTTGTCCTTGTATGATTGCACCATGTGTCCTTGATTACGTAGACTACCACCTATTCTTTTTGACGTGGTTTGTCATGAACTACCTACTGGATATGATGGCCCAGATTCATCCTTGATCCAACGGCTAAGATTATTTCATGATTTTTCATATCGCAAGTTCGAGAGGTTAGAACACCTCATTCCTTTGACTTTCCAGTCAGCAAAGAGATGATATTTCACCACATGTCCTTATTGGATTGAAGGACCTGATTTCTCCTCAATCTGACGGCTCAGATCATTTCACCATTTCGCATTTCGTGAGTTGGAAGAATAGAGTACCTCATTCCTTTAACTTTCTAGTCAAAAAAAAGACAATCTTTCGACATGTCTCCTCTTGATACAATGACCCACAACTTTCCTCGATGGACGACAAAGATTCCTTCATAGTTTTGAAGATTTGGATGACTCTTGGTCTTATCCACCTTGCAACTTCACCAAATATAATGGTTGTTGGTCCTTCATAATTAATCCAGATCTGTCATCCTAGATTTTATCTTGATTTCGCATATCGCAAGTTGGAAGGTTAGAGAGATTCCTTCCTTTGAATTTCTAGTCAGAAAAATGTTGAACTGTAGCCACATGTCCTGCCCAATGATGGACGATCCTCCTATTTTTAGGACTTTGTAAGCCCGCTTCATGTTGAACTTTAAATATCATGCAAGTTCTCCTAGATCTGATGATGGTCGGTCCCCACGCTCAGATCTAACACTTGAGATTTTTCCTCCATCTGTGCACTCCTCCTGTCTTAATTCAAATCTGACAGCCATCGAAAATTTGAAATGGGTGATCCAATGATCAATGTCACTTCTCCTCCCAAGATTATCCTTACTATGTGTTATTTCCATCAATTACAAGCACATTGTGCTTGTGAGCATGCTAACAATATCCCCCTTTGGCATTGATGGCAACCTTGAAAAGCTACACTATTCTTCTTAGACCTCGATCTCCAACTGTAGCATCCATTCATGTTTTTCTTCTCCCCCTTTTACATCAATTTAAAAGAAAAAACACGCTCCCCCTGAATTGCTGCAGTAATTTTTCAGAGGTATCAAATATTCAACCAACACAAACTCCCCCTAACAGGATGGATTCTCTTTAGATGTGAGATGGGATGACACCCATCTTCTGACAGAGATATTCAAATGGTATCTTGGATAGGGGTTTAGTAAATATTTCTGCAATTTGTTCTGTTGTGGGAATGTAAAGAACCTAAACAATCTGATTGGTGACCTGCTCTCTCAGAAAATGGCATTTTATGGGAATATGCTTGGTCTTGGAGTGGAATACATTATTCTTTGACACACTTATGGCACTAGTGTTATCACAATGAATTGGGATCGGTGTAGTATATTTTACCTCCAAGTCTGCAAGTGTCTAAATCATCCATAATACTTGAGTGAAACAAGTAGTAGCAACAATGTACTCTACCTCTATAGTTGATAAAGAAGTGGAACCTTGTTTTTTACTCAACCATGCTACTAGAGAATCTCCTAAGTAGAATGCACCTCCACTTGTGCTTTTCCTTTCATCCATGCAGTTAGTCCAATCAGCATCTGAGTAGATTGATAATTGAAAATTTTGATTCTTAGGATACCATAGGCCACAGTTCATTGTTTCTTTCAAATATCTGAATATTATTTTGATAGCTAGCAAATGAATCTGTTTAGGTGAAGACTAATACCTTCCTACAATTCCAACACCTTGCATTATGTCTGGACGAGATGTTGTGATGTATAACAGGTTTCCTATCATTGATCTATATGAACTTTGATCACCATTAGGTGAGTCATCACCCTTTCTTAATTTGCATCCAACAACCATAGGTGTGCCCACAGGTTTAGAATATTCCATTTGAAACCTTTTCAACATTTCTCTTAGATATTTTTCTTGAGAAAGAAACATGCCTTCAGACCTCTGAGTAATTTGCAGACAAAGAAAAAATGACAGTTCCCCTATCATAGACATTTCAAACTCAGACTCCATGGAAAAAGAAAACTATTGAACCAATGAATCATTATGATAGCCGAAGATGATGTCATCTACATAGACCAACATGATGAGAAAATCATTACCCTCTGTTTTGATATATAGATTGATGTTAATTGTTCCTCTCTTGAACCCTTTGTCTTGAAGATACATATCTAGTCTGTGATACCTGGCACAAGGGGCTTGTTTCAAACTGTATAAAGCTTTCTTCAAATTGCATACAAAGTTAGGGTTATTTGACAATTCAAAACCCTCTGGTTTTTCCATATAGACTTCTTCTTTTAAATCTCCATTTAGAAAAGCTGACTTGACATCCATTTGATACACTTTAAGCCTTTTATGACAAGCATAGGGAAGAAATATTCTGATATCTTCTAATCTTGCTACAGTCACAAATGTTTCATCAAAATCTGGTCCTTCTATTTGAGCATAGCCATTACATACCAATATTTCTTTGTTCCTGACAAATTGTCCCTCCTCATTCAATTTATTCTTAAAGATCCATTTGGAGCCTATGACCTTTTTACCATCAGGTCTAGGAACCATCTCCCAAGTATTGATTTTCTCAATCTGGTCAAGTTCATCATTCATGGATTTAACCCAATAGTCATCTTTACTGGCTTCATTAAATTTCTTGGGTTCCATCATTGACATGAAGGCTATATGGGATTGCTCGGTGTTTTTTATTATCCTTCTCCTAGTTTGTACACCTTTGTCTTTTTCACCAATTATTTGACTTGTAGGATGATTCTTTTGAGTGATTCATGAGGAGGAATTGGATGCTCTCTGTTGATTTGAGTCTGTCTGAATATTTGCATCTTCATCTGGCTCAGAGTCTTCTTGTTTTGATTCTTGAACCTGTTCAGCTTCAACTTCATCTATATCCTGTGTTGTTGATCCAGTATTGTTTACCTCTCTTACTAGGATTCCTTCATCAACTTTTATGTCAATACAATCAACCAATCTATGTAGCCTCTTATTATAACATATGTATCCTTTACTGTTTTTATCATACCCTAATAATATGCCTTCATCATCCCTGTCATCATAATTGCCAAGGTTCTCATCATTATTCTTTATGTAACACTTACTTCCAAAGACTTTGAAGTGTTTGATTGAAGCATGTCTCCCATACCACAGTTCATAGGGTGTCTTGCTAGTGTGTGGTCAAAGGTGGGCTTTGTTAAGAACATGGACTACTGTGTGTATTGCTTCTACCTGATAGGTTTGACCAATGTTCTTTTCATTCATCATTGACCTAGCCATTTGTTGCACTGTTTTGTTTTGCCTCTCAACTACTCCATTTTGTTGTGGAGTTATTGGGATTGTGTATTCTCTCTTGATCCCATGTTTATCATAGAATTCCTTGAACTCACTTGAAATAAATTCACCTCCTCTTTTTGCTCTTATTGCCTTTAACCTCTTGCCTGTTTGATTCTCAGTTAAAGCCTTAAATATTTTAAATTTCTCAAATGCTTCAGCTTTTTCCTTAAGAAAGGCAACCCAAGTAAGTCTAGAGTAATCATCAATGATCAACATGAATTAGTTTTGTTTCCTTGTGCCTTCTTGTCTTGATGGTCCACATAAAACCATATGGACTAGTTGGAGTGGTTTTTCTGTTGAAGTAGAACTCTTGGATTTAAACTATGTGTTGGTTAGCTTGCCTACTTGGCAGGGTTTACACACAAAGTCTTGTGGCTTTGATATTATTGGAAGATATTTTACTGCCTCAAGATTTTTGAGCTTGATTAAGTGATCAAAGTTTAGATGTCCAAGTCTCCTATGCCATAAAAAACTCTCATAATGTTTGCTTACATGACACTCTTCTCTATCTTCTTTCAGGACATATACATTATTTTATGTCCTTATGCCTTTAGCCACCACTTGTCTTGAGTTTACATACTTTATTTTGCAGTCCTTGGAAGTGAACACCACTTCACATCCTTTGTCACACATTTGACTTACACTTAGAATATTATGTTTCAACCCATCTACAAGAAGAACATCTTGAGATTTTCATTTTCCATTACTTAAACTCACCATCCCTTTACCCTTGATTTTACCTAGAGAATCATTTCCAAAGGTTAAATTTCCTGATTTACTTTCACTTAGAGATAGAAACTTACCTTTCTCTCTCGTCATATGTTTGGAGCATCCACTGTCTATATACCAAGGGTTCTTTTTTCTTTGAGATGACAACACTAATCCACACTTTTCACTTTCTCTCTTCTTCCAAACCTTGACATTTTTAGCAGAGGGATTCAAATCTAGTTCATAGTTTGTTAAGCGACAGTCAGCAGCTTTATGTCCAAAATTATGATAGATGTGACATTCTGATTTGTTGAATAAGGGATCATAACGATTGTTATGCTTAACTTGTGTCCTTTTCCCAGCTATCAAGTGATTTGCAGTCTGTGATGGTTTGTTACTTGGTTGTCTCATTCTTTGTTGTGGTAGATACCTATACCTTGAATGTCTTGATTGCTCGTATCTAAATTTTAAAGAACAGTTTACAACTTTGTGACCAAAATTAGAACAGAAAAAACAATATTCATAGAAAAAACCTTGGTACTTGGAAAATGGTTGTCTTCTTTGAGAAGGTTGATTTCTTCCATGTTGAAAATTTCTTTGAGAAGAGAGTGTATTATTTCTCTGATCTACAATTTCAATTCTGGTACCTTTTTCTTTACTCCTCCTGGGCAATCCATTATCTTCTTTTGTTTCTGTAGGTTTGTTGTTGTCATATGTTGTAGATTTGACAAACTTGATGAGTTCATTGTTACTTGGATGACTACTGCTTGATCCCTCTTCATAAACCATACCTATTTTCAGCTTTGGGTTCCTTTGCTGATTCAGAATGGTGGCCAATCCTTCCGAGGCTTTGATACTTGACAGATTCTGATGATACAAGGCTTGAAACTTCTCCAGCTCTTTCCTAGTTTTCACTACTTCTTCCTCCAGAGCTTCATATCTTGCCTTCTTTTATGATAATTGTTGTTTTAGAATGTCTTCGATTTTCTTTGCCTCTTATAATTCCACTTTTAGCAGGGAAAAGTCTTCATCAGGTTCTTTACTACCTTTCTTGAACTGTATCAGTAATCATTTTTTTCTTTCTTGTCTTAATTCTGAGTCTGTCAAGCTCTTCTAGTGCATTGATTAGTTCTCCTTCCAGGTCAACCACAACTTCTACTTCATTAGCATCACTTCCTATGATTTTATTATCATAATCCTCTTTGGCCATAAGCATGAAGTCATTTAGTTTATCTTCAATAGAAGAGTCACTGTCTTCATTATCTGAAGGATCATTATCATTGTTTACACAAAGACTTTTCTTCTTAAAATTATTCTCTTTAAGGAAATTATTCTCTTTTCTTCTGAGTTTGTGCTTCTCCTCATCATCATATGTCTGATCCTTTATTTTGTGAGGAAATTTATTTTCAAAATGACCTTTCTTACCATAATTGAAACATTTGAAAGGCAGTTTACCTTTGTATTTTCCTGATCCCTTCTTCAGTCTTCTCACAAATTTTGATTCAATTTCATTAGGCTCAGAATCCTCATTTTTGTTTTCTTTAAATGATGCTTCTCTTGAAGTGGGTTTATCTTTAACTATTCTCATTTCATATGCAGTCAATGTTCTTAGAAGTTGATAAAACACCAAGGCTTTTAGATCATTAAGTTCTTCTATAGAAGAGACCTTCGGGTTGAACCAATCTGTTAGAGATCTCAAAATTTTTTGAACTAAGGAGGGTTCCTCAATTTTTTCACCAAGTGATTTCATTTAATTTACCATTTCTTCAACTCTTAGAAATTACTTTCCAATAGTTTCATCCTCTTTCATCTTTAGTTGTTCAAAATGTACTCTGTAGGTTTGAAGCTTGGCATCCTTTACCTTCTCATTACCTTCATAACTGCTAATGATTTTGTCCCACACTTCTTTGTCATTTTCTAAGTGCATAAGTTTTACAAATTCTACCTCTGCAAGCCTACTCAGGATAGCATTCATAGCCTTAGAGTTGAATCTTAATTCTAGCTTTCCATCCTTATTAGCTAGTACAACTGGCTTTACATAACCAGTCTCTACCAAATTCTAGACATCTACACCTAAAGCCATTGTGTAGATTCTCATTCTAACTTTCCAAAAGGAAACGTTTGTTACATTGAACAAAGGGGGCTTATTTGTTGAAGTTCCTTCATAGCTTGACATGTTTAAGCTCTAGGACCTACCCTTAGATAAAAGGGGCCAACAATGATACCAATTATTGGACAACTGAGAGGGGGGATGAATCAATTGGTACTATTCTTAAGCAATTATATCTATTTATAAACTCATTACAAAACACTCAATGATGATCACAATAAATAAGCAATAGAGTATTCAACATCAATCACACACATGTATAATGCAGAGAAAAATATTCCTGAGGAAACCCATAAAGGGTGGAAACCTCTTTTTCTTTATATGATAATTATTTTATGTACATTATCATTCTTATGAGCACCGACTCATAATGAGGCTACCACCTCTATTTTGTGAGATGTTGTTTTCTAAGGGAACCTACTCTATGGTTTCTATAGCACCCACTAGAGGGAAGCACCAACTCCCTGGTTTCTCTAGCATCTACTAGAAGGAAGCAACAACTCCCTATGTGTTCCAGTACCAACTTCCAGTCACACAGGAACCAACTTGTATAACAGAGAACAACAATTCTCCCTTGCATCACTCTACCACCTTGGTTTCTCTGGATGAAACCAGATGGAAGCTACAACTCCCTATGTTCAAGCACTAGCTTGAAACTTAGAGGAAAACAGTCCTCCCTAGTACCTCCCTACCACTCTGAGATATAAAGTTTGTTATCATTAAATTTATCACAGTGATACAATATTTATCAATGGCTTACCAGTCTCATCATTGTTCTGCTACACTGCTTTTCTCTGCCTACATCAGTGTCTTCCTGTACATATTCCTTGCTCTTTCTGTTCTTCTACCTTTTACACTCGGTGCTCCATGTACCTTCTATGCACCATTCCTCTTCTGTGCATTTTAATTGTTGCACCCTGCCTCCTTCTACATGCATGAATGACTCTCAACATCAAAAAACATCTCTTCTCTGTTCTGCATTTTTATAGTCTCTTTGCACCTTTTTCATTTTGCATGCGCTATCCCACTGCATTCATCATTACTAACCCTCCTCTTGAGATATTTTGTCTTTACTGACTGTAACAGTCTTTGACCCTTTTCCATCTGTCAGTCAACTCTATTATGATTTTACACTCCACTGGCAGTTGTCTCGAGACTCTTCATCTTCTCCATCGATCACCCTAAATACTCTTTGAATTCTCTGGCAGAAAGCATCAATGGTCTCTAATAGTTACATCGAGACTCTTTGACCCCTCTGGAAGCCACCCTATAGCTCCTCAAATTCTCTGGAAGATGCAATCACTTTGTTCTAGAAGTTATTGAGAGAAACTCTACTCATTCATGCATTTTGGTGCCTTCTCTCTTCCTGACGAAAACATCACAGTGGGTGCTAGCTCTTCTGGCTAATCCCCTTCCTTTTTTGGTGACCTCTGGCAGTGACCAAACACCTATTCATAAGGTGCTTTTGCAACTCACGTTTTGGGGATCTAGGGATGAGGCATCTCGACTCTCCAAGTCATGATCTCCAAAATGGAGCTTAGCAGCATGCTAGCTCCTCACTTAAACCTTCGATGATGTGACCAATGGCTATGACCACAACCCTATTGAAAAAGGAATTTTGCGATTTCGCATTTTGGGTTTTCTCCCATGAGTCTCCTTGAATCCTCATGTAACGTTCCCCTCGAACAACCTGAGGCCGAGGTACACCACTCTAGAGAAACCACTCATGCTTTGATGCCAGTTGGTAACATTCCCATCCATCAAGATGGGACATGCTACTCTAGGGAATATCTTTCATTCCCATACTGTGGAACATACAGTAGCATACCCAATAGTCAACTAGGCAATGCCACCTAAATTTACTCTTTAGACTGCATGCAACTAAAACATATACATATAACACACTCGTGGAATATTTACATCTAACATAAACAAATAATTACTTTCTATAACATGAATTTTATATTACAAATAAAAGTAATTACTGATATGCATCATTTACAGGAAATTATCCATACGCACAAAAGCATTCATAGTCACATATATGATAAAATCATAACATGGGCATGTGAATAAAAAAACAACATATCTGTATATCATACAATTGGTACTCATCTTAGAAAGGTTGTCACCAACTTCTTATAGACCGTCCACAAACCTCCCAGCCATAGATTACACTATTCATCACTCTCAACAGTGAATCACCCCCGAGCTGGGACTGAACTCCACCCAGGGTAAAGGGATTCCTATCCAGGATAAGGCTCATGGACAATAGGAAAGAATCTGTCTCAGTTTCTCACTCAACTAATAGCCTACAACCTCTCATTCCCCACATGCCTTTCCCACCCAAGGAAGTGTGCCCCTTCTCTGCTCAATAGTCCCTCGGCTGCCCCACTTCCCTTCCAGGGCTTCAACAACAGGTCAGATCGAAAGTCTCAGAGCATTGTAGTTGTAGTTTAGCACCTATGGAAATCAATGCCCAGTAATTATCTTTCCAAGAGAACTTCTCATGGTCTTGACAACCCGCTTCTTCAATCCCGCTCCAAGATAAATAGGTAAACCAACCAAAAGGGACAGGGAAACAGGTTTCAGAAAGGTGGAATGGTTGTCTCAAGGATAATGGAATGTATGAGTGAAATGGTCATGGAGACATTGACTAGATAACTGAGTGTGTTTTTGGGAATCACTTTGAAGTCTTTGTCAAAAGAAATAATCCTCTGCCTGCTAGTACCCCCCGCCCCTTTTTGTTTGTAACTCTCTATGTAAAAATCCCCCCGTTTGAGAGAGAATACCCTAAGCTAAGTTTCCCCACGATATGAATGCATGTCCCCAACTTGATACTTGTCATATCGAAAGTTACTTTTGTCCACTTGTCCCCAACTTTAGAACTTAGGATAAAATTATCCATACTTTATGTTTTGGGAAATATTAATATAATATTCCCTTGAATTTTGGCCCTCCCTTTCACTAAATGGTGAATTTTAGTCCCCCATCTCTTTTATCATGGTCGTTCTGGGTGCAGTGATGTATTTTATATTAACCATGATTCAAGTACAAAGTATGCGCATTGGCCCTTTAACATCTAGGCGTGCTTCCCTAATTCCAAGACATAAGCATTCAGGATTATAATACTAGCTCACTAGCCTATAATGAATATTATATACACAAGGTTCACTGACCTTAATATTGTGTGCACTTAGTTACTGCATGGTGTATCCTCTGTCTCTAAGGTTGTGTGCAGCTTAGTTACTGTGCACGATATTTAGAAATGTGCACATTGCATCCCTTTACTACGTAGTATATGTGCGCACCATGACATGAAAGGTGTATTACAAAAATAATGTCTAAACAGCTAACTAGCTTAAATATACTTGGATTATATTTACATTTGGGTTTGTTTGAGGGATATTACAATCCCCTCCCCTTATTTATGCATTGTCCTCAGTGCATCATGTACCCATATAAAACAAAATTATCAAAATTCTTCAAAATGATGCGGGTACTCTGGCCGCATTGCATCCTCATGCTCCCAAGTAGCATCTTCAAGTCCATACCAGGTCTGTTGGTCCTTTACAATCCCTATGGCTCGATTTTAGAGTTGTTTGATGTTTTGATCCAGGATGCACCTGGAAAGTGCCTTCTTGCTTCACCTGGATAACATTCCAATCAATAACATGATTAGCATCAGGTATATATTTCTTTAGCAATGATACATGGAAGACATTATGAACAGACATAGATGCAAGAAATGAAATCATATAAGCAACTGGACCAATCCTCTCTAGGATTTCAAATGGTCCACAAAAT
>JZKD02S2031558.1:313070-323541 GCA_000966675.3 Picea glauca
TTTCAGAATCTTTGGAGCAAGAAGTGTGTGGGGAACGAAGGACAGTAGGAAGGGACCTTGCGACATCAAGGCAATGGTTGTAAGTTTCTCTTTCAATTAATATGATACAGTAATACGTTTCTTTCCCATAAAGTTAGATCTAATTTATTACATAACTCCTTGATCATATGTATAGATTAGCTATTGGATATATTATTTTCTTTCACTTTGGTTGGTTTGTGTTGTTTTGATCTTGACCGCACAAGAGTGCTGGAGTGAAGCAAGGAACAATAGAGACCAAGGATGCGATTACAAGGTACATATCTTCTTCTCACTTTCAATTTAATTCAATAGTTAGATCTAGGGAAAGTGGTATATTCTGTCCTGTTTTGTTCTAGATCCAGGTGGATCTAGGGAGATCGGCTTGTGTCCACACTTATGGATTTATCCTATAACACTAATGCTTCAGATCTATCATCCATATGCATTCTCCTCCTGTCTTAATTTAGATCTAATGACCATTAAGAATTTGGAATGGGTGATCCAACGATCACTATCGCTTCTCCTCCTGATCTTCTCCTTCCTGTGTGTTCTTGCCATCAATGACAAGCGCATTGTTCCTGTGAACATGCCAACAGTTTCCCCCAACTGACATTCCCTGAGAGGGAAATGAGCCCTGCTAAGGATTCCAAAGACCTTGTGTGGAGTATACTCCTATCACCACTCCTTATGAAAGAATAGTACTTTACACAAGGTTCTGTTGACCAAAGCTGGTGATTTGAGATCTTTTCGTTCAATGATTTATTAAAGAATTGTATTAAATGGGCATAAACTAAAGTATACCATAAATAAGGAAAAAATCAAAAGTAAAGAGACATAATCATGAAATATGAACACAAAAACTTGATAATGGAGCTCATCCATGGTGGACTACATCTCCAAGTCCTTCTCTCAAATGGGTAGGCCTTTTTATTAACTCCTCAAAATAATTGATAAAAATACATAAGTATACCTCATTCTGAATTTAAGCTATAGAAGCTTCGCTCAGATCATAAAACAAACATCACTGCTATGTTCGTGGCGTTGAATTACCTAAAATTGACTATCTCCATGCCTCAATTTGAGTCTGGAATTTTTAAGCCTAGGAGAGACCCCTGTCTCAATTTTCGTGCATGCCTCTACAATAAATGACTGTAAATTTTCTCAAAATGCATGCCCAATCCATACAATCATGCCTTGGTTCTTCTTCTTCTCCACTGGTGGAACCCCTTTTTATAATAAAAAGTGGTGGTTTTAAATTAATGGGTTTGTTGGCGTAGTTGTTAGCAGAGGCTATTTTAAGTCACTTATTAGCGGAGGTTTAGGTGGAGGTCACGAGATTGAATCCCACATACTCCCCTTTTAGCATATGGTTATAACAATTTTTTGGCGGAGATTTTGTCAGTGGTTAGTTTGGCGGTTGGCATAATATGCCACCAAATCTAGTGGAACCGCCGCTAGATTTGGCGGTATATTCAATTTATATTTTTTTTTGGACTTTATATTGCTGGGCGTCATTGGGAATTTTCCCACTTCCACATGGTAGCCCATCACTGGGCCACGTGGAAACCAATCATTGACCTATGTCACCTCGTTGCACAGTTAGCCTGCCACATCACCTATCTTCCATGTCACCCTGCCACGTGTCGTACAGATGCTACATCATCCTACCATGTAGTGTACAGATGTCATGTGTCCTGTATAGACTTCCATGTGGAAACTTTTCATTGGTCCACAAGTCGACCCAAAAAGTCCAAAAATGAGTGACACGTGGTAGGATCTTGTGTTGCCACATCATCATGCTAACATCAACATGACAAGTGTCATCCTCTACACTTTCCACGTATGCTGTATGGATGATGACATCATCATTATTGATGCTGACGTCAAAAGTACGAATGTTGACTCATCCCTGCTGACTGGGCTAGGTTGACCAAAACTTTGACCGCGAATATCTTTCGATCCGTAACTCCGTTTGAGGAGCCATTTGTGCCATTGGAAATATTGCAATGCACTCTTCACGATCATGCCATTTTCACCGAGTTTTGGGAAATTTGAATTTTTTCCCTTTCTTTTTTTGTTGAAGCCATTCTGAGCATCCTGAGTTGCCTCTGCAAGTTTTGAGTTGTTCTTAACCTTCTATGGATCCTTTTTGGATCACGCCTTCCCAATGAGATATTTTTGGATGACCAAAATATTTCATAAATAATAGGTAAGTGAGGGAAGAGTCCCCTCACTTTGTCCTTTTCTATCCACTTTTCCTTACTTAGATGTGTGCCCTTTAATCCTACTCGAAGATAATCAACATCACCCCTCTGTGAAGTCCTCATCCTTCTTTCCAGGATGATATATTCTTGTAACTCATCCAAGTACTCAGGTGCAAACTCATCAACTGAAGGTATTGAAACTTCGTCATCTTGATCCATGATCATGGGAGGCTCAAAAAGTTTCAAGTTCTCAACGGAGTAAATTTGCATATACAGTGGAAGATCTAAACGAAAAGAATTAGTGTCTCTTTTCTCCAAGATAGTGAAGGGTCCATAACGAATGGGCTTGCGTTTCTTGCCTTCACCTGTTTCTTGCCTTCACCCATTTCTTGCCTTCACCCTTCAACTGTTATGTGTTGATGTGAAGTCATACCCAGTCTCCAACCTTGAACTAATGATCAATCCTATGCTTGTCATGCCGAGCTTTATATAGTGCTTGACTTTTCTCCAATTTTTCCCTGACTGCCTGATGTATCTGTTGGATCCTCTGGATGAACTTGTTGGATCTATCCTATGTTAGTTGTTCATTTACATAGGCATCTCTTCCATACATTAATTCCAAAGGAACCTTAGGTAGGTACCCAAAACATGTCTCAAAAGGTGAAATCTGAGTGGACAAATGTAAATCTCAGTTATAAACATGTTGTACATAGGGTATATGTTCATCCCATAACTTGGTATGCTTGTTGCAGTAGCCTCGAAGAAAAGGTACCATTTTTTTGTTTAACACCTCTGTTTGTCCATCGATCTGTGGATGGAAAGCAATGCTCCTCTTCAATTTGGTGTTCATCATTCTCCACAATCTAGTCTAAAAATCTGCAAGGAATCGAGTATCTTGATCCGAGACAATGTACGTGGGTAACCCAAAGTGAACCCAAACATACTAAAAGAAGAGATTAGTAGTATGCTCAACAATGATTTTCTTTTTACATGGCATCAAGACACACATCTTTTTGAACCTATCCACTACAACATACAAATAGTCATGACCCCCTTTGGTCATTGGTAAACCCCCTATAAAATCCATGGAAATTCTTTCCCATGGATGGGATGTAACAGGAAGTGGTGAGTATAGCCCCAGTTTTCTATTAGTGGGATTACAAGTAGAACACATCACATGCCCCTTTACATATTTATTTACAATTTCTTTCATTTGAGGCCAATAACAAAACCTCTACAAATTAGTCATAGTTTTTCCTACCCCAAAATTCCCAGACACAAGAGAAGTGTGAGCTTATCATATCACATAGACTCATTCACTTGTAGGAATACATAGCTTCCCAAGATGGTAGGGTAGTTTTCCCTGCAAAAAATAGTTATCTACCTGTGCACCATGGGTTAGCTTCTCATATACTTCTTTAAAATATTCATCGATAGCATATTTCTCTACATATCTATCATGAGATAAATAAGTATTATTCAAAATAATAGAAGCAACAATAGGAGGTCTAGAAAGCATATCAACTACCTTGTTACTTGTACCCTTCTTGTACTTGATTACCAAATGAAATTGTTGTATAAAACCCATCCATTTGTAGTGTTGAGATTGTTGCATGTTGGTCTTTGCTTGAAGATACTATAAGGGTTGGTGATCTGTATATATAAGTGTTTCCTTCCCTAACAATTAGTGCTTCCATTTATTTATGTTATGAATTAATGCATACAACTCTTTATCATATGTAGGATAGTTAACAACAACTTGGTTAAAAGTTTCAGAGTGGTAACATATAGGCTTACAATGTAACGACCCAAATTGGATACATGTTTAAAGATTATAAAGTAAAATTAATTAAAAGAAATTAATTATGGTTAACTGTGTAATAATTCAAACTACAGATCACATTTAATGACCCGTGAAATAAAATTAAAAGATCAATGAAAATTGATATAAAAATGGTGGCGTATGCAGAGAGGGATAGCCATGGATCCCAAGAATATAAAACATTAACTCATGACGAAGGACGGAGGGTGGTTGAAGGAGTAACTGCAGTAGTCGAGAAGGAGGAATAAGGGGGGAAAAGGAGGTGGATGTGAGGGGGATGATCAGTGGATGGAGGAGGGATCCTGAGGACGACGGTTTTGTTATGGGAAGAGATTTTCTGAGGACTTTTGGACTTGCTGTGAGCACAGAGTTTTTGACACTGTGGATTTTGATCAGGGGAGGCACTGAGTTGTTGGAGGTTTTGGGCACGGAGGGCCAGGATATCCGTTGATATCCTGGAGCTAGGTAGTTTTCCTAGTTGGCAGGGAGGACAGTAGTTTTGGGCAGTCATTTTCCTGTTTGTGGTGGGATTGATCTGAGGAGCAGGTAGCAGGAAGGAAGCAGCAAGGCACAGAGACAACAACAATTAGCATCAGAACCGTGTACTTTGTTAAGTTATGTATTTATTTCCTTCTGTCATGAAATCAGTGTTTATTGATAAATCTAAGTTATTGAAGTTGTTGTTATGAGAGTCACTATTATGTTAAGAAGTTATTGTTTCAGTTTACCTAATAAAATGTTTATGAATCTTAATGATGTTTAGAAGTATATGGGAATTACATACAATATTGCATCAATACTGCACCCATGGCGTATCTGCTGGCATCTGTCTCGATCTCAAAATGTTGTTGAAGATTCTACAGTTCTAATACTGGTGTGGTACTGATATTCTCCTTCAAAGTGTAGAAATGTTTTTGTTTCTTTCCTTCCCACTAAAAAGTGTTCTTCACACTAGTTAAGGTATGCAAAGGAGATGCTATAAAGGAGAAGTTGGGAATGAATCTCCTCCAATCCTGGACTGCACCTAAGAAGCTTCAGACTTCAGTTACACTCTTTGGCTCAGGCCATTTTATAATTACTTCAATTTTTGAAGGATCAATTTTCAATTGTCCTCCTCCTACAATATGACCTGAGTATACAAGTGCAGTCTTGCCAAATTCACATTTAAAAAATTTTACATACAAATTTTCCCTCTGCAAAGCATCCAATACTTTCTTTACATGCCTCACATGTTCATCCCAAGTCCTGCTAAAAACAATAATTTCATCTAAATACACAATCACAAAGTCATATAGGAAAGGCCTGAATACCTCATTCATCACACGCATGAAAGTTTTCAGAGCATTACAAATCCCAAATGACATAACTAACCACTCAAACAATCCATGTTTGGTTTTAAAGGTAGTCTTCCATGCATCCTATTCTGCAACCCTAATTTTATGGTATCCACTACGCAAATACAACTTAGTGAAATAAACAACATTCTTCAATTGATCAAGTAAATCATCTATGCGAGGAAGAGGATATCGATTTTTCATCGTGATTTTATTTAAGGCCAGATAATCGACACACATTTGCCATGTGCCATTTTTCTTTGGCACCATCACGATTGGAGAACCACAAGGAGATGAATTGGGCCTGATGACCCCTTGATCTAATAATCCTTGTACCTGCTTCTTGATATTTGTCATCTCCACAACTGACATCCTGTACATGCCCACATTAGGAAGAGGAGAATCATGTTGAAGATGTATCTCATGTTGGATTTCTCTCTTAGGAGGTAATCCATCTGTTTCCTGAAAAATATCATCATACTTAGAAACAATATCAATTAATTCATTTTTATGAGATGGATCAAACCCTTGGAAAGCGTCATATGTCCCAACATCTTTCTCTTTAACAACCATGAGTAAATATCTCTTATTAGTGTTTATGAGTCTTTTCATTTGTCCTGCACTAACACGTGTTGTATTTACCCTCATGTTGTGAGCTCTAACAATATATTCCACTCCCCCTTTAGTAAGGTGGTATTTATTCTCATGATGAAAGAAGACTAATTTTCTATCATAAATATAAGGACTCCCCAACACTATGCCACATATATCAAGTGGTACAACATCCAAATCCACTTCATGAATCAACTTTGAAGAAATAGAAAATCTGATCCTACATTGTTTGGTGACATCAATTTTTTCTTTATCACATACCCAACCAAGAGGATAAGGATTCAAATGTGGTTTCATTTCAAGACCGATCTTCTTGACAAGTGCTTCAGATATTAAGTTTACTTGGGAACCTGGATCAAATAATGTATCTATCATAGCATGTTTAGATACAACTCATATATGAAATAACTCATTCCTCTTTCATTCATCAAATTGAGATTCATTATTGGAACTTGAACTAGCCCGAAGAGAATCTTTACCTTGTATTCCAACCGTTGTGATCTTTCCTTCATCTCCTGAATCAGAACCAAGATCTTGTTGTATTGTAGCAACGGTATTTTTCTTCCCCTTTCCACCAAACTATTATGGTTTCTTTTTTGGATGCAGTTTCCAACAATGTTCTTCATCGTGACCACTTTTCTTGCAATGAGTGAAAGATGGGTTTCCTCCTTCTCTCGTTACTTTAGCGGTCTTCTTGTCCTTCCTTTTGAACTTCTTGAAAGTATTTTGTGGGAAATTGGAAGGTTTCTTCATGGGATATTCTTGAACAAGTTTCCCCCTGTTCTCAAGGTGAGTGGCTTGCACACAAATTTCGTCAAGACTAGTGGGGTTAAACAAGAGAAAAGTATGATGAATATAACTATGAAGTGTGCCAATATACTTCATTAAAGTTTCATAAGAATCCAAAGGAATGTTCAATGCAAGAGATTTCTTCCTAAATTCTTCTGTGAAACATTGTATAGTTTGACCTTTACTTTTCCTTAAAGTTTTCCATTCCATCATCGTTTTATGTAAATACCCTAATGGATAGAACTCCTTCCTTATCTCTGATTTAAATTCCGACCATGAGGAAAGAATATTACCACACTTACTCCTGTCTTGAAGCTTTCTCTCCCACCATACGAGAGTGGTGCCTTCCAACTGAAGAGAAGCCAGTTGCACTTTAACTTCCTCTTCATCAATATGATGGAAACGACAATACACTTCAACCTGTTAGATCCAATTATCTAGCTTTTCAATATTAACATCTCCATTAAAAATAGGTAAAGAAAATTTTACATCAAGATTTAATAATGGTTTCTTAAAAGAGGCTTTATGGCTAGAATGATGAGAATTATGAAAATGCTCAGAGGAAAAAGAACTAGAACTTGAAGGTGAAGATGGAGGCTCAGGAGGATCTCCTTCATCCCCTTGGTTTACCGAAGCTTCATCATATGCATGTGCTTCCTTTTTTCTTCTCTTTCTACTTCATCTTCTTCTCGTAATCTCCATACGTTCGTTCAACCATTTTTGACATGTGATAAAAGACCATGTGAAAGTTTTTCTCCTGTTCATCATGCTTGTCCTCTTCTACCATTTTCTTCCTTCGAGATGCATGAACAACTTTGGGATTGAAAGTATTAAGAGTTCCTTCATCCTTCTTATGCTTGGCCCTGGTAAGCATTCATACTCAACAATTCAAGTCAAAGATGATTGCTCTGATACCACCATGATCAGGGATCTTTTCGTTCGATGACTTATTAAAGAATTGTATTAAATGAGAATAAACTAAATTATACCATAAAGAAGGAAAAACTCAAAAGGAAAGAGACATTCATGAAATGCAAAAAAGTGATAACAGAGTTCATCCTTGGTGGACTACGTCTCTGGGTCCTGCTCTCAAAAGGGTAGGAATTTTTATTAACTCTTCAAAAGAATTGGGAAAAATACATAAGTATACCTCATTATGGAGTTAATATACAAAATATTCGCTCAAATAAGAAAACAATCATCACCACTATGTTCCTGGCATCGAATTACCTAAAAATGGTTGTCTCCATGCCTTGATCTATGCCTACCACTTTCAGGCCCAAGAAACACCCCTGTATTTATTTTTGTGCCTTCCTCTGCAATAAATGACTGGAAATTTTCTTGAAATGTATGCCCATTCCGTAGGTTTGCACCTTGGTTCTCCTTCTTCTCCACTGGTGGAACCCATTTTTTTAATAAAATGTGGCAGTTTTGAATTAATGGGTATGTTGGTGTAGTGGTTAGCAGAGGATATTTTAAGTCACTTGTTGGCAGAGGTTTAGGCAGAGGTATCAGGATCGAATACCAAGGAATCCCCTTTTAGCATATGGTTATAACATTTTTTTGGCGGCGATTTTGGTGGTGGTTAGTTTGGCGGTTGGCTGAATATGCCACCAAATCTAGGGGAACCGCCACCAGATTTGGCGGTATATTCAATTTTAATTTATTTTTGGTTGTGTTATCACTCTGTAAATTTTTTTGTCTAATAAAAAAATGATAGAGATAACCTAAAAACCAACTTTAGAGATGATTACTTGGTGTTTCTTTGGAAATCAATGGCTAGGTTTAGTTTGTTTTGGGGGGGGTTTTATAAATTTGCTAGAAAGTAAGGGGGAGGACACTCAGGGATATGGAGTCGAATTTATGAAAATGAATAGGAACACTGACTGGTCAGTAGAACTCTCCAAAGGATAAAGGCTAAAAGAGGCGATGAATATGAGTTATAATTTGTAATTTTTAGAGTGTAAGAAGAAAGGACAAAACAAGTAACTGCATCAGAGCATTAGTGAAATGAACTCTGAATTAGTTATGAAGAAACTTACACATTTTAAATTTCTTAAGACAATATAATCATAAGATGACTTATGGGCCTTTAAACTATCCAATTTAAACAGAAGACAATGTTAATGGAATCAGAAACACGGGAAATACATAAAAAGAGAGAAGACAAAACTCATATCACCACCATTAGAATCTTTTCATGGAGACTTCAAAGACTTCTGTAGGTGTATTCTATTCAGCTTCAAAAAATTACAATTGAGTTTAGAACAATCAGAATTGTCCCCTTGCACTTCTGCCAACCACAATACATTTTCAATTCCTAATACTTATACAATTCAAGTTCCTTTAGTTAGAAACCGATTACAATAGCTAAATTGAAGCATTTCAGCTTCTAAAACTGATTATAATGATTACAAATGACATTTTTGGTATGAGAATCGATTACAGTGATTAACAAGAAAACATTTATGATCCATCTGTCGATTCCTCTGACACTTCAACTCCTTCCTCAGCTACATTCTCTTTGAAATGTCACTTGTACTCTTTGAAATGTAATTTTATTTATTCATTCTCTTTAAATATTTGGGAATAATATATTTGAATAAAAATAATTCACAAATATTTTTTATCCTGTAGAATCAAATTTCCATATTTTAATTCATGCCCATGGTTTTGAAAAACCATTTATTCCTTGCTTCCCCTGGTTTTGAAAACCATGTCTTGTTTTTCCCAATTTATCATTTCACTGAAAACCATGTCTTGTTTTTCCCAATTTACCATTTCACTATGAAAATTGTTTACTGGTTTGTTTCCCATGGTTTTGAAAACCATGTCTTGGTTACCATCTTTGGTAAAATATTTTTAACCCTCTTCTTTTAATTATGTAAAAACTTTGGATAAACAATTATCCAAATATTGAGTCCACGTATATTTTCCCATTCAAAAACCTTTATTTCTCTGTCGTAAAATTCAATTTTCGCCTCTGTGAGATTCTTCCACTAGGAGGAAACATTTATCATAAAAAATTCATAGTTTAGACTTAGGGAACGCATATTCATAAAATAATTTTATTTTATTGTGGGGAATAGGGAATAATCCAAATTTAAAGTAATGAAATTTCAGAGCTTGTGGAGAGTGGTTTTAGTCCACAACACACCATCTCCCAAAATGCACCAAGTAAGAACACATATCCAATCACCAAAATAGTGGTTTGGATTTCAATACCACTTCAAGAAAATAACTCTCGATCACTTTCAACCCCCGAAATGTATGTGCACCTTCCATCCACCCTTTGAATTTTCTGATTAGTTTGAGATTTGTGCCCATGATTTGACATGAGGTCATGAATTAAATATTGGGTTAAATATTAATACAATTTTTTTAATATCAAAATATTTATATTAATAATAATGAAACCTTTTTTTTCATTTTCTAAGGACTTTGGGCATATGAATCTTATCACATGACTTTGTGGATAGGATAAGGATGCTTAAGCTTAATAAAAGGAATATTTTTAATTTTCAACAGGAATATGATAATAAGGGTAAAAATGAATGAAGTAATGGAACCGAGGGATTTAGATAAGAATTAAGGCTAGATATAGGTTTGGGATCTTTGCCAATTTTTGACTCATGCAGGACATGACTATTTTGAATGATCAGTCGAGTGAAGGATTTAGGTGATGGGAG
>JZKD02S2031558.1:346668-362006 GCA_000966675.3 Picea glauca
GGATCTATATAACTATGACTAGCTCCTGAATCAATTAAAATAGCAATGGTTTGGTTGTTAATCATACCTTCCACTTCAATCATGTGTGACTGATATTCTTCTTGCTTGTTATCCAGGGATGCATAGATCCTTGGCACATTTCTACCCATGTCCTAAACTATTTTAGCTTGTTGTACATTATAAATAGTCCTTCCTTTTTTACCTCTGTGAGGACAATCTCCGAATCTATGATATCCTTTACAACCTCAACATTGAATAGGTGGCTTCCTTGGCCTTTGGCCTTCTTCCTCTATCATTTTGGGCTATTTAGAAGTTGGTGGTCCCTATGGACTATTTCTAAAGAATGATGGCTTAAATCCTTTCTTCCTCTGATCCACCTTGAACTTCTTTTTGTCTTCCCAAGATTTTTGGAAAGTTGGCCTTGCTTTCTACTGATCATATAGACATTTAGCTCACCTTACGGTCTCTTCCAATGTCTTGGGATCATCATATTGTATTTTTTCACTGATGAATGAAGGCAATCCACTCAAATACCTTTGAATTTTAACTATCGCATCCTTGATGAAGGAGACGTACTTCAACATTTCTAGGAATCTTATTTCATATTCATCTATGGTCATACTTCCAAGTTTGAGTTCGAAGAACTCTCTCATTTTCTTGTCATAATACCTCTTAGTCAAGTATTTCTTCTCAAAATACTTCTTAAATTTTCTCCAAGTAACGCTCTTCTCTTTAATGTATTGTACCTACACAAGCTAATCCCACCACATGGATGCCTTTCCTTTGAGTTGATAGATGGCAATTCTACCCTCTACATGGGAATAATAATTGTGTAATTGAAAATACTTCATCATGCCCAACAACCATGTTTCTATACCTTTATCCTTCTTGTGCTCACCATCAAATGTAGGAGGTTTGATTTTTTTCATTTATCCTCATAGCTCATCCACCCCATACCTCTTATGTTGTCTGACAGGGGATGGACTTGTGTTGCTACCTGCGCTTTTCTTGGAATGATTTCGGGAGTGATGGTGGTGTCTGCTAACATTTCCTGATCTCTTTTTCTCATCCGAAGGTTTCTGACTTCCATATTTTCTTGAGTCACTTTCTTTTTCCAATTTCTTTTCTATTTTTTTCACACCTTGCAATAAATTCATGTTGAAGCCTCCTTCTCTTTGGCTCTCATAAGCCTTTCATTATCATATTTATGGCTTTGGACATCCTTTTGCAAATTTTTAATAGTCTCTACCATATTCAGGTTTTCATCCCTTTCCTCTCCATTTCAATTGGAGTTTGTTCCTTCAATGTCCAAATGGACATTCATCCTTCTACTCTCATCTTGTTGACTATAGTTTCCTCGTGTCTCTTCCATTCCTATGGACTCAGTACTTGATTTGATCTGATCTAGTTATTGTTAGTTCTGCAAAATGTGCAACCATTAAAATTATCAGTTTAACTAAATCAACAATCCATGAGAAATATGAACTATTTTGGCTCAATAATTATATCATAATTATGTTTTATGATTTCTTGGTGTTGCCACCATGACAATTCTCCAATACGACCCAAGTTTTGAGAACTTAGCAAGCACTATATCATCGTGCAAAGATACATCAAGCGCAAGGTGGTTTGTCGAAACCACTTTTGCATAACTTTCAATGTCACATGCTTCAATATGTCAAATCCACCATTCGTGGGACGGGTGATGGTTAGTCAGATCACTTTGTCTCATTCGCTCATACATCATAGCCATTTGAGTTAGGTGAACACCGCCATGTAACGAACTCAAAACATTTAATCATTTGAATTAGATTAGTCGAGCATGGCAACCCATTTCACTTGTTCACAATTTTTCCAGGGATTCATGATTGAGGTTCTATAATTACCAACTCTCAGGTATGGAAGCATCATCTTATCCATCAACAAGAAGTATCCAAACTAGTTCAAACTTCTCATCTCTGCAAACGTATTTCGGTGTCCACAAAACTGAGGTATATGGACCTACTTAAATCCAATGAGACTGGTTATTCGGGCAACATGCTAAATTTTCCTGCGAGTATGAAGGAAAAGGTAGTCGTGCAGATAATCCCGACTAAATTTCACATAGTACCTGTTACTGATTCAAGATTGGAAATCAGGCTGAATCCAATCATGAGGGATCTAGTTATCAACATACCAACTGCTAAGAAGAAACAAAGCAAGTGATAGAAGAAAGAACCCATCGCTGAAGTGACTGAGAGTGTTGGAGAGAATCAACCATTCTGGTTAGATTCTTTAAAGGAGGATCTAGCTAAGATGAAATGAGCCCTCAATACAATTGAGTATATTTTAGTGATTTTTGGATAGATGATAGCAGAGGTAAGGAAGCTTTGGAGATGATATACATGTTCTTGTATGGTCTCTTTGAATAGAGCCACTACTATTTTGAATCATCCCCTTTTGTAATTTTGGATTTTGAATGAATATATAAGCGCAGAAGCGGATTTTGTACTACTTAATACAAGATTCCACTAATGATGTTACGAATCTTGTTTCCTTTAATATTATGTGTCTTCTTGTAACTTATATTTCACTTTCAACTATTTGAATAAAACCCAGAATTCATCTCATTCGCTTGACTCATTTTAAAAAATACTTCAATGCAGTTGTGTATTCCTCTTTCTTTGAATACTATGTAAAAAAATTTAAGTAAACTCAGGCTCGTCGTCTTAATTAGCTTTTCAGACGATTTTGCACACATAAAAATTCAACCTATGTACCTTTATTTATCGTGCAAATGACTTTATAAGGTAAATCATGTTTCTGCACACCTGTATCTGCTATACATTTCCTCTTCGTTGTGCCAATAAATTGCACGCACTACTTCTATGTTGCGTGCCAATATCCTCTGTGCATTGTTTCTATATCACACTTGGATATTCCACATGCATTTCTCTCTATGCATTGCACCGTGCTAAAGTTCAATATGCCTTACCGCGTACAATAATCAGTATGTCCCACCGAATACTCTATCTCTACTGCGCACAACTACCTGCACGCACCCTTGCCTGCACTGTAGCGATATAACACATACTCCTACTATGTGTGCACCAACCAACTTCATTGAGCCTCACAATAATGTGCACACCACATGCACCTTTACTATGTGTATGCACTCTTCGCAATGATAAATTTAGTGCATGCATCTCTACATATTATTTTTCCACGCGATGGCTCAATTTTCCATAAACGCAATATATTGTATACCATACTGTAATTGATACCCTACTATAATCTAATCTCCATTCGACTTGTTTGTCCCATTTAGGTTCAATGTCGAAAAATGATGCCCTAATACCATACTGTAACACACCCCATCCACCCACTGACCGGGGAATGTCACTTACTCAGACACTTAGCTTAGTTCTGACAACATAATGTAATACCCAGTATTCAACTAAGGTATGTCACATAACTTTTTTTTTTATCTCTCTAAATATGTATATACGCACACAGGCATACATACATACTGAACTGCATGCAATTAAACATATACATACAATTCTCTAGCGGAAGCTTCACATATAAAAGATAAACAAACAATTGTGTTCTATAAATATATGATTTTCAGACTGATTTAATAGTGAACACGGACATGCAGTGTATACAGGGTATATCCTTAAATGTACGGACAGTTATGCTCACACAAGCAATAAAACCCATAAAATAACACATAAATGACAATGCAGCATGGAATTTGACACATAACCGGTACTTATCTTGGTAAGAATGTCACCAACTGCGTGCAGACCGTCCACGAGCCTCCCAACCTTAGACTACACTATTCATCACTCTCAACAATGAGTCACCCCCAAGCTGGGACTAGAATCCACTCAGGAAAGGGATTCCTAACTGGGCTAAAGGTTCACGGTCAATCAGAAAGACTCCCTCTTAGGTTTTCACTCAACCACAGCCTATAGCCTCTCCTTCCTCACATGCCTGTCCCACCCAAGGAAGTGTGCCCCTTCTCTTCTCAACAGTCCTTCAACTACACCACTTCCCTTCCAGGGCTTCAACAACAGGTTGGATTGGAAGTCTCAGAGCATTGTAGCCACAGTTTATCACCTTCAGGAAATAAATCCTCAGCAATTCCCTCACTCAAAGAATTTCTTATGGGCCTGAAAAACTGCCTCTTCAATCCCTCTCCCAAGAAGACAAGTACACCAACAGGAATGGATATCAATCTGGTCTAGGTACGGTGGTAGGAAGATATGAGGTAGCTCAAGGACTGGCGGAGTGTATCATGGATATTGGTTCTCTGATCAAAGGAAAAATGGTAAGATTCCCCTCCTCACAATGGTCGATCCCCCCCCAAAGGAACTAAGTCTTGGCAATAAGTATGCATGTCTCCAACTTGACGCTTTTCATGTTGGAAGCTACTCTGATACACTTGTCCCCTACTTTAGGACTTAGGATAAATTAATTTTCTGTACTTTATGTTTTTAAGAAATATTAATATAATATTTCTTTTCGGCTTTAAGATCTCTATCTTAGCCCTATTCTTAACTTTAGGCCCTCCCTTTCCCTATTTGGTGGGATCTAGTCCCCCTTCTCTTTTATCATGGTCGGTCTGCGCGCAGCGATGTATTTTTATATTAATCATGAGATATATACAAAATAGGTGCTCTAGCCTTTAACATCTAGGCACACTGGCCTAGTTCCAATACATAAGCATTATGGCTTATAATACTGGCTCACCAGCCTATAATGCATATTATATATACAAAGGTTCGATGACCTTAATATTGCGTGCACTTTAGTTACTACGTGCGGTATCCACTGACCTTAAGGTTGTGTGCTCTTTAGTTATTGCGTGTTGTATCCTTTGTCTTTAAGGTTGCGTGCACCTTAGTTATTGCACGCAATATTCAGAAATGTGCACATTACATCCCTTTATTACGCAGTATATGCGTGCACCATGCCATGAAAGGTGTATTACAAAAATGATGTCTAAACAACTCACTAGCTTAAATATACTTGGATTATATTTACATTTGGGTTCAGCTGAGGGATATTACACCAATACTCTATCTGAACTGTAAGGGTGTTAAATAAAGGAAGTGGATGGCCATGGGTATTGGCACCAGTCACTACCAATAAGGAGAGAAGTGTTTAGATGCAACCATATGAGAATTAGGTTTCATATTATAATATGTTAAACTAAGGACATGACCAGTTTCTAGCAGGGAGCACAATAATGTTGTAATAATGAATGAGAATGAATAAGTCATATGGTGAAGAGGTTGGTTGAGCTCCAACAAACCATGGTAAAGTGCTTGTCACAAAATGTGGAAAACTTGAAATCAATGGAAGGGTGCATTGGGTAGGAATGTGTCTATGAACATTGTCACGTTGATTAAATTCATTTAATATTTGAATTGCATTTGAAAAAAAATTGGTACATTGAAATGTTGCATGCGTAAATAATGATATTTCCTTTTTCTTTGTATAATTGAATAGATGAAAATTAATTGACTTTTAGAATGCACAGTTTGGAATATATAATTTGCATGATAACTAATAACTTGTTTGGATATGTGAAGATGGATTTTCAATAAGAAGGGTCTTGGATATGGAAACATAAGTAAAGACCTTAAGGAAGACCAACACCTACTGAGCCAAATTGTTATGAGAAGAAATATATCATACTCATGAATTTGGTTCCTATGTGGAACAAATATGAAAATAAAAATGTGGAATTTGGAAATATGTGGGTGACATATTTGAAAGAAATTATAAATTGGAATCGATGATAACATCTCATGGTTATTGTATGTATGTGACAAAGGTGAAATGAAAAATCTATCTGGGAGGGAAAAATGATGTCTTTCAAGTTGGAAAATGCATAGAGAAAGGTTATTGTTGTGACATGAGAACCATGTGATAAGACATGATCTCCATAGAAAATGTTGTGTTGTGGTAACATAGGATGGAGGGACACCTCGATAAAGCACGTCAGAGGTACCCCTCAACTGTAAGACTCGGTAAAGTCTCATAAACTCTTCTTTTGTAAGAAAGCCTTGGAAAGACAAGATGGATCACCCGAGGGAATGTATAATAGAGAAGGGGATGCCTAATCTTGGGCCTAGAGGATGAGTGACCGCAAGGAAGAAGAGACTTCAAATAGTTCTTATAGAATATTGGTTGGGATCATGCACACAATTGGGTATGTCAAGGAAAACAATGGGCCAAGTTAGTAAGACAAACAAATAGATGCAAATACATTAAATTGCATAGATAAGTATTGTGTTGATACAAATATTTCCTCTTGATTTTTGAACAATAGTAAAATGTTTTTGCATGAAATTGTGATTAATATACTTATCGTTTGAAATCATTGTAGGAATGTGACAAAGGCCAAGAGTCTCGAAAAATAAAAAACTGATAAAATGGAAATGTCGCTAAAGCAGCTGAATCATGAGGCATGAATGGTGTTGTTGAGATACAAAGAACATCGAGGATAATGTTCCTTTAGGGGGGAGGGGATTGCAATACCCATGTTTCCCCCAACTTGTAAATGTAACTATATTTTTCTAAAAGGGTAGTGGAAATATTTATGCTACTAATGTAAAAAATAAAGTGTTGCATAACTTCTGAAGGGGTTTCCAAGGTAGATCATGATGCATTAGAGGGAATCTATGAGGAAATTTTCCTTTCCAATTTAATAACTGGAAAAATACAGATTGCCCATTTTTCTAGAATTTTGGTTAATGTAGGGAGTAGGTAGATGAACTATCAACTTCCCACATTTATAAAAATGAATGGGTTTTTTACTAGAATTGCCTTTCCTCAGAAGCATGGGAATAAAATTACCCATCTGCAGGATTATAGGCTGACCCATGAATTGGGGGATTTGACCCACGAAATATTGAAAAAGAAGGTAGGGAAATGAAGGGAAAACCATGGGCAAAGAGGGAAGAAGTAGATAAATGGGTTTTGTGACCATTTTCAGAATATGAGAGCATGTGAAACTCTATGGTTATGAAGAGAACTAAAAAAAAATGAATTTGTTCTGGGTACAGGAATTTGTTGGTAGTGTTTTTAGTCGAAGCTGATAAACAGGGTTGCAGAGAAGATGAGTGACTGAGGAAGAACTCATTGCAGACCCCCTTACTTGGTGGAGAGAAAATTGATCTTCCAAGTTCCTATGGGAGGATGAGAGTGGCCTTTTTTCCTGGTTGTTGCTGAACAAAAGGAAGAGTCTCTCTCAGAGCATCATGATCTAGTTAGGGGGTGTCCAACGGTAAATCTATCCAAGAGTTGTTGTGCCTATGGTTGGGTGGAAAAAGAGCACCCTTTTCAGCAGTTGCATCACTATCTGGTTTCTAGATAAGTATACTTAGTTATATATCTATAGTGTTTAGATCATATAAAATTTTATACTATGTTCTAGAATTGTGTAAGTTTATTTTCTAAAAAAAGTGACTTGAGAAATTTAAGCCAAATAAAGAAAATGTCTTAGTTGAAGCTCTTTAGATTTAATTTCTTATCTCTTAAATATCTGTGTGCTAAAGTAAGATTTATGGGAGTGGATGTTGTGGTTGAATCTGTTGTACAGTTTAATGCATGTTGTGGAATTGATGAATAAATAGTTAAAAATGTCTCTAACACCTCTAAAAGAAGAGAGAGTGATGTTTCTACATATGTTGGCCCTCAACCAAGTTTTGAGGAAACATTGGTTAGGATTGACCACTTTTGGGACTTCGACACAATGGTCAAAGATGGAGCGCCCAGGTGGAGCTGAGATTGTGGTATCTCACTTATTTTGTGGGCTTGTGGACCCAGCATGGGGTTCATTAGGGTTTATGTAATGGGTTATGGGATGTCGGCCCATGGGTTTACCCATTATTAGGCCTTTTTAAAATGTAAAAGTATAAATAAGAAGGAATGTAATGTATAAGTAAGTGATGTAAGTAGCTATGTGCTAAGTCAGTAGCTAAGTGCAAGAGACAAATAGTTATGAGTTTCTTTCTATAATAAAACATGTATTCTTGAGAGAGGAGTTGGTTTTGTTCCTTGACCTGATTTTGGGGAAGGTGGATCTGGTGTGTAGTGTGCAGATCACTTGTCCAGTGCAAATCTTAGATCTATGGCTTAGTGCACAACAGAATACAAATGTAGGAGATTGAAGAAGACTAATAAATAAGAAGAAGTCATTGGTGGATGTAGCCCCACACTAGGGTGAATCACATAAATCTTGTGTTGATGGTTTTCTTTGTGCTATAATGTTTATGGTGTGGATTTTCTTAGTGCAATGAATGTTATGAATGATAGATAGATCTACGAATGCTTAGTGCTTCATCTATGTTGAATGTTATAGATATTACTTATGTTGCTAAGTGTGATGTATATTTTGTTATTGTTACTGTGTCGATCTGTACTTGGGGTTTGATCTGTGGTGTGAATAACACTAATGAACTAATGTGTGTTGCTCCTAAGTACTTTGTGAAGTTTTATAATCACAGATCTATGTCCCATCTTGGTTATAAACACTTGAGTCATGTAACCCCCCCTGCGTCTACCTCAAGTGAGACTGCATCTGCTTCGCAGGTGTTGCTAAAAGGGCCGATAGTTAGGGTTTTTTTGGTGTGTTGTTGAAGTGTTGAACCCTGGGTCTGCCCCTGTGCCAACAAATGGTTTCATTGTTGGGACCTGAAATTGTGATTGTTGGGAACTGAAAGAAAAGAGAAGCTTTGAGTGTATATATGTTGTTGTAGTGCATAGTATTCTACTTGAATTGTGAATCTATGTGCTAAGAAAGAAACCCGATCTGAAGAAAAGAGATAAGATCTTGAAAGAGGTAAAATCTTTACGATTTGATAAGGGTAAGATAAGTGGAAAATTTTGTTTCAAAAGCATAAATCCAGGTATGTTTGATAGATTCTGTCCTAATCTGAAAACTAGGGTACAGTTAGAAGAAAGAGTTTATCTGAATGAATTTGATAGAAATAGAGAAAGATATGTTATTCCTATGCATAGAAAGAACAATTGGACTAATAAGTGGATGCAGGAACCTAGAAAGAATTTTTGCAGATTGCAGGTCCATCATTGTGATCCCAGTGCACAGTACAAGAGAAGTTGGGGAATGTATAAGAGAAAAAGAGGTTTGACACTATGCTATAACTGTAGAAGACCGGGACATCTTGCTAAGGAATGCCCTGGTGCAGGTCCTATTTGTCTTTGTTGTAAAATTTTTGGTCATGAAGTTGAAGACTACCCAAGGATGATTGCTAAAGTTGACCAAATGAATATGAGTCAAGCGAATAAGAGCATGTTAGAGAAAGAATCAGAGAAATATCAGACTATGTTAATACAACTAAAATAAGTAATGGATGACCACAAGAATGTCAGTTTATCAGATATATTGAAAGAAAAATAACACAGAAGTACAAGAATAGGAGACTTCGACATAGACTGTGTCTTGGATGAAGAGACACAAGTGAACATTATGACAGAAAGCACTTGGGAAATTTTTGGAAATCCTACTTTGGTTCCTTCATTGGGAAGGATCAACTTGTTTAAAGGAAATATGATAACCCTATGTGGAAGAGTTACTAATGTACACATTATCATCCATGGAACATCGACTCAAGAAGAATTTGAAGTTATTAAGTTTGTTGAGAACAACACCCCTTTTCCAGTTTTGTTAGGAATGAATTGGACCGAGAAGGATCGGATCAGAAGGAAAGAAGAGGAAGAAGATACAGAAAAGAAGAAGCAAGAACTAAGGGATTCCATAGCTAGAAGAATAGATCCACTGATGGAAGAACGAGAAGTTAAGTTGAAGAAATATAACGCAAGAGAATTATCTATCAAGGTTGAAAGAGCACAAGAAGGTTTGAAGGACCTATCCATGCAATAAATAAGAATACCCACCCTGGAGTTAATAAGAGAAGAGGTATTACCTTTGAACCCTTTAAAATCTCATCAACAATGCGAAGCTACTACGCTAAGAGAATATAAGAATAAGAATGGAAAGAGGAATATAGAGACTCACATTACAGGAAAGAAGGCAAGGAAGCTCAGTAAGAAAAAAATCAAGTTAGAAAAACTATGGGAAGTTCCAGAAAAGACTTCGCAGGAGGCAAGCTTGTAGGCTCTGAACCTTGCCAGAACAACAAAACCACAGAGAATGGGACTTCGCCCCGAGGAAGCTATATGACTGTTGGAGGCACCCTGACCGTTAGAGATAAGCTCTGAATGGATAGGAAACACATTGATGGGAGACTAGACCATGCTTGGGATGTTGAGACCGCACCCTAATAGAATGATTCATATTCATTGAGGCATTCCTACCCATTGGAGGAATCTGTTATGACACTTGCTTATTTAACCCGTTGGACGCTGCGTCGGGACCACTTTTTTCCACCCATGATATCTGAGATAATAGAGAAGTGATTGTGTGCATCAAACTGTGCTATCAGACCTCTCCATCTATTGGTTACCTTGTTATTCGTTCACCTACCCCAATTTATTTGTCAATATTGAGAATGTCGATCGTGCGCATCGAGCTAGAGAATTTTTTCGAAGAAGTTATAAAGAAGTTTATGGTTGATAAAGCTATGTCTAAGGGATTAAAAACATCATTGACCAAGGGATTGCAAGCTTCCCCCTCTACTGGATGATGTTCGAGTTGAATTAACCCTGTTATTAAGAAGCGAAGTAAGCATCGTGACGATCTGGCTAACGTGAAGAAGATCCCATCGATATTACCCGATTACATCCCACCTTTTTACCCAATTACATCCTTCCTTTGGTTGGTGTGGTTAACCATGACATAATTCCATGGGACTTCAAATATAAATTGATCACCGCATACATCCCGAAGGGGATACACATAAAAGGAAGCCAATCGGGACAGATCCTAGCATTGAAGAAGAGCGATTTCAACCTTGGTGATAGAAAGAACTACGTGATGCTCATGACCCACATATATCTAATGAAGAAGAATAGGAAGAAGCCTTGCATAATCTCCCATCCTTAGATAAAGGAGCTCATGTAGTCCATGATACTCAACGTGATGAAGATCCCTCTCTTTGGCCAACACCAGGAGGTTAATGCTTGCGTTAAACTCCTCTTATTGTGTTATCATGGAGGATATTTGTGGCTCAACAGGCACATTACTGTGGATCTGACGATGATCCACCTGATCACAGGACTGAGCATGCAGGGCCCCGACCCTTAGCAGTTCTACCCAGGGAAGGCCTCAGATCACATTTGGCATAGCGCATTAAGGAGACATACGAAGAAGTTGAGAAGGGAAAGCAAGGCTACAAGGTAGCCTCTATCTAGGATGGTGCAGTGCACCTAGCTTGTCAGCTCATAGCTGGAAAGCTCGTCCGAAAGAACTGCCCCACGTAGGTCATTGGGTTCATGGTAGACATAGAAGGAAAATGTGTGGAGGAGAGGCAAATGAATTGGGTGAGCTACCTCGTCAACAAGCTCGAGAAAGATTTTTGTGAAGTGCAGGACCAAGGATATGAGTTCCATTTTAGCTAGTTACTGGTGTTGATCACATTTTCCGCTTGGAAAATACTGAAAGGAGAAACCTTCCCAGAGATAGAACCATCGGAGCCATTACCCACGAGGTTCTCAACCCTATGGTACATGAATGACATGTCAAAGTAGTGGCAGTTGAATGTAGTGTTCCACGCCTACCATCAACAATTGAAGGTTGCTATTGAGTCATTCCCACGCATAACTCCATGAACATTGCACCAATACAGATCGATGGCTAAGTTCTGTGCAGATTGAAATTTCATTTATATCATTGTGTGTAGGGATGAGAGCAAGGATCAATTACAGTCTTACTATAAGTTGACCGATGAAGATATGAAGGATATCACCAAGGAATGGTCGATAGATGATGTACCGATTGATGATGTAGATCTCTCCAACCCTAACATCATTGGAAGCCCCTTGGTCACCCGAGTCGAGCATGTCGGACAGACCAACGTGAAGAATAAGAAGAAAAAGGAGGAAGTTCAAAACATAGAAACTGATGAGGAGGACAGTGCATCAGAAGAAAGTAGACATGACTCGCCCATAGGAGGAGGAGGAGGAGACGAAGTAAATAATGAAAGAGGAGAGGAAGAAGGAGAAAATCAAGGAGAAAGTAAAGCTACACCATCGAAGGATCCCCCTACTGAGGCCGAAACATCAAAGAAGAGGAAGGTTTCTCCATAGAAGTTACCCCAGATGGAGGCCACCCTCACAGAAGATGATATAAAACTAGTCTATGGAGTGATGGAAGATGTGTCTAAGGACCTATTATAGATATATGGTCCTAAGTAGGAGGATATGTATGTAAGAGTTGAGAAGGAACTGTAGGAAATTCAGCGAGCCATTCAATTGAGTCGCGCAGTGTCTACTGCGCCTTCCTCACCGGAGACTGCAGAGTTGGGGTATGAACCACCCCAACTTCGATGAATTGTGGATGCAGCAAAGAATCAGCTTCAACAAGTCCAAGAAGAGAAGGAATAGGCTATAGAAGCCCTTAAGAAAGAGAAATAGGAGATCTCAGAGCAACTGTGAGTTGTGCAGTACTATGTAACCATGTATGAAAATGAGAGATATGAGTTATGGGCAATTCTCGAGGGAGACAAAGTGCATATAAAGAAGGAAAAGGACCAGTTGCTTGCAGAGAATACCGTAGTCAAGGAAGTGGTAAGAAAAGCACTTTTTTTTGTGTCAAGCTCGGCACAGGAGGAACACAAAGCAGTTGAGGTCTAAGTGACGAAGCTCGCTAAGGCCATCTAGCAGCTTCAAGCAAGGGTAATGTATTTGGAGCTTTAAGTAGTACCAAGAACTCTGCAGGAAGTGTGTGACCAAAGGGAGGAAGCCGCTAAGAGTACAGTTGGAAGGATCAATATCCTCGTCTTAGAATGCATGAAACTAAGTGACATAAGCGTACAAACCTATGAATTCCTCATAGAAGACCTAGAGATTAGGACTTTGGAAGCATAACTATAAGAGGCGCAAAAGCAAAAACTGATAGTACAAGCATAGATGAAGTCACTCACTGCGGTTGAGAGAATGAAGAGATCACAAGAATAGTGCATAACCCAACATCAGATTACTGCCATCTAGGGCAGAGTAATGGAGGTCACACAGAGGCTACAATCAATGCAGGAGGAAGCCTGCACAGTGTTTGGGGAGATCTAAGGGAAAGGAGCACAACTGGACCAAGTAGTTGTGACAGTGGAACAATGCCTGGAAGGGCATGTTACAGAGAAAATGATCCAAGAGTTCGTTGAGCAGGAAGCTCAGGAGAAGAAACAAGTCGAGGTAGCTCGAGCCAGGCTTGAGGCCTTCGAAGTAGCACTGCCTAGATCTGAGTGACTCAGGACACATCACAAGTGAGTGTTTGGGGCCTATTGGCCCTTGACCAAGTTTTGAGGAAACATTGGTTGGGATTGAACACTTTTGGGACTTCGACGTAGCGATCGAAGATGGAGCTCCCAGATGAAGTTGAGATCGTGGGATCTCACTTATTTTGCAGGCTTGTGGACCTAGCATGGGGTTCATTAGGTTTTATGTAATGGGTTATGGGATTTCATCCCATGGGTTTACCCATTCTTAGGCCTTTTTGTAAATGTAAAAGTATAAATAAGAAGGAATGTAATGTAGAAGTAAGCGATGTAAGTAGCCATGTGCTAAGTCAGTAGCTAAGTGCAAGAGACAAATAGTTATGAGTTTCTTTGTGCAACAAAACATGTATATAAGGATTTTTGCTTGAGAGAGAAGTTGGCTCTGTTCCTTGACCTGATTTTGGGGAAGGTGGATCTGGTGCACAATGTACAGATCACCTATCCAGTGCGAAGCTTGGATTTGTGTCTTATTGCACAAGAGAAGACAAATGTAAGAGATTGAAGAAGAATAATAAACAAGAAGAATTCGTTGGTGGACGTAGCCCCACACTGGGGTGAACCATGTAAATCTTGTGTTGATGGTTTTCTTTGTGCTATAATTTTTATGTTGTGGATTTGCTTGTGCAATGAATTTTATGAATGACAGATAGATCTATGAATGCTTAGTGCTTCATCTATGTTGAATGTGATAGATCTAACTTATGTTTCTAAGTGCAATTTATATTTTGTCATTTTTACTGCATCGATCTGTACTTAGGGTTTGATCTAGGGTGTAAATAAAACTAATAAACTAATGTGTGTTTCTCCTAAGTACTTTGTAAAGTGTTATAATCATATATCTTTGTCCCAACTTGGTTACATACACTTGAGTCCTGTAACTTCTCGTGCCTCTACCTCGGGTGAGACTGCATATGCTTCGTAGGTGTTGCCGAAAGGGTCGGTAGTTAGAGATTTGTTGGTGCGTTGTTGAAGCATTGAACCCTGAGTGTTCCCCTGTGCCAACAGCATAATAGTGCTCCATTTTATCACGTCCTTAAATCCCCTGCCAGAAAATTTAGAAGATATCAGATCTGTGTGGACTTTAGGAAATAATCCCAATTATGGGTAAACATTAAAAGTCCTTGTAAACAATTATTGAGGGAAAATAATTAGAACATAAACATGAAATTGGTMTAAATTAAATTAAAATACAAAAGTTCCCAAAATTCTATTTRGGGCATAAATAAACATTTATATTTAAGTTRTGTTAAATCTCCTAAATTTGGGAAGAATCCCCTTAAATTTTGGTGGGAAGTAAATCTTGGTAGAAACACTAAATTTACTRTGGAGGTAAATMTTTGTATGAGGACCATTTTCCAYAAATTTAGTAAGAGTAGTAAAACATATTAATAAGGAMGTAAAATTTTACTCATTTACCCACAAGAAGGGAGAGATTATAATTATATTTTAATTTCCACGATRGAGAAAATTTCCTTGGAATATAAATTGTTATTTAATCTCTTTATAAAGCATGGAAAACTATATTTTCCTTTCCTTATTTTYTGTAARAGAAAACAATTTTCCTTTAAAGCATCGAGGTAGAAAAACTGAGTAAAACTATGAAAATATATGTATATATGTTTATATACATATGATTGTTATTGTTATTATTAATAGTAACATTATTTTATTATTATGAAAAATGCAGGTTAAAGCCTATGGAGTGTAAAATACATGAGACCCAAAAGAATGTAAATATTATTATCATTTTAATGTCAAACACATGAGGGAATTAAATGGTGACCAAATTCTTTAGCCTTCTCATAGTCTTCGGAACTCCAGGGCTCCAGGATGTTTGGGTGATGGGATTCCATGAGCCAAAGTCGTCAAATACTCAAACCCTTCCTTTCCCTAAGTGGAAGGTTGCATAAATAATAAAAACAATTATTT
>JZKD02S2031558.1:362211-383065 GCA_000966675.3 Picea glauca
CCAAATTATTTCACTATATTTAAACCATAATGTAATTACATGTGGATCCCTTTTCGATACTTCAAAGCTTCGGGGATCTGGGAATCTGGGGCTTCGGGAGAATTGAATATAAGGGATGTGTGGGAAAGCCGAAGGATATTTTCCTAGAGAACTCTCTCTCTCTCATGTCAAATGAGCTTTGAGACTCTGGGAATTTGAGGCTTCAGGAGAATTGAATATAAGGGACATGTGGGAGAGTCGAAGGAGATTGTCCTAGATAACTCTCTCTCTCTCATGTCAACTATTAATATAATATTGGATAATTTTAATACATGGGCGTAATTTTAGAGGAATATAAAATTATATATTGTATTATTTTTAAGGTTCATTAAATTGATTACACGTAAATGAAAAAAACTCCTCTGAATATTAAATGGTGTGGTAATGTGTGCCAGTGGGGTCACTTCAGAGCGTTGGGACTCTAGGAGATTGGAGTATAAGGAATGTGGTGGAGATCGAAGAGGGTTGGGCCAAAGTTCTCTCTCTCTCTCTCTCTCTCTCTCTCTCTCTCTCTCTCTCTCTCTCTCTCTCTCTCTCCATTAATTCAAATATTAATATAATATTAGGGGAATTTATAAACCTGGGCACATTTTCCAAAGAGGTTAATATAATATATATTAAATGGGTTTATTATGATATTGGTATGTGATAAATTATCAACCCTATTTCCATTTTTAATTTAATATTAATGTGAAATCATGTGAAGTGTGGACCCTTCGGGAGTTTGAGACTTCGAAGATCCGGGAATTTGATACTCTGAGATATTTGGGGGTAATAGAATGAACAAGTAATGAAGGGCCAAAGGCCCAAACCTACCCTTTCTCGTTCCAATGGCTGCAAAAATATTGATATAAACATTTAAGGTGATGAATTATATTATAAATTAATATAATTATATTTTCACAAAGGTATACTATGAGTGGGACCCTCTTCAAAACTCTAGCATTCAGGAGATTTGGGTTCATAAATGCATGATGAGGAATTTCTCCAAAGTACGGAAGCTCATGTATTAATCGTAATTGATAATCATAATTGCCCCCTTTGATATGAATTAATCATATTATAATTTAATTAAATACAATTATATTATAATATAATTAATAAAAGGACAATTTGTGGTTGAATATGGTTAATCCTTTTTCCCAATAAATAAATAAATATGCATATATTTAGATATATATGTTAAATTACATGAAAATGTGGCATGGAGGAATTGAATTATATACCTTAATTAAGATTAATCAACTTAAGTATATTATGGATAAATTATCCTCATTATGTTATAATATAATTACTCATAATTATCATATGAGCTAGTGTTAAAATACTTCTAAGTGGGAAAAGAGAAAGTAAAGATTCCAGTAATTACCATGCCATGAGTATTAGGTTAAGAGAAAAATTTATACCCCATCCCTTAAAAATGCACTTAGGGGTTGGGTGTGTGACAAATTTATTCTATGGAAGTGAAGAGGGAAGATGACTATATTCTAAAAGAATTAAAATGCACCTTGGGAAAGTACCATAGGGTGTTCCAAGAAATTCCTAAAGGGATAATTCTATATAGAGATCATGAACATCAAATTGAACTAATGCTTGGAAGTACTCTTAATAAAATTCCTTATAGATATCTTTATCAACAAAAGAGGGAGATTGAAAAAATGGTACAAGACATGTTGGATTAAGGTATTATTCAACCAAGCATGAGTTCATTTTCAGCTCTAATAGTGATGGTGAGAAGAATAGATAATTCTTTGAGGATGTCTCCTGATTATGGAGATCTAAACAAAATAACCATCAAGGATAAATTCCCTATTGCAAATATTGATGTGTAAGGTACCAGAAGGAAATATGAAGAGCAATAACACACTTATTATCAAAATAGTTAACAAAAAGAGACAGAACAATAAGCACAATGACAATATAGATTCAAAAGATGATACCTTTATTATCCTGAGACCAATGTTCACTTTCCTCTTTGAGGGTGAAACCTCCATCAAAGTTGATCTTGAGTAAAAATGATTCAAAAAGACAAGAGTTTCCTTGTTGTCTACCCTTGTATATTATTTCTATCTTATTGAGAACATTCTAGAGGAGGAACCTTCTAGTAAGTCTTCTTAAATTAGACGTGTTCACATTATTACATTGGCCTTATTTTCTAATGATGACCTTTATTACATAGAAAAAAAATATTCTATATACTTGAGGTGTTAGGTAGGTTAGGACCCTAACATTCCCCCCCTTAAAAAACAACATTTTCCTCAAGGCTTGAGATGTGGGAATTGCCACAGAATGGTGGCTAGCTCCCATGCGGCATCCTTGGGTTGTCTATCCTTCCATTGTACTAAAAAATCCTGAATTTTGCACTGACAAAGATGATGCTTGCAGTGGGATAGCACTACTTCAGCAGATGAAACCAAATGGAACCTTATTCATCCAATTTAGGGATATTAGTTTGAATATGAAATTTGGTTCCAATCACTTTCTTTATTAAATAAACATGAAAAATTGGATGGATGTTAGAGTGATTGGGAAGGGATAACTTGTAAGACACGTGTCCTACACACTTGAGGATTTGATAAGGGCCATAAGACTATAGAGAAATTTTCTGGAAGATATCTTCTTTGAGGTAATTTAACTTGTATGGTTGTAGATAGAGACACCTAATCTCCTTCAACAAAATGGCGTTCAGAATGAAAATGATTATATTGTTGCTTCATTATATTATGAGCCATGACTAAATTCTATTTGAGGGTGCATACAATGTCAGTTCAGACTGCAAGGGTTTTTCCACCTCCTGGACCTTGGAGACACTGGGCAGGTAAGGTAATATGAAGGGTGGATTTAGACCATAGACTCCCTCACAAGAATTCATGTGAGTACCACCACACAATGAGTGGTAACTACTGAACCCATTGAGATTTTCATTAAGATACAAAGCACTGCAAATATGATTCCAAGCACTTTTTGACAACTTTGGTTTGACCATCAGTCTGGGGATGATAGATAGTGATGAGATGCAATTAGGTGACCTAGATCCTGAACAATTCTTGCATAAAGTTTCTTGTGAAAGTTGGATCATGGTCAAAGATAATAGAGTGGGGAATTCCATCGATTTTGAAGATATTTCCCATTAAAAATTGAGCCATTTTGGAGGATTTAAATGGGTGTTGGAGGAAACATAAATGAGCATATTTGGAAAGAAAATCAACCACAACCATGATGAATTATTTATTTCCGGATATGGGTAATCCAACGATACATTCCATAGAGATATCAATCCATATAGCAGGTGGAATAGAGAGAGGTTGTAGTGTTCCTAGAATTTTTATTGTTTCTACCTTGTTGCAATGGAAAGTATCACATTTAAACAGAAAAGTGTGTATGTCTTCCTTCATTCCTTTCTAGAAAAAGGAACATTTGATCTCTTCATATGTTTTGTGAAATCCATAATTACCTGTGGTTGGTGAAGCATGAATTTCATAGAGCATAATGTATTTAAAGTGGCGTTGTTTTCTCAAATACATCCAACATTTATAGAAAAGATCCTCATCCAAGTGTATCCCAGAGATGCATTACTATCTTGTTGCAATTGTTGGATAATGATATAATTTTTGGGATATTGGAACCATTCATGGTGAAATGCATTTAACCAATCAAATACAATGAAGGAGAGTGAAAAGTAGGACCCATCTTCTTCATATTTCCTAGAGAGAGCATCTACAACCACATTCTCTTTTCCCTTCTTGTAAATGATCTGATAATCATAGCTTAACATTTTAGTCAACCACTTATGTTTATGAGGGGATGAAATCCTTTGTTCCAAAAAATTGTGAGGCTACGATGATTAGTTTTAATTTGCAAGTGTTTCCCAAACAAGTGAGGATGTCAGATATCCATTGCATGCAAAATAGCCAACATTTCCTTTTCATTGGTGGATTTTACCAAGTGTCTCTCAAAAATGTGTTTACTAGTGAAGGCCAATGGTATACCTTGTTTCATGAGAACTTCCTCAATTCCTTTCCCAAAAGAATCACACTTCAAAAGAAAGGCCTTTGTGAAGTTGGGAAGTTCCAAAACTAGAGTCATAAATAGAGCCTCTTTCAAATCTTGGGAGGATTGATCAATGAATGTATTCCAATTGAAATCATTCTTCTTAAGGAGGGTAATGAGTGGGGTTAAAAGTTTTCCATAATTCTGTACAAACTTTCAATAATATCCAATTAAACTAAGGAAACCTTGCAAAGTTTTAAGAATTGTAGGGTAGGGCCAATCCTTCACAGCTTCTATTTTCTTAGGATCTACATGGACACCATCAAAGACCAACAATATGGCCCATATATTCTACTTTAGAATATCCAAAGGCACATTTAGACTGTTTGAAAAAGAGTTGATGCTAAGAAAGTAAGCGTAAGACTTGATCCACTTGGGAAATATGGGCTTGCCAAGTTTTACTATAAATGAGGATATCATCAAAGAAGATTAGTACAAAATGACAGAGGAAGGAGAAAAATACATGATTCATGAGACTTTGGAAAGTAGAGGTTGAATAACACAGGTTGAAGGGCATGATGAAGAACACATAATGGCCTTCATGAGTATGACATGTAGTATTGGGAATATTGACCTTGTTCATATGTATCTGGTGGTAGCCAGAACAAATATCAATCTTGGTGAATAATTGGGCACCACTCTGTTCATACAAAAGGTCATCAATGATGGGAATGGGAAATTTATCTTTGATGGAAATTTTTTTGAGGGCTTGAAAATAAGCTCACATGCATGAAATAACTTATTTCTTGAGTACCATGACCATAAGAGAGGAATGAAGGCTTGTACTAGGGTAGCTGACACCCATCGATAAAATTCTTGAACAAATGTCTCAATTTTATTTTTTGAGAAAATGAGTGATGATAAGGGTGAACATTGGGAGAAAGAATACTAGGGACAAGTGTAATGGAATGATCATGGAGGTTGTGCGAGGGTGGGATTCATCGAGGGTTGTCAAAAATGCATTGGTTTTTGGAGAGGATAAGTTTCACGTCAGAATGAACAGTGGGGGAAGGAGTCGCAACTGCTTGAATGGAATGGAATTAGACAATAATTCCATAATGAACCTTTTTTAGGAGTTTCTCCATTAAGTGTGAATTGATAATCTTGGGGGAACCTACCATTATTATTTGGAACTTTTACCAATGTCCATCCTATTGAAATATCATGTATAATTCCTTGAAATCCATGGTAATTGTGCCTAGTGTGTGTAACCATTCAACAACCAGAACAATGTCACAACTACCCATTTCAATAGAAAACATGTGAGATTTCATATTATAATCATCAATTTGTAGGCACACATTTTCACAATGACCCTCACATTAAATGGAACTGTCATTAGCAATCATAGTTTGAAAGTTATTAACTGTATGGATATAGAAAAGGGTCTCTTGAGAAATTCAATGATGAATAAAATTATGGGTGCTACCATTGTTGATGAGGATAATGACATTATAATGCTTTATATAGCCAATTAAATTAAGGTTTTGGGAGTTTTTGGGTGTTTTAATACCCCAAGGACGAGCCCCTATTGAATTGTAATGATGATTATTGATGTTATAGGATGGTGAGTCGAGTATTTATAAGTTGGTAGGCTTATGTGTTCATTAGGCCGGAAAGCCTAAATGTTAAGGCCAGAGAGCCTATTTTTGTATATGTAATTATGCAGATTATTAATAAAAATAGATCGTTGTGTGTAGACTGACCATGAAGAAATAGTTATGGGGGACTAAGCTTCACTGGATAGGGAAAGGGATGGGGATGAGAGGCTAGGAAAGAGGGGCTAAGATTGAGGGATTAACCCAAGGGAATATTATAATGTATTTCCTATAAAACAAACACTAAAGTTGGGAAATAAACCTAGTTATCTTAAGCTCCTTTGGGGAGAGGAACAAACTCCAAGTGGTGAGAAATGAGCTCATGGAGAGCCAAGTGTCACCTAGGACCCATGCAGATTTATGTGGGAATTTCCACCATTGTGGGGTTCGCTCTCACCATTCTCGCTCTCTCACGATTTTGTAGTCTGACCATTCTATCCATTCTCTCTCTCTCTGAGCATTCTGAGTATTGACCATCACTTGCCATTTTTCCTCACGAGTTCACTCTCACGATGCTTTCCATCCCTTGTCATGTTCATGCACGCACTAAACAAACACACAACAAGATCCATTTTCACCATTGTTTAACCTTTTCCATTTTGAACCTTTATAATTGTTGAGTCATCCCTTGCCTTAGCCATTTTTTGTTGTTGTGGTTTGAAGAGGTAGGTTGTCAGGCCCATGGTTGAAGAAACAAGATGTCATACCTATAAGAAACTCTCTCTAGGTGAGATATTTTGTCAAAGAAGTGATTTCTTGTGGAGGGAGTCCAACAACAACTACAGAGCTCTAAGAATTCTCGATCTGACCTGTTGTTGAAGCCCCAAAAGGGAAGTGGAGCAGTCGATGGATTGTGGAATAGTGAAGGTGCATATTCCTAGGGTGGGACAACCATGTGGGGAATGAGAGTCTGTGAGCAGTGGGCATAAGTAGGCTCCTTGGAGAGAATCCTATTCGTTTCATTGTGCAACTTCCCATAGCCCTAGCCTAGCCTAGGATTCCTTTTCCCTGGGTGTATTTTAGTCCCAGCTCGGGGTGACCCACTATTGATATCTTCGAGCAGCATGGTCTAAGGCTAGGAGGTTTGTGGAAGGTCTACACGTAATCGGTGGTTCTTCATAAAAATATAAGTACCAACTCTATGTCAATTTTACATGCTATGTTTAAATGTTGTGTTTAGGTACATGTCTGAATGTTATCAAAATTTCCTCTATATATATTGCATGTATGTGTTATTGTTGATTCCGCATGAATATGTGTATGAACATAATCTTTATCTCTGTTTAAATTTTCATTATGTATGTATATGTATATGTATATAAAGGCATGATAAATAGTTTTGGTAGCGAGGTACGGCCTAGGTGGTCAGGGACGTTACAAATTGGTATCAAGGAATGATAGATATTTTTGGTAGCATGGTCTGGCTTGGGTGGTCGGGGATGTTACAAATTGGTATAAGATCCCATGGTTTCAACATTGAGCCTGGATGGGCCCTACAAGTGGTTATAGAAGAAATTATAGAGGAATTGTTATCTAAAGGGACAAAATGTGAAGTTAAAAGCATCCTTGAGTGCCAAGAGAATACCTTGGTCATGTTTTAAATCTCAGGAGGTATAGAGGTTTAAGAAAAATAGAAGAGAAAAGATGTCACGGTCACCATGGGTTCAGGAACGAGAAAATTAAACTTGATCCGTTGGATTAGTTCAAGAAAGGAAAGACCCCTCAAATTTGTTAGATCTGGAGAAGATGCATGGAGGATAACCACCAAAGTCCTTTAGACTATGCCCCTCCGACCATTTTAAAACTATAAGCAGAGAAAATTGTTGAAGTCCCAAAGTTCGGAACCAATCCAGACTGTCTACTCTAAGGGATACATGTACAAATATTAGGAAAGGCTCAGAGTTTCAGAACTCCGGAAGAAATGGTCTAGGGTTGCGTGGGAGGAAGAGACTCCTGAAGTCTAGAGCATAGTAGTGATGTGATAGGATGATGTCACTGGGGGTGACATGGAAGCGTTCGAAAATTTAGCAGTTCGATAGTTCGACTATTTTGTAAAAGTGTCGATGAGATAACAAAATATCTAAAGTCCTAGGTTTCCAAAGTGATGTGACATGATGATGTCACCAGGGGTGACATGGGCTAGTTTGGCAATTCAACAATTCAGAAGTTTGACAACTTGGAGAAAATTATGAAGGTAGGAAATCCACAAAGTCCTGAAGCGTCGGGTATGATGTGGCAAGATGATGTCACATAGGGTGACGTGGACCTACCTAGGTCTACCACATGTCACTCATTTTTGTACTTTTTATAGGCCCTTAGGACCGATTGGAACCTAACATGTATCACTCAATGGAGGGCCCACATGTCACCACTTTGATTGGTGACAATTGTACTTTGTGGGCCCTAGAAGGCTAAGCAGCTGGGGAGTTCAACATTCGGGAAAAATTGTTGGAAGAAATTCCAAACCTCTAAATTCCTAAAGTTCCAAAGTGACATGGTGTTGATGTCACCTGGGGGTGACATGGACACACATGATGCATGCCACATGTCAGTGTGTTATCTTCTTTTGAAAGGATGATTTTCCATTTGGAGCTTGACATGTTTCACCCCTCGGATTGGGCCACGTGTTCACTTCTAGTGTTCTTCCATGTGGCACCTTATGCTATAATCCGAAGACTTGGCACCCCATAGGAAATTGGTCAAGAATTGTTAAGTATGAAGAGTCCCGAAGCTCTGAAGAGTGTAGTAAATCCTCTCTTTCCATATTGAGGGGACACACGGCGGTATATTCCATAGTCTAAAGGAATGGTACTCTGAGGGATTACATTTCAGCATGGTTGTGGTCAAGGAATTTTGGAGGCCCAAAGGTCGAAGTCCATCATGACCGTTGATCACATATGACACATGGAGGCAGGAGAGGGGATCTCTGATGGGTCGACACTTCGGGATATTGGTAGTGAAGTGTTTTGGAAACTGCCAAAGACTAGAGTCTCGAAGCTCCTATCCACCATAGATATAAACAAGTAAGGAGGATCATCGATCTTTACATCCTTCAAGTATTTAGAGAATCAGAATTCAGGGAAAATGTATTGTAGTGGAGGAAGATCCTACGAATCCCTGAAGTTTTAGATCTCTGAAAGCCTGAAGCACAGGAGAATCTCCTAATGATTAGTGTTTGGTCATAGCCCCTAGTCACATGAATTTGGGGGCCGAAGGAAAGGGGCTATCGCCTAATTTTATTTTATTTTGTTAAAGAACAAAAAAGGGACAAATTGTTCAAGTAGCCATAACTTCCAGCTCAAAACGCAGAATTGAGCATGGAAGTAGGCATTGGAAAGATATTGAATAGTAGAATATAATTGTTCACCCAAAATTTGAATTTGAACAGACAATTACTCATAAAATCATAGTAAATAAGTCTGATAAGTTATTGAACCAAAATGGTTCATGTTTTTATAAAATGATGAATTAGTTAATCTGACAAGGTTTTGTTGGCTGCACATTTTTGTAGAGTTAAAAACTGTCAAAAGTGAACAAAATTATCATCAAAGTGTAGAGAGATGGATGATACATAGATAATATAAAATCAATAAGATGAAATCAGAGGGATGAATGTCCAATTGGGCATGGAAGGAACCAACTCCAATGGACATGGAGGAGGAAAAGAAGAAGACATAAATCTAGTTGAGGCCCTCAGAAAATTGCAGACATATGTCTAGAGCCATAAGGATGATAATGAAAGGATTATGAAATCAAAATAACAACAAGAAGAATTCAACATTAAGTTAATGAAAATCCTGTACAAAATTGAAAAGAAGTTGGATAAGGAGAGTGGATGCAACAAAGCATGAAGCCACAAGTCCCCTGAGGGTAAAGGAATATCAAAGAGTGGTAGAAGACACCACCATCACGCCCAAAGGAATTCCAACAGGAGAGCACACAATATCTCAAGTGCATCCCCTTTCAGAAAGCATAAGAGGTATGGGGTGGATGAATTGAAACGAGAAATGAATAAGACCAAACCTCCTACTTTTGATGGTAAGCACAAGAAGGATGAAGATGTTGAAACATGGATGCTATGCATGAGGAAATAATTCCAAATGCATAATTGTTCCTCTTATGCAGAAGGAATAATTTCTATCTATCAACTGAAAGGAAAGGAATCCATGTGGTGGGATCGGCTTGTGCAAGTACAACACATCAGAGAGAAAAATGTGACTTGGAAGGAATTCAAGGGGCATTTTGAGAAGAAATACCTGACCAAGAGATATTATGATAAAAAGATGAAAGATTTTTTTGAACTTAAACTAGTGTTACACATTATTTTTGTCACCCCTATGACTGTTAATGATGTAAACCTATCATTTGTCTTTAGAAGGATCAATGGCCTAAATCCTTGAAGAAAAATGAAGACACATTTTCCCAGAAAGATGAAAATTATCTTTTCCTTTGTAAAAACATTATAAAAAGGGATCATCGCACCTTTCTTAGTGTTAAGGGTGAAACAATCTAGGATTGTCACCGACTACACCATAGTGGCCTATGACGTTGTCACATTTTTCTCAATGTTAAGGGTGTGATGATTGTCCGTACGAAGAAAAAGAGAATCTGCTCAATACTTCTATAACATAAGCTTCGAGGGTAAGTTGGCATCTGATCGGTTTGGATTTGAGTCACATCCCTGATCTCTTGGGATCATCCTAACCTCCTCACCCTATCCTTTTCATCTTATAAAAGGAGGGGAGTTCTCATGGGGCCAAGAATCGTGTATTTTTGTAGAGTCCCTTTGGCTCATTTCTTGAAGACCTTGATATTGATGAGCTTAATAAAATTTTGGGACATTATGCATCTGGGAATGATAAATGTTTTCTCCTTCTCGTAATATAGCTTTCATCAAAGTGAAATATTTTCATTCTCATTTATTTTCATTGTTTAGAGTCGGTCAAAACATCATTTAGTCCACCCCATTTTCCTCTTGAGTAACAACAACCTTAAAATAAAGCGCTTATAAAAATTGATTAGACATTTTTATATTTTATGGTAGAAAACCTACATTAGATTAGTTGTAAGTCTTTGGAATAGGTGTGAAACATAACTTTCCAAAGCTGTAAACAAACATAGAATCTTGAGTTAGGGAGTCGTGAAATCCACTTATTGCATTTTTTCCTGAGAAGCCCTTCTCACACAAGGGTCAATCATGGGGTCGCATTAGTGACTAACCCTGCTTTGTTGGTATTGTTGTAGTTACTGCGCATATTATTGGGGGTCACTTGAGAAATCAACCATGTGTGGGTCTTCTCGATTCAAGTTTGGGGTCAATTACCTTGCCCTTGCGTATGTATCAGAATGTTGATTGTTTCCCTAGGCATCATTGTTGTATTTGGTAACTTTAGTGCCCTTTCTATTTAGGGTAATACATGAGGTGAAGGTGTAGGGAAAGTCTTTGTTGTACCTAGAATCAACGTTGGCAAAACTCACTCGGGATCCTTGGATGGTAAATCCACGTTTATTGTGTGGAATTTTGCACCAGGGCGTAAGTTCGTTAAGTAGGTCGTCAATGTAACTTTTTCATGCCCTCTAGCTCAGCCCCTTCTTACATTGATCCCGTGAAGTTGGATTTCATCACCAACTAGTGTGTTCATTGTGAGAAGGTTTTGTTTTTTTTCTTGCTTCCTATATTTTTAGCGTGTGTTGTTTTTTTTCCCTAGAAGACTCTAGGTTAGATCTTTGTTTTATGGCATTAGTTCTCACAACGACCAATGAAGCAACCCATGCTTCGGGGGAACCTTTTTTTTTTCCTTATTATGGAAATGTTGGTCTACCTTACATCACTAATTTGATCCTTCCAGGTCTCACAATTGGATTGTTGGTGTGGTTTTTTTCTGCTCCAGTAATATCAAATGCAGTGAGTGCTTCAATTGTAAGCACTTTCCCCCAAGAACATCAACCTCATGTTGATTCTTCACCTTTCACCAATAATATATTCTTTTCATTCACTTGCAAGGTCTTCTTCTATTTCATCTTCTTCACCGAGTGAAATCTCTAAAGCTAGTAACCCGGTGGATAAGAAGAAGAAGAAAAATAAGAAAGGGTCCAAACTTCCAACCACTGCCAAAAATGTTGGAGAACAACCAGTTACTGTTAATCGTGTTGGGAGTGTTGATGACTCCAAGATCACCCAAACAATCCATAAGCCCAAGTACCCTTGCAGGATTTGTAAAGGTATACATATTCTTAAGGATTTTCTTGGTCTATCCAAGGTTATAGAAGCATGGTCTGCACATCTTCACCATCCCATGTAGTCATCCTCTAAACAACATGTTGATGACCTCCCGTCAACTAGTCAAGATATTGTTGGGAAGAAGAAAAGTAGAGTCAAGTTTCCTTGTAGGTTATGTAGAGGGAGTCAACAAAATCATCTTTTCCCTCGTATGAATGAAGCCTCAAAACTACTAGAAGATATGACTATTTCCCAGCCTCAACTTCCAGCTGCTTACCGCAACCTTACTCTCAACCCACCTATAGTTGATTGAATGATCAATATGGTCTCTTCATAGGTCAGTATAGTTTATCAGGTAATCAATATTGTCACATCCTTAGTCGAACCAGTTGAAAAAGTGGTTGATCCAATCCCATCCTCGGTAGATCGCATTCTCCCCTTAGAGAGTGAAACCAAAGTGGTTGATCTGTTTCCACCCATCGACCCCATTTTCCCCTTAGAGACTAAAACCCAAGTGGTCGATATGATCCCACCATCGGTCGATCCTACTCTCCCGCTAGAGAGTAAACTTGATACTTCTCATGTTTTTCTTGTTGATATAAGCACTACCGTGCTAAGGGGAATTCCTTCTTATCCCATGGAACCTCCTCCAAGTAATGAGGTCTTCCTTTTTTATTGGGGTGCACTAACTAGACCTCATCTTCCCTCTCGCACTCCTTTCAATATTACAGTACATGTTTGTGGTCGAGACGTTCCTCATACGCTGACAGACGAAGGTGTGTTTGTTATTATTTTGTCTTCTATTGCTTGGAAATCTTTGGGTTATCCTCATCTTGAGTCGATTGCGTAGAATCTGTTATCTTTTAACAAAAGAACTAGTCAACCTTTAGGGACCCTTCCTCACTTTTCCATAGCTTTGGGAGGGAAAACTATCTTTATTGACATCATGGTAGTCCAAGACCCCTTGGATTTCGATTTACTCTTTGGGCAAGACTATGTCTATGCCATGAAATATATCGTGTCCATTATTTTTCGTGTGATATATTTCCCTCACGATAGAAGAATTATGACTATTGTTCAACTTTCATTCATTGGTCTTGACTCAATGACCTCCCTAAATGGTTCTTATATGACGATTGCATTGCCCCTGTCATAAGTCAATTATGTGGCATTGTCTCCCATGCCTTCAGTTGCTAGTGAAGATGATCCTTTCACTGTAATCTCAGTCTCTTATGAATTAGATCCAGTAGTTGACATGGTGATCTCTTCAATAGGTCTTTTAGATCCTGATCTCCTTACCCCTATCATAACCCTTGACATGTGTTTTTTCGAGAGTGTGTTTCTTTTGTCAAGTGAAGATCTCTTAGAATCCAAGACCGAGTTTTGTCCCTTGACATGGTGTCCTTCCAAAGCATTGTCCTCTTGGAAGCCATGATCAAGAAGAGGATTTTTTGGCATGGTTTTTTGATTTCAAGCTCATTAAAAAATGAAACTAGCTATGAGCATGGTTTTCTAATTTCAAGCATATTAAAAAATGAAACCATATTATGAGGATAGTTTTTGCATCTTTTTGACAACCTTGTTAAAAAATGAAACAGAGGTTATGAGGATAGTTTTTTCATCTCTTTGGAAACCTCTTAAAAAAATGAAACAAAGGTTTGGAGATTAAACCTAGAGTCATGAGCATAGTTATTCTCCTGTTTCAAGCTCATTAAAAAATGAAACAAATTCCCCTTGCTATTTGAGTCAAATGCTTCGTTACGAATAGTATTTGAAGCTTCATTTCATCTGCCTTTGTAGTTGGATGAAACAAATCTTGGGGGGGAATTCTTATAGCCTCTAGACTTCATGCTGGAGTTAAGCCACTAAATTTTTAAGCTGGGGGAAAGCATAATTTCATTTTGTTTTAAGATTTTGTAAAAATGAAAACAATACCGAGCTTAGTATTTGTTCTTTCTCGTGCTCATAAACACATGAGAATGTAACCAAGAAAACTTTTATCACTTTTTTTGACTCGTAAAGGTTATACAAAAAAGGAACCCCCTAGAGTTCTCTTTAAACTCTTTTCAAACTCTCTAAATATGAAAAGATTGTTGAGCGATCTTATTGTATTTCATGCTCATTAAAGTGAATTAGAAATCACGTCTATTGAGCGATAGTTTATCTCTTTTTCAGTCTCATCAGACTAATTTAAGAAAAAGTAACACTCTAATCAAGCATGATTAGAAAAATTTATGGAGTCCTCTTTAAGTTCTTTTCAAACTCCATAAATATGAAAAGACCATTGAGTTTATGTTCTTTGGACTCATAAAACAATCATCGAAAGACCCATATGGGACCAAACCACTCCTTCCTAGGGTTCGTTAAACATACTCTAAGGGACTCATCCAAAGGATGAGCTTACAGTTCAAGCATATGTTATGCTCCTCAATATTGTGTAAAAATAAAGAGGTACTTGCTATAAATGGTGGGGGAAAGATTGGGAAAGAAATGTATCTAAATCTGTATTTTATGGAAGAGTCACTTTTGAACATGACACCCTTTCACTCACTTTGTGTCTAGGTTGGAAAATACACTTGTCTCTTGATCATACTCCTTTATAAGATTACAAATTGGTCTATGATCCATGTTGTTGAGTCAGTGTTTCCAAGACAGTTATCGTGTCATCAATATGTTCAAAAATAAGTTCAACCTAGAAATCCTTCTATTGCATTGACCATTTCTACAGTCCTTAAGCCTTCTATTTTGTCGACCATCCCTAAGTCAATATTGAATCATTTTTTACTCTGATCTACCTCAAATATTTTTACCTATTTTGTGTCGTTAATGGGGAATACATTAAGGCCCTCCTGTGACAAGTCTTTTCCTGTGACGAGTCTTTTCCTGTCGACTTAGAAACTAATTGGTAGCTTGGAACTTTCATGCCTCAATGATAGGTTTCCTCTCTTTCGATAATGGGTTTTCATTATTGACCTTTGATTGAGAGATTTCATCGAGTGTTTGACTTCAACTCACAAATTCGCACCCATTGGATTATACTAGTGTACCTTGGGATTCATTGAAATTAATTATGATTTCCCTCGCACTTGTTAATGGTATTCATCAATGATAGGTAATCAAGTGGTTTATACCACGTTTGACTTCAGCACATGTATTATCATGGTTATATTTGTACTATAGAGTGGTGGAAATGAAGACCCTGGATATTTTCTGACAGATTCAGGTTGTGTTGGAGTATATTCAGATTGTATTGTTGCATATATCCACGGTGTATGCCATGTGGCTATGTTAAAATTTGATTCTTTAACACATAAATCCACAGTGTATTTTTGGTGGATATGTTCAAATTTGAGTCATATTGGCATGGATCCATAGTGTATGTTTGGTGGCCATGACCTGACTTACTTGACATGGATCTTTGCATGTCAACATTTATGCATTGATTCATCTGTATTATGAGTATGGGAAACATGACTATTTATGAATATGAAAGGAGATTCTTAGAGTTGTTTAAGTATGTCTCCTTCATCAAGGATGATCTCCTTCATCAAGGATGAGACTGTGAAGATTTAGAAGTACCTTATTGGGTTGTCATCTTTCACAAGTAATAAAATCCAATATGATGATCCCAAGACTCCGGAAGAAACCATAATGAGAGAAAAATTATTATATGATCAATAAAAGGAAAGCCTAGTTTCCATAAGGGTTTGGAAGACAAGAAGAATTTTAAAAAGGAACAGAGGCAAAAGGGGAACATGCCACCCTTTTTCAGAAACAGTCCTCAAGGATAGCCATCTTTTAGAGAGCATAGTGTTGACGGGCAAAATTGACTGTCCATCAACTGAGAGAGTGGAACCAGTCTGAGGTTGTCTAATAACCCAAGTCGTTTGGAATGAACCACCTTGACGGGTTTAGCAGCTCCATTAGCCGATCTAAGGTCCTAAGAAAACAAAAAGAAAAACTATTATAAACTAACTAATCTAACTAAAACTAAATTAAACAAACTAAACTAACTAACAATAAATAAAACTAACTAATAAACTAATATAATTAAAAGTAATTATCAAAACAAACTAAACTAAATCTAACTATTCTATAAATATAATCTACTAACTAATACTATACTACCGGCTGAAATATAACTTATTCACAAAATATACTATATCCACAATTTACAGATTTAAATAAAACCTACAAAACTCATTAATACTCTGCCCTCAAATAGAGGAGGATATTTTTGTTGATTTTATAATTTTATAAACAGAAATAAAACAGAAACTAATTAAACTAAAACACTAATCTAAGCTACAAATATATCTAACTAAACTACTAATAAATATACTAACAAATAAATAACAAGTTGACCTGGAAACACTCCAGGTTTGTCCTGTGTATGATGACTGTGCTAGCAGATCGGAGGAAGGAAACTTGCACCGAATAATCCAGAAGCTTCTCGTAAACGAAAGCTGCAGTGCTCTTTAACTTTGCTTACAGGACAAACAAGACATAAAAATCACAACAATTATATAATTTATAAATATCTACAATTAGATAAAGTTGTATGTAAAGACTTATAGAAAATAATTCAATTAATGAAGAAGAGAAATCTATCATTCATGAACTGAATCAAGTAATTGTTGTGTTTTTAAGTACTGGAAGAAATCAGATATGGATGGAACATTAATTAATTCATATCATTTTGCAAAAGACTATGATAGCTAAAGTAGTCAATAATCTAATGCAAATTGATAAACGTAAACATGAAACAAAAGATTGATATTATGAAAGCAAAATTTGTAGCAGAACATCAACTTTTGTCTCAGTTTGTATTAGATATCCATAATCCTGGTTCTTCCACAAGCAAGGATGATCCTTATTACAAAAAATAATAAGTATTTAAAGGTTTTCCACAGGGTAAAACCTCCCTGTGGAAGTTATAAAACTGTTTACATAAAATCTGGGAAGATATCCCAAAGTTGTCTAAACTAGGAAACTAAAATAAAAGTAAAACATCCAAATATCCTCTAGATTGTCCATCAAATCCCATGCAATTCGAATTCACCTGAAAAGGACAAAAATGAACAAATTAGAAGGATCTTTTATTAATAAAATGATGGAAAATTTAATTCTATAGACTGGCTACAGAATCATCTGATTTTGTAGCTAGTCTAAATAAGGTACAGGATCAGCATTAAAATCGATAAAAAAAATATTTTCAAGATTTCAATTTAATTGACATCCAATAACCATTTGAAAATGAATCATTTAATTTGAATTTGTCATATCATTCAAAATTAAACAAGATCCAAATCAATGAATGCCTACAGAGATAGGCTTACTCTGTTTCTTGTATCACCACAAAATCGAATGAGCATAGCCATAATCCAAAGATTGTGAAAACGTTTGATATCAATTTGGAATCGACACAATCAAAACAAATCGCATACAATTGTTATGCTATCTTATCAGCAAGGGATACGATCAAAGCCAAACAGGATAGTTATCAAATTGTTATCACTGTGTTGACACAACCACAAATAGATTAATTCAAACTGGCGCAAAAATCAATTCAAATAAAAACATAACAGGATCGATTGATTAGCAACAGAATTCATAATTTGTTACTGCAAATTGGGCAAACAAGATCATTTTGATTTTGGTCAGAATCGTTCATTTGGAAATGAATTATAATCGGATAACGAATGTTGATCAATTTGTTTTACGAATCAAATAGAGCAGCAATTAAAATACAAGTCCAGCTCATAGAACAATCTTGCCAACTCATAATCCAGTCAGAATAGAAGTGAATTGAATAGAGAAGGTTTCAACATATTGATTACGAATCAAAAACATTCCACAATTCGGGCGCATTCGCACAGGCTCAACTGAGAGAATTGTTTTTATAAAAATGAAGTATTTTTTTCCCAATTGAATCAAAAAGAGTGATACCCATGATTCGAAAAATCATACGATACAACATATCGTAACAGCTATACTCCCGAAATCATTTAACAAACATAACATGCGAATCATAACGAGATCAAATCCACACATAATCGTATTCTAAATTGAGCATAAAAAATTTCCGTACGGAATAGATACAAAACAAATTGTATTGAAAACACACCATTAATTTTGTTACTTCACTCAGACAAACTTAGCAAATGAAATCCAAATGAATAACCATTCAAATCCAATAAATTTTTTATGAGAAAATCATATATCAAATCGAAATTCCTTCTATTTTTATCAAAACGAAACCATGTACAGGATGATCACCGAATGACAGAGGCATTTGGATGAGTGACTGAGCCATTTAAAAACAGAATTCAAATCATTATATCAACCTTGATTACTCACAAAAAATGATATCAAATTCTCATACCTGTATAGCGACGAGGTTGCTTGAGTATGCCAGTTTGGAATTGACAATGGTCGTGGCTGATTCCATGTTTTTGAAAAGGATGGAGTCGGTTGTCTTTTTCTTTTTATCTGTTGCTTGGAGTTGGTTTCTTTGACTGGTAAACACCGCAATTTGATCTTCCAGTGACTGAATTCTTGATTGAAGTATGGGAACATCAATGTAATATCATTCTAACCCTGAACCGCATTGGTCATAGGGTGACTGTGTGGGTTTTGAAAGAGCAGGCGAGGGTTTGGTCAAATGAACGAGGGTTTCACGAGGCAATTTAATACCAGGGTAGCTAGGGTCATTCTTTAGGCAAGGGGGAAGGTTTTTCACGAAATCGTAAGGTGGTTCAGGACACAAACCCTGTGAGTAAGGATACTCATCGGCTAAAAAACGTTCAATCTCAGAATCAGAATCCTCACTCAGAACTATAGGTTTTGACTCAACAGAGGGTTTAGGCTTGTTCCTGGCCATCCGTGAAATCAAATGAGCGTTCTTTTTACCCTTAGGGTTATTAGCAGGGTTTGCCTTGGGATTGTTTCTCACAGGATTTTTAATAGTCTCGGCACTCTTAGTTACAGCATCGGGTAAGTCGATAGGAGGGTAAGACGAAGGATTAGGAGCAGGAAATAGGATATGGAAGAGCACCAGGGGTATAGCCTTGACTTCACTCACCATAGGTTTGTCAACCTGTATAGATTTTGGATCCTCAAAACCATTCCGAGCAATGAAATTTCTCCAACTATCACCATGCAAACCCAAATGATAAACAACGATAAGCTTAATAAGCCCATAGTGAAACAGGCTACTGTCAGCCTATTGCCTTTTTAATCTTTTCGACATTTTATACAGGCTATGATGAAAATAAAAGGGCATATTGAGCAGATATCCCATAAAACTCATAAGAAAACGTAGGTGGTAGAGAAACACAAGTCCGTATCGACCTTCATAGGTCATGAACTGTTTGATTACCATCAAAGTATCATGCCATCGTGGTTTAAGTGCAAAGATGGGCATACCTCTGTCACAAGAGGTGACTTTGCGTGAGAGGAACAGCAGTGTCCATGGGACCTCCTCGACCTTACAATTCTTGAACCAACGTTGTCCTGTGGCAGGTAACCCCGTGGAAAAACTGATAAATTTCTCATCAATTTCTAACTGTATTTCACCCACCTTGGCTCTACAGCCATCGAAGGTCATGGCAAAATGTTGTGCTACACAGAGATTAAAACCCTCAAATCATTTCACGAAGGTAAGCCATCTGTTTTCCTCCAAGTATTTGTGGGCATTGTCAAACATTAATAGGGCTTGGTTCCCACTTGGCTCGATCCGCACGACTGGTGCCATGGAGCCGAGCACATGGTAAACCGAGGGTTTGGATCCCAATACACACACAGGAGCAAAGATGTGCGCTGCTAACAGAAGTGAACGGTGATAAGTGGTAGGCATAAATGCCATCGTGCGAAGGTGGTGGAGTTATTCACTGCCATGCATAACAATTATGGTCAATAGTACCACCGCCGAAATTCATAGTTGTTATACCCACTATAACATGGTTTAACACTCATGTCATTTTCCCAACCAATAAAACAATGGTAAGTGTATAAACAAACATGTTTAATCAACGTTATACCAAAGTTTGAAACCATCAATCATACGATTTAAAACTAATAGCATGTGTTTAACCATGTGCCAATGTATTGTAACAACTCATGTCCATAATTTAACCAAGGTGCCAATAGGTATTCATATAATCAACATAGGTATCATATTTAGAAAGATATATATGAAAGATTTAACCAAAACACCCATGTATCTTATGAAACCAAAAGGTCAAGTAAATCAAATAAAAATGCAAATCCAAATATTAATGCATTGCAAACTCAATGAAACCCAGTCACACAATCAATATAAGAATGTCCAATGAGTATAGTTCGAAAGTTCTGCCAGCTACATAATGATAAACAAAAGGTAATCACAATAGGCATATCGACAAAAAGATAATGACAGTTCAAATAGTGATCGAAATACGACTTCGAAAGATTAGGTTTTCACGCTTAGAGTCATGAAAACAAAATAAAAATAAGTGTGTAGATGTCGCAAAAATGCAAATGTCGTTGAAAATTGCGACGAAAAATTGATGTTTGCAAAACATAGGTGTAGGCAGCTTATAAGACCAAAGAAAAATGTGAATTGGCTACCAACAATGGCGACACACTGGTAGAAGCAGTTATCTTTGCAAAAGGCACAAATTCATATTAGGAAAACAAAGATAATTTCAACTCAAAAATAACAACCAGAAAATCGTACAAACATCAGCATTAACCAATTTTTTCAGCAGTGTTTCAAAAGATGAAAACTGATAACAATCTTAAGATCAACTAGTCACGATATTAAAGATAAAATATTTAATATTGTTGGCATAGCCACTGCTACCAGCAGGTGTCCATAGCCTCAACAGGGTTTCCATTTAACCCACTCTAACATCTGTATCCTGTTAAGAAGTCTTGGATCAGAATAAAGGACATTAAAGAGGTT
>JZKD02S2031558.1:423730-459889 GCA_000966675.3 Picea glauca
AAAAAAAACGAGACACATGTCCATTAACACAATGCGATAATGATTTGTCATGATACCGCAAGGGGTGTAGGAAGCTTTCGAGAGTAATCGAAAAAAAAAGGGTTGGCTGCCAACAGACTTCCAAAATGTCGAATCCCGATATGCCAAAATGTCGTCTTCCTATCGCATCCCTTCAGCACCTTCTGGATTTCGCGTTTCACGATCCTGCAATGTAAGGGTTGCTCGGTCCTTGCTCCTTTGACTTCCCGGTACCCGAAATACTGACATGCTGCTATTGAGAGATCAATGGCCACGATCCAATCCACATCTTACAGCCCTGATCCTTTTTTGGCATTTTGGGAGGGGAGGTCAAGAGTTTCGAACTCTTTCCCTTTGCATCCCCAGTACCAAGAGTGTCAAAATGGATCCCTTCGAGAATTTTCCCGAAACCTTAATCCTCCACCAATTTTCCTCTAGCGATGAATGGTCCCGATGCTTTCGGGATTTCATGGCTCGGGACCTCTAGTCTCCTGAACTCTTACCTCTCGGACTCCCGATATTCAAAATTGTGAAATTCTCTCTGGACGATCAATGGTCCAGAGTGCTCCTTGATCAAGGGCTATGATATTTTCATGAATTTCTCATTGCTTATCCCAAGTCCTTTGGTTTTGTTAAATTTCAGTATCTCCTCGCAACTAACTAGTGTTCTACTTCTCTGAGATCAAACAACTTGAAACATTTTGGTTCTTTCTGAATGGATCTTGACTCCCAATCCTATCCAAATTTCAAAAATCTTTTTTGAAGGATTTCTCTCGCTATCTCTTCTAAGATTTTAAGTTACTTACAGGACTAATCTCATAGTCATAACTCATATGGATGTTACCTGCTCTTTATGGGAACAACCAACAAGGGTCACACTTGGGAATTAGCAACAGTCCCAAAGGAATCCTCTTAATATTTCTTAAACAAATTATCCTCATTGTTGATCCTAACCATTATAGGTCAGGTAATCTGACCCTACATATTTTCATCAGTCCTCTCAATAGTGAGGATTTAAAGGCTTAGAGTTTAGCCTTTTAATAATGCAGTAATCATAACTTCCTAAGTAATCATGAAGTAGTTCTTCATTTGGATCTTAATTCTTACCTAACTAGCCATCTCAATTGCAAGAGACTCTACCTGCTTTAGTCGGTAGCCATCGTCACGCTATAACAGAATAACTCAGTTCATGTCCCTTTTATGGCTAGTGCAACTTCATAGCACAATTTATTCAACCTTTGTTATTCACACTCAAGTCTTATCAGTAATATTGATCAGTGCATTCCTACTCCTATAAGAGTAGTTATCACTTTGACAAAGGAACAATATAATTCCTTTGCTGGAATTCAACAAGAAATCCCAAAATCACAGGTTCAATATGTATCCCTTCTCCTCAAGGAGTAAATGTAGATAACAACATCCCCTTATGTGGATCGTACATGAGACCAAGAAGGCCAAGTGTCGTAACCATGCTCTGATACCAATTTGTCACACACCCACTACGGGAACTAATATTTTTTGGCTTTTTCCTTCCTTTCATCGAGGAGTAGAATCCCCGAATTCCTATGGGGCTTGATGCAGACCCTACCATCCCTTATCCTTACCCATGTGATCGTTGGCTATGACCACGGGCCTTACCAGAGAGGTGTTTCCAGCTTTCGTGATTCAGGAAATCGCGATGCATGTGTCCCTTTGCTTTCTTGTCTCTCGAAGTGCTGAAATCCGAAAGGGACCAACAGTTTGTCACATCTAACAATGCCTCGGATTAAAACCTAGCATCCACCCTTTCGGAGTTTTGTGTACCAGTTTTTCACAGTAGAAGAGGATGAGGAGTTCATACCCTTCAATTTTTAGGGTGCCAAAACACCGAGAAAAAAAAAATCTACATGCGCTAAGCCATATCGGGATTTCACAAGTCAGGAATTCAGGATTGGCGTGTACCTAGGACTTTCTTCTAGATATCCCAGGTGCCAAAATACCAAGAGATCAAGACTTATCTGTGCTATTATTAATTCAAGGTTTTGGAAGTCGGGGTTTCATGACCGGCAAGTACAAGGGAACTGACCCTTGGGTTTCTCGGGTGTCGAAACACCGAAACATCCAAACTCTAGACACACTATGTCATTTTGGGGTTTCGTAAGTTAGGATTTTGGGATTGGCGACTACAAGAGACTTTCCCTTAGATATCTAGGGGGATGAAACACCGAAACACCATATCTCATTCGCTCTATTATCATTTCGGGGTCTTGCAAGTCGGGATTTCGGGATATACGCAGACAGGAGGTCTCATACTTAGGTTTCCTGGGAGCCGAAAATCCGAACCATATATCCTCTAAACTCACTTCAGGGTTTCACAAGTCAGGATTTTGCGATGTGCGATGACAAGAGGTCTCGCATATGGGTTTCTCAGGAGCTAAAACTCTGAATTTCATATATGTATTCTAAGCTCGTTTCAGGGTTTTGCAAGTCGGGATTTCGCGACTGACAAGTACAAGAGATTTTCCTTTTTAGGTATCCCGGATATTGAAACTCTGATGGGTTAGATCTCTGCCACGTGTCGCCCTGGATCCAATGATCCAGAATAACCCTCACGATTTTGGTGATTGTGAATCCTCGTTCTTCACCACCCTTATACATCTAAGTTGCAAAACCCTGGTGGCCTCCGAATGTTCACCACCTTTCCTCCAACGATCCAATGATTGAAGTGATTTCGAGACTTCTTTCGTGTGCCTATCTCTAAATCCAATGACTGACGATCCCTGCCCTAGATCTAACGGTTCTATACCGTTCATTAAGATCCTCTCCTCTTGCGTGCTATCCTGTGTGCCTAGACATATGATTTCAATGGTGTAGATCCACACTCTACAGTTTATATAAGGGTTGTTTTTGCTCTTCCTCATGAGCTTTGGCTCTTAGAAGATTCTTTCGCACACCCCTTGCACTCATTCGTTAATTCTAGGACTTGAGTGAGTCTTAGTCATTACTTGCCTCGCAGGGAGCCTATGCATAACTACACTACCTCTCCTGAGCTTAACAGAATTTATCCTCCAAGGGACTCTAGACAACTAGGAAGGTTGGGATGTGTACATGAGACTATGCCTAAGGTCGATGAACTCACCGTTCGTGGCTCTAACTCAAGTCACCTCAAGAAACAAGTATTTACGAGTACCAATCATGTCCTATCCATATAATCTCTTACTGGCCTAATTATACAACCAAGTAGTAAGGAAATATACATAGTATATCCATTCAGAAATCAAGCATAATTCCTAAAACATACACCGTATAACCAAATTCATGCCTAGTTACAGCTAAATTACATAGAGTATGAAAATCACTTATCTATTACAGGTTGTCGCCAACCAACTGACTGTGGGTGTTCATCCTTCCACCTAGACATAGGCTTAGAGGCATTCATTATTAGCACTTTGGACACCCCTGTGCCAAGCCATTATATCACCAGGGAATTATCACTCTTCTCGAGGGTTGTTTCTCTGTTTCAGTTTCCGTTCGGGTCCTATTTTCTACAACTCGAAGCTTTCTCACTTGTTTGTGGCCTCAGCAAGGTTTCTCAGATTCTCTTTGGCATCAAGCTCATGGCCTTTTGTTCGTGATCTGCTAGAGAGATTTGTGCCTCTCCCTTGTGAACTCCCATTCTTGTCTCGTGTGTCCTTCTCCTCTCCTCTATGTCCCTCTTACCTTGGACGGTTTCATTGACCTATCATGTTCCTTCTGTCAGAAGGAAACTTAGGTCTGCAGGTCCCTGCAGTACTTTGGGCTGACAACCCATGTTTCCATTCATGGGGGTGGTTGGTCATTCAACCATTGTTCTTTCTTCATTGACTGCTTTCCTTTCCTTGGGATTCGAAGGAGGTTTTTCATCCTTATCATGAAGATTTGGGTTTATTTGATATATGAACCCTCTTGTATGGTCTTCACATTCTTCCTCTAGTGATATCATGACCAGTACTTTCAAGGCTTCACCCCCACAGTCAGTTATTGGCAACTCAAACAATAATACATTTACATTTTCCTCATGCATTAGCATGGTAATTCCTATTCTATGATTAATTACAAATTGGGGGAAACAGGGGTGTTACAAGGATAACACATTGTAGCAGAGATTTTTATGGAATCTCCCCAAAAACATTATCCTTTCTCTGTTTATAGTGAAGGTTGTTACAGGGGGTGAGAAGTCAAAGGTTTTTGTGGAGGTTTTCTATTCTAGTGTACCTATGAGGAATGTATGCCCTGATGTGAAAATCAACATGATGACTTGATTCTTAGATTTTTCAAAGGCATCGTCATATGTTATAATAAAAAAACCCACCGAATAAAGCACCCATATGCCATTGAACATTATGACCTCATGCATATCCTTGTTGTTAGGTGCACCATAGTAGGGTAAATAAAAAATAATTACTGAATTGATTTTCAGTATTACACCTCATCCTTTGATTCCAAACTATCAATAAAGCACCAATGCTCACTCTCCTTCCAAGGATGCCCTATTTGTAGTGCTCTATAGCTTGTTCGATACCTCCACTAATAGATTCCACACATTTCCAAAATTTGGAAATTACCATGAATTTTTATTTCCTCTCAATAGTGGAACCATTCCTCCTTGAGACATAAGAATCTATGTAAATTGTTTATGACCTTCCTATTTGCATTTTCATTCGATTAAAATTTGCATTGGGCTTGAAATTTGCTCATTTTTAAAAATTGTTTTACAATTCTGTTTGGTGCGCCTGAACACTTTGGATCAACCTGAAGTGGTGTGTCCTATGTGTAAATGCACAATAAGAACTTCCACTGGTGTGTGGACTCTAACAATATGCATTGGTGTCATTCAAATAAAATAACTGTGATTAATTTTTAAAAATAAACATAATGGTGTGTCTTTTCTGATGCCTCGTTATCGGTGCATTACAAAAGACAACACATCACTAACTATTGGCACAGGGGCAGACCCAAGGTTCAACGTTACAACAACACACCAACAAAAACCTAACTACTGGCCCTTTCAGCAACACCTATGGAGCATATGAAGTCTCACTCGAGGTAGAGGCAGGGGTGGTTGCAAGACTTGAGTGTCTACAACCTTAGTTGGGACACAGATCTGTGATTACAACACCTTAACAAAGCACTTAGCAATTACATTTCATTAATATTCAGCCTTAGTTTACAGCACAACTAAAACCTAACAACAGATCAACACAGTATTCACACAAATCCAATATAATCAGGCACTAAGCATATCGATATAGATCAGATCTAGCATTTATTCACAATATTCATCACTAAGCTACCATATCAGATTCATCTAACATACATTAGTGCACTAAGAATTTAACCACATAAACAAGAGAAAAACCATAAAGCACATAGAAATCATGACATAGGATATACATGGTTGACCCCCACCCTGGGGATACGTCCACTGACTCTTCTTCTTTATTTACTTTTTTCAATATTCTACATGCACAAATACATGATATGTTACTCCACAGAGGACATGATATCTATGCACCTCACTAGATCCTCCTTCCTTGAAGTACAACACAAATCCTTCCACAGTCTCTTACAATCACTTGCACTTAGAAATTAACACTTAGCACTTAGCACACTCTCACACTTTCCTCCTTCAATCACATAGATCGAACTCTAGCACTTAGCATACTGCAGCCTCTTCTTACATCACCTAGCTATATATTTATACATTACAAAATGGGCCTAAACATGGGTAAACCCATGGGTCAACATCCCATACCTGTTACATAATCCCAAAACCCAAAAATCCCTAAAAAGGGGTCGAGATCCCGTGATCTCTGCTTTGACTTGCGCTCTATCTTCAATAGCCTATCAAAGTCCCAAAAGTAGGTCAAACATGACCAAGGATCTCCAAAACTTGGTCAAGGGCCAATAGGCCCCCAACAGTTACTTGTGACTCATCCCGAGTCACTCTGGTCTAGGTAGTTGTGCTTCAAAAGCCTTGATATTGGCTCAAGCTACTTCGACCTATTATTGTGCTAGGGCCTCTTGCTCAACAAACTCTTGGATGACTTATTCATTGACAATTCCCTCTAAACAATGTTTGACTACAATGACTACTTGTTCCAACTCTGTGCCTCGACCTTTAGTATCCTCCTGGACAGGTTGGAGCCTTTGAGTCACTTCCATGACTTTGCTCTGAATGGTGTGGACCCACTATTGAGCAGTGCACTCTTCTTGGGATCACTTCATCCTTTCAACTGCTAACAGGAGCTTCAACTGCACCTGCACTATTGTTGCTTGTTGCTTTTCCTCCTGGAGTTGTGACTCCAGTACCTTCAGCTCAACATCTTCAATGAGTCACTCATAATTTTGTGTGCTGCGAGCACTTAGTTGTTTGCATTCCAGAGTGAATGCTCTGATCCTCTCGACTGTGCTCCAGGCAGTGGATTCTCTTTGATCTCACACGTCTTGCGGGGTACTTGGCACTGTCTGTATCTCAAGGTCTGTGATTCTCTGTTGAAGTTGTTGGATAGCTTCTGCAAACTTCTCTACTTGATGTTCCACTGGGTCTTCCTCCTTTTTCTCTAAGCCTATCACAGAGCAAAGTGCTCTGCTGAATGCTTCTTTTACTCCCACCTGGTCTATGAGAAACTGCTCTTTCTCTTGCTAGATTTGCGCTTTCTCTTCTTCAAACTTAGCTTGGAGGGCAACCTTCTCTTTCTGTGCAACTCGATGTTTCTCTATGACTACTTTTTGTATGTGCTTTAGGGCATATGTGGCCTATTCGGTTTCTTCTTATGCACAACAAAGGAGAGCTTTGGTCACATCAGCTAGTCTATGAGGTTGGGTAGGCTCATCTCCCAACTCAGGTGCTTCCAATGGAGGGGGCGCAATGGATATTGCACGGCTGGATTGAATGGCTTGTTGTACCCCTCTAAGTTCAACCTCGATTCTATCATACATCTCCTCCTGCTTGGCTTCATGTTTCTGCAAGATGTCCTATGAGGCATCTGCTACAGCTACGATGATAAAGTCGAAGTCATCTATAGTGAGCACGGTCTGCACCTTAGTCAAGGTGGCTCTAGATTTCTTTCGGGAAGTGGGTTTCATGGGAGAAACCTTCCTTTTCTTCAAAGGATCAGCCTCATCAGCAGGGTCCCTAGGCAGTGTTACTTTGCCTTGATTCTATTGGTCTTCTTTTCCATTTGTCTCTTCTACTTCGTCATCACCCCCTCTTCCAGGTGATACTGAAGCAGTTCCTTCTGATGCACTGCTCAAGTGTTGGACCTATTCGGTCTTATTTCTTTTGTTGGGTCCAGGATGATCCTTTTCTTCATGAGTGGTCTCAGGGCTGTTGATTAGTTCAGGGTCTGACATTTTTGCAGGGTCTGCGGGGATGAGGAGTTATGCTGACTAGTCCTTGGTGATATCTTCAAGGTCCTCCTCTATGAGCTTGTATTACGATTGAAGCTCTTATTTGTGTTCATCTGTGCACGTGGTGATATAAATGAAGTGTCAATCTATGCAGAACTTCATGAGGGATTGGAATCGATGAAGGGTGTGTGGCATCATGTGAGGGACAACTTTGAAAACCCTATTCAGTTGGAGATAATAGGTATGAAATATCATGTTCAACTACCACTGTTTTCCCATATTGCTCAAGTACCAAAGCATGGTGAACTTTGCAGCGAGCGGTTCAAATAGCTCAATGTTTAGGAAGGTCACACCTTCTGGCATTTCCCAAGCGATAAATGTGATGAGTGTTAGGAGCCAGCTAAAGTGGAACTCATAGCCCTGATCCTGCACTTCGCGGTAGTCTAATTCCAGTTGGTTGTCCAAGTACTTTTCCCAATTCATCTGGAATCCTTCTACACATTTCTCGGCTAGGTCAACAATGAATCTTGTGACTTGAGTAGGTCAGTTCTTCCTCACTAGCTTCCCTACAATCAGCTGGAAAGCCAAGCGCACTGCACCATTCTGGATGGAAGCTACCTTGTAGCCTTGTATTCCATTTTCTACATCGTCGTAATTTTCCTTAATTCTCTATGCCAGGGCACAGTCGGAAGCCTTCCCTGGGTAGAAGTCTTGTGGGTTAGTTCCTTGCATGCTCAATCTAGTGATCCTATGGAACAACGTTGGATCAATTGTAATGCGTCTATCTAGCCATAGGTAGCCTCCATGGTAACATGAGAGTAGGATATTAACACAGGCGTTAACCTCCTGGTTCCTTCCAAAGTGTGGGATATTCATCACATTCAAGAGGGTGGACTGCGCGAGGTTCATAGTCCACAGCTGGGGGATTATTTTTGAGTTCTTCCCCTTCATCCTGGTCAGGTACTTGTAAGGAGAAAGCATGTTGTAATTCTTTCGATCACCTAGGTTGAAGTTATTGAAATTCAACGTCGTGACCTTATCTTGTTGCATTTTGAATACACGTATCCCCTTTGGGAGGTATACAGTGACCATGGTGTAATCAAAGTCCCTCGGGACACTGTCACGACTCACTGCGCCAACCAGAGGTGGGATGTAGTCGGGTAAGATGGTCAGGATTAACTTCGCATTTTCTAGATCATCTCTTTGTTTGGTTATCTTCTTGTTGTTGGTTGGGATGGTCCAGATCTGTAAGTAGTTGATGGAGAGGTTTTCACTCCTTGCATCGATGAAGCTTTAATTCCTATGGAAATCACTCTCTCGACCATCATATCAATTAAAAATTCCTCAACTGACTTCTCCACAGTGATGAGCTCGTCCAACATGCACACTCTCAATCAGAAAAATTGGATGGATGGATGAGTGCTCAAAGAAATAGAATCGACGTCGATCTTACTAAACATGGTGCAAGAGCAATGGGTTCTCTTTTTAGCTCTAATATAATTTGTAAAAGTGTTCTTGGTTCAACATTCAATGGACTAAGTAGACACAAAGTAATGGATTTTTCCAATCGATAAGAAGCTTTCCATTAATCCAGTTTTGTTCATTGTGAAGTGGTCCCAATGGTCCAATGGTGAGCTTTCTCATCATAACTATTGTTCTAACCATTATGGAACATCGGTCCAATGGTTATAATGCTTCCAATGGTCATATCGTGTTTCCATGGTGAAGTGCCATGGGGTGTTGTTCTGATATCTCAGTGAAGTTCCAATTTTGCAAATCTTCCTTCTGCGAAGTTCCCTCTAGGCCCTTCTGTAAATTTTCGACCTTTTCTCTCTTCTTACTAAGTTTTCTATCCTTCTTCTAGATGATCTTTGTCTCAATATTCCTCTTTCCATTATAATTCTTATCTTCTTTTAACATAGTAAATCCTCATTGTTGATGGTCTTGCGTAGTGTTCAAGGCCAATACTTCTTTTGGGGTAGGTGCTCTACTCTTCGGTGAGTCTTATTATGTTCTTTCAACTTCTACATCCAAGTTTCTAGTTCTAAATAGATTTGATATTCTCATGTTCTGCAATCAAGTTTTCTATCCTCCTAGTCATGAAATCTTTTAATTCCTATTTTTTATGTTCTAGGGCCTCCTCTTCTTTTCTTCTGGTCTGATATTTCTTGATCCAAGTTTTTCTTAATAACATAGTGAATGGAGAGTTGTTCTCAATTAATCTAACAAACTCAAAATCTTCCTCTGTCGAGGCTCCATGAGAACTCATAGATACCTAGGTGAGTCTTCCACATAGGGTTATCATCTTTCCCTTGAATAATCCTATTCCTCCCAATGAAGGAGTCATATCAAGATTTCCTAAATCTTCCCAAGTTCTTTCTGTCATGATATTTACCTGTGTTTCCTCTTCCATAACACAGTTTATGTCAAAGTCTCCTATTCTTGCTTCTATGCATTCTTTTTCTTTGATGATCTCTGATAAGTTAATATCTTTGTGATTATTCAGGGTTTCTTTCATTTGCAGTAGTACAGTCTCTGATTTTGTCTAGGGTTCTACCATGGTCTCAGTTTCATGACCTTCCTCAAGGTTTTCTTGTCTCATATTTATTTTGTCAATCTTAGCAATCATTCTAGAACAATCTAAAACTTCATGTTCCATAGCTTTATAGCAAAGACAACCAAGTCTTATCCCAGGGCATTCCTTAGCAATATGTCCCAATCTTCTGCAACTGTAACAAAGGGTTAATCCTCTTTTTTTCTTAAATGATCCCCATCCTTTCCTGTACTATGCACTAGTGTCATAGTAGCTAACCTACAAAAACTTATTTCTAGGATCCTGCATCCATTTTTTAGTCCAAACATTCTTTCTATGCATAGGAATAATATATCTTTCATTATTTCTATCAGATCTACTCATATCAAACCTTCTTTCATATAACTATGCCCTAGTTTTCAGACTAGGATAACATTTATCAAACATACCTAGATTCATACTCTTGAAAAAAAATTCCCACTAATCTTACTTTCAGCAGAGCACAAATCTTTCATATCTAAAACTTTTCACTATTCTTACCTTTATCAGAGCACGAAGCTTTGAGATATTACCTCTTTTCTTCGACTCTGACTTCTCTTCTTAGCACCAAGCTTTACAGGTCAAGTAGAATATTGTGCACTAAGGCAATAGATCTATGCACAGAGATTTCTTTATTTCCATTAGTTCCCAACAATCACAGATTCAGGTCCTGGGAATGGAACCATTTGTTGGCACAGGGGTAGACCCAGGGTTCAGTGCAACAACAACACACCAAAAAAACCCTAACTATCGTCCCTTTCGAAAACACCTACGAAGAAGATGAAGTCTCACTTGAGGTAGAGGCAGGGGTGGTTGCAGGACTCCAATGTCTACAACCTTAGCTGGGACACAGATCTGTGATTACAACACCTTAAAAAAGCACTTAGAAAATACATTTTGTTAATATTTAGCCTTAGCTTACAGTGAAGCTAAACCCTAACAACAGATCAACGCAGTATTCACACAGATCTAATATAATCAAACACTAAGCATACCAACATAGATCATATCTAGCATTTATTCACAATATCCAACACTAAGATACCATATCAGATTCATCTGACATACATCATCACACCAAGAATTTAACCACATAAACAAGATAACAACCATAAATCACATAGCAATCACAATGCAAGATATACGTGGTTCACCCCCACCCTGGGGCTGCATCCACCAACTCTTCTTCTTTATTTCTTTCTATCAATCTTCTACATGCACAGAGCCCTGATATCTTACTTTGTAGAGGGCAGGAGATTTGTACACCTCACTAGATCCTCCTTCCCTAAAGTACAACACAAAGCCTTCCACAGTCTCTTACAATCACTTGCACTTAGCAATTAACACTTAGCACTTAGCACACTCTCACACTTTCCTCCTTTGATCACATAGATAGAACTCTATCACTTAGAACACTCTCACATTTTCCTCCTTCGATCACATAGATCGAAATCTATCACTTAGCACACTCTCACACTGTCCTCCTTCGATCACATAGATCGAACTCTATCACTTAGCATACTACAGCCTCTTCTTACATCACCTAGCTATCTATTTATACATTACAAAATGGACCTAAACATGGGTAAACCCATGGGTTTACATCCCATACCTGTTACATAAGCCCAAAACCCAAAAATCCCTAAAAAGGGGTTGGCATCCCGCAATCTCTGCTTCAACTTGCGCTCTGTCTTTGACAGCCTGTCAAAGTCACAAAAGTAGGTCAAACATGAACAAGGATATCCAAAAATTGGTCAAGTGCCAACACTAACCAACATGTTGGTGCTTTGGAAACACTAGAGCACTGGTGTGTTAAATTTATCCAAGAACACCACTAATTTTATAGTTCATATCATTTAGTGTATGAGTTTGTCCATGTTAACTAAATGAACTAGTGTTGTTAAAAGAAATGCACTGTGAAAAACAATGTACAACTTGGCATAGTGAGGAATCTCATTGGATGCCATGTTATCAATGATATATATAATACAATGCACCACTTAAAAAAATGTTGGTACTCCAATAATATGGTAGAAACGGGTGCATTCATATTAACACAATGCACCGCTTAATTTGCAATAAAACAATTTAACATAATGGTGCCCGTAGGTCCAACAACTGCACTGGAGTTGTAAAGACCATGACACTGAGTCGAATATTTCATAATCTAGTAGCACAATGCATATTATGGGATGCACCACTAAAATATGTGGTGGTGCATTAATAAATGTGGACCATATGTGTGTAAACTGTAACAATGTGCATCAATGTCGTTCAAAGAAAATCACCACAGATTTAAAAAATATATATAGACATAGCGATGTGTATTTTGTGATATCTTGTTTCCGATGAATTATAAAAGAAAATGCACTTCTAAAAAAAAATCTAATGCTCTGGGAACACTGGAGCACCGGTGTGTTTAATTTAACAAAGTGCACTACTAATTTTACACACATAAAATTTAGTGTAGCGGTGCATCCATGATAATCAAATGCATTGGTGATATTAAAAGAATCACCACGAGATAAATATCGAAGGACTTGTCATACCAAGGCATAATTTTGGATGGCCCATTATCAGTGCTCTATACAACACAACACATCACTAAAAAAAATGGTGGTGGTCCAATAATATGGTAGCACTGATATGCTCATATTAACACATCACACCACTTAGTTTGCAATAAAAAAATTTAACCTAGTGGCACCCCTAGGTCTAAACAATGCATTGGTGTTGTAAAGAGCATGGCACAAGGCTGAATGTTTCATGATTTAGCAATGTGGTGTGTATTATGGGACACACCACTAAAATACATGTCAATCTGACAATAAATGTGGATAACTAGTGTGTGATAGTAACAAAACTAAATGCAAGTGTTATTTTTCTGATATAGAGCACTAAGGGTGGTGCATAGTGTTTATTCTAGGCACACTGGTTACTTTTCTACTTTTTTTGAAAAACATAAATTAATTTTAGTTTTGGTTAAATACATGTTATTTATATATGTGTGTTTTTTACAATTTCAATTAATTTTATCTATATATATCTGCCTAAAAATATTTGTATGTGAACCATAAAATACAACGATGAGAGGAGGAACAGTTGTAGTACAATGGGTCGAAACTTACACCTTTGTATGTGAGTGGGAGGCCTGAGAGAGGGAGATGGAGATATTCATTTTCCCTATTACACCATAGACACATTCCCTTTTGAGGGATGTTGGCCTCCTCAAATTTTATGAGCATGGTACATCACTCATTGGGAAATCACCATTGTTACAACAATTGATCCATCATTGGGATCATGGTTGATAGGAATTCAGGGTCGGTCCCAAATTTTGGGATCAGCCCACATAGGAGGATGTTTATTGAATCATTGGGTTCCTTCTGGGGGGGAGGTTTGGTCCCAATTCCATGATCCACTGCTTGATGTTCTAGGAGAGACCCAATTGATATATGTGTAGAGATATGCCAGTATGGACATTCTTTCCACTTCGGGATTCCAAGTTCCTGGTGGTCAGATGCAGATGAGTTCATTTCATAGAGATAAGTTTAGGTTCCTGTGTTTTATTATCTCAACGTTGTCACACTTTACCTCTAATGGGAAACACATTAGTTTCCCTTTGATTTATTATGTAGATAGTTTAGTGCAAATGCCCAGATTGATTAGGTGGATAAGGATTTTTTTGAGACAATTTTCTTTTGTATTGGATCGCTATCATTCCATTTTAAATGGGAGGAGATTATTCTCATTCACTTTATATTTATTTACATTATTTTTTGAGAGGGTTCATTCCATTTGACCAGAAGTACCCTAATTTTCTCCTAGGCCTATGTTTGAAGCACATATGTGCATGTGGGGGTAGGTGTTTCCAAAGAGGGGCTTGCCAGAGTGGCTGTGTACTCTAGTTCGTAGGGAGGTATGTGATTTTTTAGCTGGAGAGGTGAATCCTATCCTCAATGTTGGAAAATACCTATAAGTGGGGATGTATTGGAGAGGATTTCCAAACATCCTATTTACAACAGTTGAGCCACCATATGAGAGAGGTAATATTATCATTATTTTTTTAATAAATATAGTTGTATATTTTTATGTCTTATTTAACGAACATGTAATTTGTTGTAAAATTTTGTTTCAATTATCTTATTATTATTATCTATTGTTTTGTAGATATTGGAAAATATGTTGGGGATGAGCCTCCCCAACATTATGAGGAGATGGAGGAGGAAGAGAAGAAACCCACATGCCATGCAAGTCAAATTAGAGTGTTTGGATAGAGTTGGAAGATCACCTATGTTGTGTTATGGTTGATCATGGAGTGGTACCCTCATTGGTGTGAGACATATTAGGGGTACCAGAGTTGTCTGTGATATGAAAAAAAATTCCTCATGACATGAAATAACTACTACGTAATATTTTCAGTTCTGTCAACCTCATTGAGATATTGATGGATCTTTCTCATGCTTCTCATGATTCTACTCTATATGGTTTATCACCAGACCAATCCAAATCCCCTACTACACCATATGTTCCTCCTCCTCCTCCCTCTTCTCCTCCACATATTTCTTCACAATCCACCTATCCTACTTCTTCCCCTCCACATGTGTTTTCACCATCCATGTTCTATCCTCCTCCCCCCCCTCCACCCTGGTCTACCTCCTCCAAACTCTAGCCTGTGCCTTCCTCTCCACTTCTGGCTGAACCATCCATTTTTTATCCTCCTCCTCCTCCTCCTCCCCATCCACATGTGTAACAGGGCATCATTTATTTATAAATCCCTCATAAAATATGCCTTACCTTACTTATATGCGTATTAACGAGTTTGATATATTCACCATTCACTCAACATTTCAAGTGGATCACTCGCCTCCCCCTATCATGCATGTTGTTAATACTACTATCATTAAGTTAGTTAATACATATATAACTCTCTATTCTCTTAGGAGAATCTACAGACAGCAGGATTCTCATAGAGTCCCTGAATCCAATTGATCGAATGAGCCAGATAAGAGGATAATTTCATCTTCAAGGAAGAAGGAAGCAGCTGAGAGATCAGCAACAGCGGATAGATAAGTGTGAGATAATGCTACTCCAAATGAGGAGTTCACTTCAGAAAGAGTTGAACCTAGCACCATTCACTGATCCACATACTCCTCCTCCACATGCGTCACCATTCAATGATCCTACTCCTTCTCCACTTGTGTCACCATTCATCAATCCTTGTCCTTCTGTTCCACAAGTGTCATATTACACTGATCCTCCTCCTCCTCCTCCTCTTCCACATGTGTCAGAATATTTTTATGCTTTGGGAACTATGTTCATATCAGGTACTGTTGCATTGGTTGATCTTGTTGGAGACGCATTTGATAGTGTACTTTTTTCATTTCTTTCTGAAATAGGTATTGGTAGACCCTATACCTCTGGTAGTAGAGACATTGATGCATCTGGCTCTGGTGGTGAACCTACATAGTAGTGTGATGTAGATTCCTGACCCTTGAGCTGAGATCCACATAGGATCACTCTTCTTTTGTCTATCTTCAGCTCTTCTACTACACCACCTCTACGGGTTTAACCTCCACGTAGTTTTCCCTGATCTTGTGATCAGTGATTATCTACGCTACTGATCCAATGGTAGTTGTTACTCCTTCTTGAGCATGCGCTCCTTTCCTTCCCCTTGGAAGATTTTCATGTTTTCAAAGGCCTTGACCTTTGCTTCCCCCTGCAAGCTTGATCTGACTTTGATAAACTCACCTGCGTTCTAGGGAAGCTATCCCTCCTAAGATTTGTTGATTTTGAAACCTCAAGGGTTTCTCGACCTTCTTCTCACAACCTTTGCTTATTGCACTAAGGCACTATCCTTCCTAAGCTCCTCAAACTATGAACCCTCCAAAGGGTTTTCTTGGCCTCTGTGACTCCTTCCAGGGTCCTTGCACGCAATTGTGATATCTCCTCTAAGATTATCTATGGCTCTGATTTCAAAGTCTCTCTCTCTCTCTCTCTCTCTCTCTCTCTCTCTCTCTCTCTCTCCCTCCTTGAAGGGATGCAAGTTCCCTATGGAAACTTCCTGCTCAAGCACACTTTGTTGAGCCTCTAGGGTGTTCAGGAACCCTATGAGTTTCTATCCTTGACACTTTCCTTATCTCAAAACTTGAAAGATATTTCTTCTCGGTGCACTCCTTGCACTTGCTTGATGCCCTCCTGGCAGAGCTTCTACAGAATCTTCAGTGACTCTGTCTTCTCACTGAACTCGAAATAGAGTTCCTTCTGTGCACCCACTCAATGCCCTCTTGGTAGAGTCTCACAGAATTCTCATAATTTTTTTCTTCCCTCTCGACACTTCTTCTCTTTGAACTCAGAATAGAGTTCCTATGTGCACTCTATGCGCTTGCTCAATGCCCACCTAGAAGAGCTTCTATAGAGCCTTCAATGATTCTATTTTCCCTGTGCCTTCCTCTGCATAGTCTTACCTCCAAGGTGTTCAACAACCTTGAGGTTTCTCTCTGAGTCAGTGACTTCCTCCGGTGCGCCCTCTTGGCACGTCTTTGTCTGAAATTCCACAGAATTTAGAAGTGCACTCCATGCACTGGCTTACAGAACCCGTGGCATTTTTTCATGCAACCTCTTGCATGAAGCCTCAAAGAACCTAAATCTGAAATCAAATAACTCTACAGACAATGAATCCTATCTGTAACCTACAAATGCACATCTAACATACATCTACAACATATCATAAACACATAGAGACATTCATTCATGAACTTACAACACATGAACAACAACATGTAGGAAAAACTGCTATGTTTGTATTAATATGAAATGCCTCTTTACAATGAGAGTTCAGACTGCAACAGATTCAAAACTTATTCTCTTCTCATCTCCTATCTTTCTTTCTAAAAAAAAACTCTGAAAACAAAAGAAATATCTTTTTACAAAAGGGGGTTCCTCGAGAACTTCCCTCCATCCTCACCAACTCTCATAAATTTCATTCAATTACATTGAATGGCTGTCTAGTCTAAATTGGATCTAGATCTCAGCCTTACACCCATTTAAGGAAACCCTTATCTACAGCCTTACAACCATTTAATATAATGTTCAAAATTTGAAATTTGAAAGTGAGAGGGTTGTGCCTTTCCTCTCCATTGAACGTGTGTTGGTTGTCTAGCGCTTGATGACATGGAGTGATTCTCCTACATCATAATCCTTAGCTGCAAAAATCATGAGCTCCTACTCATGAGCTTCCCAGCACCACTGTTGAAATCCACCTGGATCCCAAACAATTCTCTGGAGATGTCCATCTACTCTACTTCTTTGATGTTGTTGTTGTTGTTTCCCTACTACTCTTCCAGGTTCTCCTCTGCTCAACTTCCCTTTGCTAATCACTTATGATCTGATCATCAGCCTTATGATCTCCTTAATCACCTCCTCCAACTACTTTAGTGGATGGATCTATGTATGCAGTCTACTCCACTGCACTTCTTCCCTGCAAATGGGTAGATAAACTAGATATCCCATGCCATATTCATCTCCCTTTGTGGCACTAAGAGGACACTTTACTGCAGACTTCAGCTCTGCAATCTCATTACTGAGTCGTTGCTTAGCTTCTTTCTGTGGCAGTTCTACTGTTGCCATTTCTCCTACTGGCTTACTTCCAGCTTCTCCTAGGGTTGGTATGCTCCACTACCTGCTTCCAACTTAGCCTGTTGTATGTGCAAGCTTTGCACCATCACCCTTCTCTCCATGGATTCCAATTCTTCACACAGATCAAGAAAACCTATGATGTTTGCTTCCTCTTCTATTACAGGCTTCAGTGCTATAGTCATCTTCTATTCATCTTCCTGGCTGAAAATTTTGAGCCATTATTTTGAATGCTCCTCCTCTTCTCCTTGGGAAAACATCAATGTCTACTCCACTTCTTCCTCTTCTTTGATAGTCTTTGCTAGTTGTCTTTCTGTTGTTTCTCCATCTGCAACACCTTTGCTGGCCTCAAATGGGAAATGTGACAGGAATACCTAAATTCCCCCAATTATTAGAATGCTCTTCTGATTCTCTCATGTTAGCACTCCTTGTTGATCCAAACTCTCCTTTGAGTTCATGAGACTTTCAGACAGTCTCATCTCTTTTCCCCTGCCCACCTAGCAATTTGGGAATTTTTTGTTGCCCACCTGGTAGTTTATGAGATCAATCGATCCCCTCTTCATAAACACTCCTTGTTGACCCAAACTCATCCCTGAGTTCATGAGACTTTCATTCAGTCTCATCTACTCTCCCTTTCCCACTTGGCAACATGTGATTTTTTCCCTGCCCACTTGGCAGTTTATGATATCTTCAGCTAATCTCATAACATTTCCCTCCTGGCAATATGAACTTCCATGGTTGTCCTCCTAATAGTCTATGAGATCCTCCAATGATCGCATTTCATTTCCCACCTGGAAATTGGAAGATTCATCTCTTCCCTCCTAGCAGTCTTTGACATCATCCAATGATCTCAGTTCATCCTCAACGTTGCTGAGATTTCTCCCAAACTCTAGTTCACATGCATGAACCATATCCTCTTCATCTTTGAGGCTTTCCACATACCTCAGCCACCTCCTCAACAGTCTCCACTGTCCTTTGGCCAACAATTCTTTGACTGGCCATTTCACCTTTGCTTTCAAGGGTCATTCATACACCCAATGCATATTTTCATCCTGCTACACCCGTAGTGCAAGTTCTTCCATTCTCTCCCTTATCTCAGCGATTTCCAAATACATCTTTGGATTTTTATTCTTCTGGTGGTGGTTCTTCTTTCCACCGCATCCATGGCCTTCAGTAGCCATCTTCCTAGTTCTGTCTGCCCTCCTGGAAAGCTTGGCTATTTTCACTCTGCAACTCAGAGCACTTCCAACATCTCCTATAGTCCACTTGATTGTTTATTGATTGTGGCGTATTTGTGAATAATAACCACAAAGCTTCAACACTCCATCTTTTTCTTCTCTGGCTCCCTCTGCCTTCAATATACAGACAAAATCAGGCTCTGATACCTTTTTTGATGCAGATCCCCGACCCTCAGGCCAAGATCTGCATAGGATCTCTCTTCTTTGAACCGGCGGAATAGAATTAGTTCTTTCGGGCCCTCTCTGTAGCCCCATGAATCCGATCCACAATTCCTTCCAAAAAAACCCCACCTGCACAAACAAGCATTAGGTGTGAGCTTTCGACCAACCCACCTTTCACGTTTTCAGGATTTCAGGACTCCCACATGTGAGATCTCATAGGCTCCTTGTCCTCTTAAGTTCCCAGTCACCGAAACACCGAAAAGGGCTTGATGACTCTGCCTCCCCCTTTGACCTTCGAATGGTTTCAGGTTTTCGTGTTTCATGATTTCGTGAGTCGGTACTCCCTGTCTCCTGACTCCTGACCTCTTGAACACCAAGTTCCCAAAATGTTGAAAAGGCTTAGTGGGCCTTGGATTTTCCCTTAGCCTTCGTCCACATGAACATGCTACTGGCTTTCATGATTCAGAGAATCATGATGCATGCAGTTGCCCTTGTTCTCTGTCTTTCGTATCTCTATGCCCTGAAATGTCGAAATGTCGAAATGGCACTCCTTCCGTTACCACAACTCTACTACAAAGACACATCACATTTCATGACTTCATGGTTTTCGATGCCAAGTACCCTAACTCCTGTCATCGGGAATGCCGAAATTCTAAACCCCAAAATACCGAAGTGATTGATGGCTATAGGCCTCCCTCAATCCAATGGTCCACACTCATCCTGATCGACGGTCAGGATTTGATTGTGATTCTCCCTTTCTCGATTTCTAGAGAGTCTTTACTCTCGTTCTCCCAGTGTCTGAATTCCCAAAATGGTTGAAATGCTAAAAGACTTCCAGTCTTAACCTTCTCACAGATCTATGAGATCCAATAGAACGCGGGATTTCAGCACTTCTCCACAAAGTGTCTCCACCGTCCGTCTTTGGCTCTTCTACTACGCCACCTCTATGACTTTAACCTCCACATAGTTTTCCCTGATCCTGTGATCAGTGGTTATCTACGCTATTGATCCAACGGTAGTTGTTACTCCTTCCTGAGCATGCACTTTGTGTTCTTCAACCCTGTTTACTATACTTTATTGTATTTTTCGTTCAATGTTTTTCTAATGAATAATCGATTTGAAGTTATCTGCATCCTTGATTTCTAGTTGAGATTGATTTGGATATCAAATTATTTACATCTTTTCCTCTAAAATTGCTATCAATGATTTTAAGACCTGTTAATCATTTGAACCTTAATACTTAACTTTTCATTAGAAACCTCATGTTCCTTCTTTATTACATGTCGCAAATATGAGATTCTTTCTTGATTAAAGCCTCATATTTTTTCTGTAGTGCTTCTTTGTTATTTTATAATTCTTGAATTGTTACAAATCCAGGAAATGGCCTCAAATGTATTTATGTTAATATTTTGAATTTCAAAATTGTTTTTTCTATTCTCATCTCTTAAAAGTTTGAAGTAACATTTTATTAAATTCTTTCACAATTAAATAAGTCTTATCCTCCATGATTGTTCCAAGTAGCAGACAACCCAACATTGAACTTGGCCTTCAAGATCAAACCAGTATTGCCTTGAATCTATTTAATACAATCTTACAAACAAAAACTAACTGGGTTGGATTAGAACGTTCATGGGCTGCTATTGAGAGAGATATTAGCATCCAAAAACAGCGGGAAACTAGACAGAGACAGTTGAGAAACTGATTCTGCTTCACCCTTTCTTTTTAATTCTTATCCTCAAGATTATTCTTTTTAACATTTACGGATGCCTTGACGGTATACTTTAAAGCCTTAAAGTATAAACTCAAGAACAACATATTTTTGGCGCTGTTGCCGAGGAACGAAGAAAGGAATCTTTTCCCTGGGAAGAACGACATTGACATTTTCTGTTTTTGATAGTGAACAAGGATAGAAAATCTTCTAAGGCTACTAATATTTTTCACTTGGTGACTCCACGATAACTAAACTGGCTATTATCCAAAATAACACTAGAAAAAACCCAGACAACAAGTAGACCTCACCAGTCTTCGATCCGTAAAAGATTTTAAAATCATGAAAATCACTTAAACAAGTCTTTTTACCCACATATACTATATGTCAGCCTGACTTTACGCAGTTAAACATTTCGGAAACTCTTGAAAGATCTCTTTCACTTTCCCTCTCATATGATACGTTCTCATTTCCTGAAGTTTCCTCCCCAAATTTCCGAGAATCTTCTCCTCACACATTCCGAGCTTCAGTCTCAAATCTAACCATGGTTGCACAAGGAGGTGTTGGAGATGGAGGTGGTGCCCCTGGAGGTGTTCAAGTACCGCTTCCTGGAAACTTCACTAAAGTAGCTGCTAGATATGCTCCCCTTGTTCCTCTCATTCCTCTTCATGATCTCCCCAAGAATTATATGAAAATTCTTCCAAAATTTACAGGGGAAGGGGATCTGACTGCCCAAGAACATATAAACTTTTTTTATCAATTTTCTGACATCCTCGGAATAGAACATGAAGATGTCTATTCTAGACTCCTCGTTCAAACTTTCAAAGGACAGGTGAGGACCTGGTTTCGATCGTTAGTAGCTGGATCTTTAAGATATTATGAAGAACTTGAAAGCGCTTTTATTAGACAATGGGGAGAGAGGAAGGACCACCTCTACTACTTGACTGAATTTGGAGCCCTTAGAAATAAAAACTCTGAATCAGTTCTATAATTCATGCAAAGGTTCAACAAGTTGTATAATAAAATCCCAGTTGAGTTTAAACCTTCACAACCCACAGCAAAAGTGACTTTTGTTGGCGCTTTTGATCCCGACTTCACCTTATTATTGAAAGAAAGGAGATCAAAAGATCTCACAAAAATGCAGGATGATGTGCTTGATATTGAATCAAACATGATGGCATCAGGGAAATTAAAAGCAAAAACTGAAACTGGAAACAAAGAAAATAAGAAATTCAAAGAACAAGGTGGACCTTCAGGATCGGGGAAATCCTCGGGAGATAGAATAGAAGAGATGGATAGGGTTATTAGAGAACTTTCAAACAAGATCTCAAAAATAGAACTAGAGAAATCGAAAAGAGATAATTTCCCCAGGAAAGATTTTAGAAGAAATCCTGATTCTCGGGGATCACAGAAAATAATTAAAAATGAAGATCAAAAAATTCCAACACCCTTCAAAAGTGAAAATTTCATTGGAGAGGAAGATCTAGGAGATTTTGAAGAAATCGATGAAGATATTAATAATCTTGGTGACGATAATAAATCACCTTATTTATCAAGACAGGATTACGAAAGATCTTTAAATAAAGAAATTACATCGAATGACAATGCTAGCAATAATATGTCTAAAGATTTCACATATCAAGATATCACAGATGATATCATAGTTGAACTACGGGGAAAATATAATTTAAGACCAGGGAACAAAAGTCTCCCAAATGTTTCAACAAAAAATATTTTGCTAAGAAGCGAAACCAATGAGACAACTCCAAAAGTTGTTGATAAACAGCCTGTGAAAAAAAACACAGTTGATACACAACCTATCCAGTCAGAAATAGTAGAAATACTCCCTGTAAAGACACAAGCTCCTATAAATTAAAACAAGTCCACATCACAACGAAAAGCTAAAAAGAAAGGAATGGAAGCCCTGAACATAGAAAACGACAAGGCCCTAGGAAATTTTAATTTGGAAAACGAAATAAATAAAATCAAAATTCCTATTCCCCTTGTTGAATTAGCTAAAAATTCCATATACAGAAAAAAAATCGCTCAGATGATTAACTTTTCCAAAGACGAAAGCCAAGCTGACATCATCAACTTAGAAGATGATAAACCAGACATAATCTTTGGTCCACACTTCGAAGGTGCGAGAGACACTGTGGCTCCCTTTTATATTACGTTAACCCTGTTTGACCACCTTATTCATAACTGTATGTTGGATTCCGGAGCTTCCCACAATGTGATGCCAAAGGCAATTATGGAAAAACTTGGTCTTGAAATCACAAGGCCCTATGGTGACTTATATTCTTTCGATTTGAGGAAAGTCAAATGCATAGGTATGATTAAAGACCTAGTGGTAGGTTTGGCCCAAATACCTGCTAAAAGTATTCTTATGGATGTAGTGGTGGCTGACATCCCCCCAAAGTATGGTATTCTATTATCTAGGTCATGGGGTGCTAATCTTGGAGGGTCTCTCCAATTGGATATGACATTCGCTACAAATCCAGTTTTCGAAGGACAATACATGCGTCTTTACAGAGAGACTAGGTTGGCATTTACTGTAGGCAATCCACACAACCCAAAAAATCATCTAGTTTATATTGCCGACCAAGACTTAGGAAATTGTATATTATCTATTGATGACGATTTTGAAGTAGATATAGACGAAAATTGTATAGAAGAAAAAATTGAAAAAAAAGAAATAGAGAAAAATGTATATAACACTGGTGTATGGAAAATGTATTTTGATGGTGCCTCATCTTTCCTTGGAGATGGAGCCGGAGCACTCCTTGTGGCTCCCGATGATCAATTCGTAATCCCCTTTTCATATAGGCTTCAGTGGAATGTGGATTGTACAAACAATGTATGCGAGTATGAAGCTTTAGTGTTAGGATTAGAAGCTGCTAGGAGGATGAAAATAAAGAAACTCAAAGTCTTAGGTGACGTCACGTTAATTATAAAACAGGTGAATCAGCAGTACTAGGCCAAGCATCCTAGATTACAGTCCTATAGGAATTGTGTCTGGGATTTAATCAAGAACTTCTTCTCCTATGTGAATTTTCATTTCGTCCCAAGGTCTGAAAATCAACAGGCTGATGCTTTAGCCAAAGAAGCATCAACTTTCACACCCCCAACTGCTTTTAAATTAAAGTATCACATACAAATGAGACATCGCCCTTCGATACCAAATAACATACAACATTGGCAGGTCTTTGAGGACGATGAGTAGCTTCAAAAGTTTCTAGAATCATTAGATGAATTTGCAGAAACACATACTGATCAAGAAAATCAAAATGATCCCATTTGGATCATGCAGGAGGGAGAGGATTCTAAAGAGTTTCATGATAAAATTGCAAATCATTGAATGCTTGTTCTCAAGAACAACTAGATTTCCAAGGGTCTAATTCCCTTGGAAAGACTATTTAATCAAGATGATATCCCTTCAAAAACCACCCTGCAACCTCAACCAGAGGAGGTTGAAGATTGTAACATAGGAACTAAAGAAAACCCCCGAATGGTAAAACTATCCAAATATCTATCTACAAAAAATAAAAGTAAATACACAAATTTGTTAAGAAAATACAAAGATGTTTTCACATGGTCGTATGAAGAACTGAAAACATATGACACTTTTGTGATCAAACATAAGATACCCCTGAAACCTGGTGTCAAACCTTTTAAACAAAAACTTCGACAAATTAACCCCATTTTGTTACCTATTATCGAACGAGAAGTTAAAAAACTCCTTGATGCTAAGATAATTGTACCACTAAGATATTCTGAATGGGTAGCCAATCTAGTCCCGGTTAGAAAGAAAAATGGGGAAATTAGACTGTGTGTCAATTTCAAAAATCTTAATAAATCTTCTCTCAAAGATAATTATCCCCTACCTAAAATGGACCATGTTCTAGAAAAAGTAGTAGGAGCTAATAGGATGTCAATGATTGACGTATTTTTAGGTTACAATCAAATTACCATCAGTGATCTTGATAAATAAAAAATCGTCTTTACCACTCCTTGGGGCACATTTATATACGATAAGATGTCGTTTGGATTGATGAATGCAGGTGCTAATTTTCAATGCGCAATGGATATTGATTTCGTTGGCGAACGAGACAAATTTGTAGTCATCTATTTGGATGACCTTACTTTTTTTTCTAAATCGGATGAAGACCATCTGGTTCATCTCAAACAGACATTTGAAAAATTTCACAGGTTTGGTCTATCCTTAAATCCTAAGAAGTCTCACTTCGCTATGCAAGAAGGCAAGCTGTTGGGTCACATAGTATCTCGTGATGGAATTAGAATTGACCCTAAAAGAGTAGAAGCTATAGATACAATAGCTATTCCTAGGAATGTGAAAGAAATTCAGTCATTCTTAGGAAAAATAAATTTTTTGAGAAGATTTATTCCTAACTTCGCTGAAATCGTGAAATTGATTACAGATATGCTCAAGAAAAACAATGAAGTAAAATGGACAGCAGAAGCTAAAGCATCATTTGCCCATATCAAGAAGGTTATAAGTAAGGCGTCGGTACTAGTGAACCCCGATTATCTCAAAGACTTTCTTATTTTTTCATTTGCCTCTGAATACACACTCGTCGTCGTACTCCTTCAGAAGAATGAAGAAGGTTTCGAGCAACCGATAACCTTCTTTAGCAAAAGTCTCTGAGATGTCGAACTCAAATATAATATAATGGAAAAACAAGAATATGCTATAGTAAAAGCATTAAAAGCTTTCAGAACTTATGTTTTACATTCTAAGGTGATTGCATATGTACCCACTAGTTCTGTAAAAGATATTTGGTTCAAGCAGACAGTGATGGCAAAAGAGGAAGATGGCTTGCCAAAATTCAAGAGTTCAACTTGGAGGTTAAACCGACAAAATTAGTAAAGGGGCAAGGCTTAGCTAAACTTTTAGCTGAATCTAATTTCAAAGCTCTTGGGATAAAAAACTCTCAGGAGGAGCAAGAGTGGGTAGACGTGAATGAACTTGAGGACCAAATGACTGAAAACCGAATCGAAGATAAATTCGTGTCATCAAATTGGTACAAGGAAATAGTAACATACTTACTGACATTGAAATGTCCAACTGACTTGTCTTCATCCAAAGCTAGAATGCTAAAGCTACATGCAATCAAATACTATATTTCTGAAAAATGATTATATTGGAAAGACCTGCTTGGCTTCCTCTTGGTCTATCTGGTCGAGTCGGAAACAGAAGAAGTTATAGTTCAATTTCATGAAGGAGTATGTGGAGGACACCATGCCTGGAGGACTACAACATATAAAATCCTGATGGCTGGTTATTACTATCCCAAACTTTTCCCAAATGTCAATGCTACGGTACAAGCTTGCAGCCCTTGCCAATTTTTTGCAGGAAAACATAAACTACCAGCGATGCCATTGGTACCAGTCAAGATAGAAGCTCATTTTCAGCAATGGGGACTAGATTTCATAGGTGAAATTAATCCTCATTCTAGTGCTCAACATAGATGGATCATGACCGCTACAAACTACTTCACTAAATGGGTGGAAGCTATCCCAACAAGAAAGGCTACTGATTCGGTGGTTATAGATTTCTTAGAGGAAAATATTTTGTCTAGGTTCGGCTGTCCCAGAAAGATAGTCACAGACAATGTGCAGGCTTTTAAGTCTATGCCAATAGTTAGCTTTTGCCAGAAATATAATATTGTGATGGGTCATTCCACAGCATACTATCCTCAAGGAAATGGTCTGGCAGAATATTCAAACAATATCTTAATCAGTATAATCAAGAATGTGTTAAACAAAAATAAAAAGTCTTGGCATTTGCATTTACAATACGCTCTGCAGGCAAATCGGATAGGCACAAAAAAATTCTATCGATACGTCTCCCTTCCAAATGGTATATGGAATAGATGTAGTGTTGCCTATAAACCTAGCACTTCCTGTAATGAAACTATGGCAAGACGAGAAGGAAGAACCAAATCCTCTCACAAGAAGGATAAACCAGTTGATTGAAGTTCAGCAGCATAGGGTGGTAGTGGATGAAAGATTGCAGAAGTACCAGGATGACATGAAATTTTTGTTTGATCATAAATCCAAGGACAAAAAATTTCTCCCCGGGGATCTGGTTTTGAGATGGGATGCTCGAAAAGAGGATTTGGGAAAAAATGGTAAATTCAATCGCATTTGGAACGGACCATTTAAGGTAGCATCTCCTGAAGGAAAAAATTCATTTCTACTTGAAAATTTGGATGGTAAAATCCTAAATGCCCTTGTCAATGGGCATTTTTTAAAACATTATATGGAATAATTAATTTCCAGAAATTTCCATTGTATATACCATTTTGTTTTCTTTTGTTTTTTTTATAATTTTCTTTAGAAAGTCTATTCTCATTTTGTAAATAAATAAAAATAAAATAAAATTAGTTAAGTTTTTATACTAAAAAAAAAAAAAACTGATATTTTTAATATTGTTTTGTTTACAGGATTCAAACAGACAGCTTGAACGCAGAGGATAAATTTGCCAAACATAGGTGATAGATAGTATTTTTTGTTATTTAAGAAGAAGAAGAAGAAGAAGAAGAATGATAATGGTAAGGCAAAGTTATGAGTTACAACAAAGTTCATTTTCAACAAAAAAAAAAAAATGTGTTGCTTATCCCGTAAGCTAATAGGTAAATAAAAAGCGTTTCCAATACTTACACCTTAAGGGCCTCACTAGAACAAGTTTAAAGGTAATCGGAATAAAAATCTTTAAGAGAAGAGTCCAAAAAGTTTTGTTTTTTTTATTTACAACCTATGTTTTTTGACTTACAAATTGTTGGACATCTCCTTTTTATACCCTCAGTTCTGTCTTATGCTTTTTCGGGTTTCCCATAGAGATAGGAGAGATTATGTATTAACTTTTGAAGTCGAAAAATAGTTCTAAATCAGTAAGACTAGTCCTCATAGTTCTTATTCTCTGACTAAAAGTGGTTATGCTTAGGTTGATTCTAACTCTCCTAGGTTTCTTAACAATTTGTCTGAAGATTTAAATCTTGCTCAAAAGAAAACCCCCAAAAATAATCTTCCCCTTTTTCTCTGCAAACTAAGGTGTTTTGAAAGTTGAGAAAAGGTTGGTCTAGAGTAATCAAAACAGGTTGACAAACCTCTATTGTAAATTTTTACACAGATAACCACCCCTGATATTTTAAGTATTACTGATTGCCCCCACTTTGTATTCATAAGCTAAATATAAGACAGATGGTGAAAGGAAACTCATATTTGATTACCCCCATATAGTCCCAAAGACGATGAAAGGAAATTCATTTAAATGATTTCCCTCATCTAATATAAAAGAAATAGATAACTTCATCGGGGTACTGAATAGGCCTGCTGGTAGTGAAGCAATATCTGAGTGTAAAAATATAATTAGCACTCGAAGCGGTGAAAGGAAATTCAGTGAAAAAGGGACAGATAACTTCACCGGGGTACTGAACAGGCTCGCTGGCAGTGAAGCAATATCTGAGGTATCTGTAAGGTTGTCATACTTATCTACCACTCTATTCTAGTTACCAATTTTTTCGAAACCGGATTTTCATCCCAAGTCTAGATAGAGCTCCCCAATTAAAATTATAAGTTTTATTTCGACTGATGCAAGCTAAAAGTCACGAATCTGTTGAGTTTCCTAAGATTGTTTTAATCATCTTAATACTAACTTAATTTCAGATAAGAAGGAGAATATTATGAAGAAGACTACAACTGAGTTTAAAACAAATAAGAAGTTTTGAAAAGATTTTCAGAAGTTGAAATGAAATCTCTTTTTCCTCTTTTTCCTCTCCCTTAGCAGTTTCAGCAGTGATAAACCCTTGACACCATTAACCCAATGAAGGAACTAAGTCTACATGTTCTCCTCATCCCACAAGGAGACGAGGTCCCCAGTTGGGGCCTATGTTGAAGCAGTTCGTAATTTTACTTCCCTAAGGACTAAAGTTTTCTTTTTCGGGTTTCGGCTTTTCACAGAACATGAGTTTCGTTATCAATCCCAAGCACACGAAACCCTTTTTCTTAAAAAAATTTAATTATTCAGATAATAAAAGGAAAAAAGGCTTAAAAGAATTATAAGAATCCCAACATTTTTTATTTGAAATTATTTAAATTGTGTTAAATTTTAAACTAACAATTTTAATTTTAAGCTTAAAGAATTTTCGAGATTCGGGGTTTACTACAAACAAACTTTTCGATGTAAATCGAATCGCGAAATCCTAATCCCTGATTTCCTGAAACGTTGAAGTCTTAGTTAAAACACGGATTAATTAATTTTCTTATATGAAGGGTTAAGAGTTAAGAAAATCATGTCGTAATTTCAGGATTCACAATTCAGTGAGATCACATCTCTTGTCATCATGTTTCCCGAAATATCGAATCATGAAACCCCGATCCATAGTTCATGTTAAATCAAACTAATTTTGTTTTGGCCTTAATCGTGATTATTTAGTTAATTAAGATGAGTTAAGTCCTATTTTTAAAAAGAAAGCCGTCACGATTTCGCGATTTCGGAGATCGGACTTCATCGATAACATAATTCTTGACATCATGATCCCCGAAATCCCGAAAAATTTTAATATCATTTAATTAATTTACTAAAAATGTTTTAAGTGTTAATTAAAACATCACGATTTTGCAATTTTGGAAATCAGATTTCATCGACGACATACCTCTCAACATCATGATTTCTGAAATCCCGAAAAGCAAAGATTTCAACTTTAATCTATGATTAGCACTAATTAACCTTGTTTCCAAAACAGGATTAATGATAATCATTCTTTTTAAGTATTCATTCATGTTTCTCTTTTCGATTAAGTAAGTGTCTCGTTTACTTTAAAAACCTGAAGGCGCCTAAATACGGACATTAAATGCGTATCTCGGAAATATATCTTCCGCATTAAAAGCCTTAAATTCGTGACAACTGTGTCAATCTTGTCATTTTTTAATATATTCAAAATGAACATTTAAACGTCTATGTTTTCATTTTTAGCTAAGCTTGTTCATCCATTTTCTGTGACAGGTTTTCAATTAAACGCAAAGTCATGGCACCGAAGAAGAATGAAGATGCACAGGAAGGAGATATCATCTCCGACACCACTCCACATGCTATAGACTCTATTAAATCTTGGACTCAAATCTTTGAATTGTTGGAATACGAGCTTGAGAATGCTCATCCTGATTCTAAAAATCATTTATGGGACATAGCTAAGTCAGAGCTTCATAAGATCGTTGCGCACCCGCGGCTCGTGGCATACAATGATATGATCAACTGGGCCCTGGATAAGGTCGATATCCCAACAAGGAGCATCTTAAATGACCAAGGAGTTATCGTCAGCTCATTTAGGCTAGAACACATACAAGTAATGTATAAACTCTCACTAAATCCTAAACATACTTTTAATGTTGAATTTTTAGCATAGTTTCAGAGGAAAGAATGTATTGAGGCAGACCAGACATATTCGGATATGATTAGAGAATGGGCGAGGTGTCCAGCAAAGTTTAGAGCTGATTCTCATGGGATTTATGCTACAGCATCCTTGAATGAATACATGGTTTATGTAGCCATAATGTTATGTAGACTTTTCAGGAGAAAAGATCCCTATCATTTTCATGCAGATTGGGTGCCCTTTTTAGAAGAAGCTTCAGAAGGAAATGGTTTTAACTGGCATAAGATTTTGTTAGATAACCTAACACAGGAAATATTAAACTACAAATCAGAAAAATCAAAGGGACAACCAATAGCCTTTTACATGTCAGCATACATTATGGATGCAATCTGTTATGTGACTCCTTTTCCTTTAATGAATTGGAGTTGGAATATTTCCTGCCTAGAACCCATTCATAAATATCACTCGGCCCTTTGGAAAGAAAATTCTAAGGATGCATTTTATGAGGTCTATCATTTTATTATAATTCCGATGCATAAAATATTTTTTGGATGCGAACCACCTCGCATTTCTCATGCAATCACAAAAAATCTCAAAGAAGTTGTTGACTGGTTTATTGAGGAGATTTTTTCCTACATTAGGGTTTACGTTTGTTCCACTCCTTCTCATGCACTCCCTAAATTCCTACCAGACAGATTGGTGTGCAGGGAGGTATCCCATCAAATAGTAAAGGGCGGTGTTGGATTAGAATTAAAAGTAGCTCAGAAGAAGTCATGGCCATCTTTCCCTATTCATATTGGAAAATTTTATTTATTAAATTTAGGCCATTCTAAGGTAGATGCTGAATCATTACAAGAAGAGAAATTAGTAGATATTGAGCACAGAAGTATGACCCCTACCAAGTAATAAGTAGGCATTTTATACATTGTAATCTAAAGGCATATGAACATGAAACATCTATTTATGATGATGTATTTAAGGATGTTAAATCCTATGAAGAAGTACTGAACAGAGTATAGGTCATGCCACCTGACTCATAGACCGGGTTCACGTCATTCTAGAGCCATAGGTGAAGTTGCCTACCTAAGAGTTTGCAGGGTGAAGTTTCGAACCCACCTCCAGAACAGGAAGGGCCTCCTCCAGGGTTTGAAACTAATACACAGGACAAAGAAAATACCAAAGGCAACATGAAGGATACTGAGATACCTTCCCAAAACACAGAGGGTTCTCAAACAAAAGAATCAGAGACAAAGAAGGGAAAAGAGCTGGAAACAACCCCAGAAATCCCCAAGGATGTTCCAGAAAAGATAGGAGGAACAACATCAACAGAGCTTGGTAGTCCTATCACTTCTTTAACCCCATTACAGTCAACTTATGGAACCCCCCATGAAGGAGCTCTATATGTCAGTGATCTCGAGCCAATTTCAAGGGATGGAATTCCTACTTCAGATTACTTTTTCAATAAAAAGAGAAGAGCAATCTTGAAACAAGAAATCCATCCAAGAGGAGAGGGGATGATTAAAAAACATAGGGTCATTATATATGGAAAGAAGCTTAAAGATGGAGAATTTTCTACGGAGTTAGCAAGTACAATGGGTGCTATAGCATCAACAAATATATATTTTGTTGGCAGTTTAACAACCATGCTCGAACAAAAAGACCAAACAATAATTCAGTTGCAAGACAAATTAAAAGACACTGAGAGAAATATCAGTTGGGGAATACAAAAGGGTCTAGAACAAGCTAGACTAAAAGATATGCAAGAAATTCAGAAAATGAAAAAGGATTTAGAGGAGGCAAAATAGATAATACAGGTCACACAGGCACAGGTCCAAAAGCTGGGAGAAGAAAATAAATAGTTACAAGATAAAATTATTTCTATTACTAATCAAGTAGTAGAACTTGAAATTTTCAGAACACAGGCATTGGGGATATATTTGAAAATAGAGGAAGAATAGCAGAAAGTGTTTTTGAATCTGGAAGTAGTCCAGAATTATTTTCAAGAGACAACTAAATCCTTGGAAAATGTTTTCTAAAAGGAAAGGGAGGCGAAAGCGGCTAGAACAACTTTCCAAAAGGCAGTATCCCTCTCAACCAAGGAAGAAGTCGGAAGGATTCAGAAATTATCCATTTCTGAACAGGTTAAAGGGGACATAATACTTAAAGTGTGGGAAGCAGGCATGGGCGAATATAAAAGATTAACAAGAGATGTCAATAATGATTGCCAGGGAATTTTTTATCTCTTAGAAAGAACTTTATTGAATATCGGAACAAATGAATGCCCCGGATTATTAGGTGAGATTAATATTGCCAAGCATCAGCTAAGGTTCAAAGAAGAGCAGGAGGAAATGAAGATAGATATTTCAAAAATTAAATTAATAAATATCACAAAAATCAACAAATGGATGGTTAGATCGAACTTAAGGTTGCAAACTATTAAGTTCACAGAGAAGATGATAGAAAATCGTTTGCCTAAATTACAGAAAAAAAAAATTCTTGAAGCAAATGAGATACCAGATGCTCCCAGAACGTTTGTGAATTTTTTGGGAAAGTGTGTTCAGTGTCTTGAAGCAGAGAAAGGAAGTTCTTCAACACAAACGTAAAAACATTTTTTTAAATTTTTTTATCATTAGAAATTAGAAAGGAAATGTAAACAGATGACATTATTTATATATGTAACCGTAATATTAGGAAGTTGGTTAGTCACCAACGAGAAAATTTTGATGAAGATGTATAAATGTATTTTATAAAGACTGAGAAAGGGCTTTTGATTTTTTGGAGAGAGTCGATTGTATTGACAGTTTTCCAATCCATCATAATATACATTGCAAACGAGATTATGAATCCTGCAAATTTGTAGCTATGTGTTCTTCAACCCTGTTTACTATACTTTATTGTATTTTTCGTTCAATGTTTTTCTAATGAATAATCGATTTGAAGTTATCTGCATCCTTGATTTCTAGTTCAGATTGATTTGGATATCAAATTATTTACAGCTTTTCCTCTAAAATTGCTATCAATGATTTTAAGACCTGTTAATCATTTGAACCTTAATACTTAACTTTTCATTAGAAACCTCGTGTTCCTTCTTTATTACCTGTTGAAAATATGAGATTCTTTCTTGATTAAAGCCGCATATTTTTTTTGTAGTGCTTCTTTGTTATTTTATAATTCTCGAATTGTTACAAATCCAGAAAACGACCTCGAATGTATTTATGTTAATATTTTGAATTTCAAAATTGTTTTTTCTATTCTCATCTCTTAAAATTTTGAAGTAACATTTGATTAAATTTTTTCACAATTAAATAAGTCTTATCCTCCATGATTGTTCCAAGTAGCAGACAACCCAACATTGAACCTGGCCTTCAAGATCAAACCAGTATTGTCTTGAACCTATTTAATACCATCTTACAAACAACAACTAACCAGGTCTAATTAGAATGTTCATAGGCTACTATTGAGAGAGATATTAGCATCCAAGAACAGCGGGAAGCTAGACAGAGATAGTTAAGAAACTGATTCTTCTTCACCCTTCATTTTTAATTCTTATCCTCAAGATTATTCTTTTTAACATTTACGGATGCCTTGATGGTATACTTTGTAGCCTTAAAGTATAAAATCAATAACAACACACTCCTTTCCTTCCCCTTGGAATATTTTCAAGTTTTCAAAGGCCTCAACCTTTGCTTCCCTCTGCGAGCTTGATCTGACTTTGATAAACTCCCCTACATTCTAGGGACACTATCCCTCCTGAGCTTTGTCGACTATGAAACCTCAAGGGTTTCTCAACCTTCTTCTCACGGCCTTTGCACGATGCACTAAGGCACTATCCTTCCCAAGTTCCTCAAACTCTGAACCCTCCAAAGGGTTTTCTTGGCCTCTGCGACTCCTTGCAGGGTCCTTACACGCAATTGTGGTATCTCCTCTGAGCTTATCTGTGGCTCTGATTTCAAAGTGTCTTTGTTCCTCTCTCTCCTTGAAGGGATGTAAGTGCCCTCTGGAAACTTCCTACTCAAGCACACTTTGTTGAGCCTATAGGGTGTTCAGGAACCCTATGAGTGTCTATCCTTGACACTTTCCTTATCTCAGAACTTGAAAGAGAGTTCTTCTCAGTGCACTCCTTGTACTCGATCGATGCCCTCCTAGCAGAGATTCTACATAATCTTCAGTGACTCTGTATTCTCACTGAACTCGAAATAGACTTCCTTTTTTGCACCTTGTGTGCCCACTCAATGCCCTCTTGGCAGAGTCTCATAGAATTCTCAGAAATGTTATCTTCCCTCTCGACACTTCTTCTCTCTGAACTCATAATAGAGTTCCTCTGTGCACTCCATGCGCTTTCTCAATGCCCACCTGGTAGAGCTTCTACAAAACCTTCAGTGATTATGTTTTCTCGGTGCCTTCCTCTGCACAGCCTTACCTCCAAGGTGTTCAACAACCTTGAGGTTTCTCTCTGATTCAGTGACTTCCTCCGATGCGCCCTCTTGGCACATCTTTGTCTAAAATTCCACAGAATTCAGAAGTGCACTCCATGCATTGGCTTACAGAACTCACAGTGTTCTATCATGCAACCTCTTGCATGAAGCCTCAAAGAACCTAAACCTGAAATCAAAGAAATCTACAGACAACGACTCATGTCTGTAACCTGCAAATTCACATCTAACATACATCTATAGCATATCATAAACACATAGAGACATTCATTCATGAACTTACAAACTCATGAACAACAACATGCAGGAAAAACTACTCTACTTGTATTAATATGAAATGCCTCTTTACAATGAGAGTTCGGACTACAACAAAGTCACGACTTCCTCTCTTCTCATCTCCTATCTTTCTTTCTAAAAAAAATATATGAAAACAAAAGAAAGATCTTTTTACAAAAGGGGGCTCCTCGAGCGCTTCCCTCCATCCTCACCAACTCTCATAAATTTCATTCAATTACATTGAATGGTTGTCTAGTCCGAATCGGATCTAGATCTCAGCCTTACACCCATTTAAGGCAACCCTTATCTATAGCCTTACAACCATTTAATATAATGTTCAAAATTTGAAATTTGAAAGTGAGAGGGTTGCACCTCTCCTCTCCATTGAACGCGTGTTGGTTGGTTGGTGCTTGATGACGTGGAGTGATGCTCCTGCATCATAGTGGTGCTAATTGACATGTATATTTTATATTTTATATTTGACTTCAGATGTATATATGGCATGCTTATTGCAAATTTTGTTGAGATGTATGTTTGACATGTATATTGATATGTATATTGTTCATGTATGTTATGTTTTTCATATAATTTTTTTGGTTGTTGTTTGATTTATAAAATCTCTTATGAGTATGATAATGATTGACATTATTAATGATATCTATGTTTTTAAATTAAATTTGAGATGTATCACTCATTTAAATTTACAATTGTCATATAATGTTGAACCTTTTTTTTTGTTTGTTAATTTGTGCGGGACCTGTTGGCTACGCAATTAACCTGTGGCTTGAGAAACTGTGACTCAGGGGAATCCAAGCCGTCAAAATCACCCGGGGATCGCACCTGGCCTGAACCACACCAACCCTTAACATGGTTGGATTTTTTTTCCCCACAGGTTTCGAACCGGTGACTTTAACATCATGGAGTGGCTTAACAACACACTCCGTCACCGACTGTCCTACACCTCGGGGACTTAAAGTTGAAGGACATGGGGTGGGCTTTGATCCACTTATGTGTGCACAGGTCACGATATATAATGTTGAACTTTAATTTTATGAAATCATTTAATTTGGATTGTGATTGCAAAACGTTATAACCATTAATTCCATATAATGATGAACTCTTCTTCAAGGTGAATTGTTTGTTGTCCAAAAAGATACAATATGTTGATTAAATGTGTTTAGAAACAAAAATACTTAAATGTGACAAGTGAAATGATTGTGATTTGAATAATTATGTCATTTTAATATATTGTAATAATAACATTATAATATAATTATTCACTAATAATAATAATAATAATAATAATAATAATAATGTAATAATAATGCTAGTTTTTTAATTTTTATTA
>JZKD02S2031558.1:474462-489222 GCA_000966675.3 Picea glauca
TCAATTGATGAGTCTCAAGAGACCATACTCACAACTGTAGAATATGTACATGCTCATACACCTGTGCACATCCCAGATGCACCTGTAGAAACCCCATTGAGACATAAGCCTCCTGCTTTGTCTCCTGCTCCTGCTAAACCTCTGGATGTTTATAAGCCTCCTGCTTTATCTCCTGCTATCGTAAAATCTCTAGATGGCTGTACACCTCTGGTTTCATCTCCTGTGCTTGCCAAAATCCCAGAAAGATACCAGCCTCTAGATTTGCCTCCCATTCTCCATGACCTCCCTGTCAATTACATCGATAATCTGCCTAGGTTTGATGGAGAGAATGCCAATATTACTGCAGAAAAGCATATCCAAAGTCTTGAGGATTTCCTTGACCTTTATGAGGTTGAAGATGACGATGTCTACATCAGGATGTTTGCCCTGTCTTTGCAAGGTAAAGTCAAAGATTGGTTTAAGAACCTTCCAGTAGCAAGCATCAGAAATTTTCATCAGTTCATGCAAGTTTTCTTGGATAGGTGGGTGGTCAGGGGAAATGTTTTCCTTATCATAGAAGAGTATGAACACTTGAAAAGGAAGCCAGGGGAGATAGTACAACAATTTTCAGCCAGATTCAATAAAGTATATCATGCAATACCTGCTGATATAAGGCCACCCCCAAGATCTGCCCACTTGCATTACCCATATGCCTTCGATCCTGAGATGACATTTCAGTTAAGAGAAAGAAACACTGCAAGTCTTGAAGAAATGCAGAAAATTGCAGTTGATGTGGAAACTAACTTGCTGATCAAGAGGTCATGGTTGAAGGACAAAGAAACGAAGCAGCTGAAATCATCAGAAGATAAATGGGAGATTTTGGTCAGTGCCATGGAAAAGATGATGCAGAAAATTAACAGAAAAGAGGAGCTTGCTGTCCAAAGACATCATGTTCTGTTGGTTTCAGAGGAAGAAAGTGTCACAGCTCCCAAACATGTTGCTGCACATCATGGGTACTATAGTTTGACTAATGATTCGTTCGTGTATTCAATTCACAACACAGTCAAAGATGAATCTCCATCTTGACTTGTAGAGGAACAACCGGTTGACATGATGTGCATGTTTGACGACATCCCTTACTTGGATTGTCCACCCAAGTGGGATCAGTATGATGATGATCATGAAACTGAAACAGAGGTTGACTGTACATAGAAATCAACAGCATGTCATTGGCAGGAAGAAGATCATTTACCATTCAGATGTGACAATCAGCCCTTGCACAATAGTCATGACAGCGATGGGAAAGAAACAGAAAATCTCAGAGTAAGTGAAAGCACTTTGCCCATATTTTTCTCATCTCTTCAATTCCTGCAAAGAAACTCTAGGCCAGTTGTAAACAACGAAGACGTAAATGTCTCTGACCAATCATTTGATGAAACCATTAACGATATGGAGGCTGTCTTAAACCCAAAATCTCAGCACTTGCCCTCCTTCAATTTTCAAATTCTTGATGAAGGCTTAGAGCCTGAGACAAATGATGATTTAATCCAAAGGAACTCTGTGCCATTGTGTTTTAAATCATTTCAAGTTTTGAAGGAGACTCTTGGACAAGTGTTGAAGGACGAATACAGAAATAAGCAGGAAATTTCATTTGAGTCAATGCAGCAGTCTTGTCAGTCTTTTCAGGATCCAATAGCTGATTAGTTAGATGGCCTGTGTGGCCAAAATTATTCTTCTTTCTCCAGTCATGAAATAAAAAGTTGTTATGATAAGGATATGATTAGACAGTCAGTTGCAGGGGTGTGTTCAGCAGAGGCCTCATTTCAGAAACCATCAGAGCATCCACAGTCAGATGAGGAAGTGTTGAAAGACACAGAATGCATAGGTGAAAAATTGAGTTTCGATGCAGTGTTGTTTGAAGTTGAAAACCAAAGGATAGGCCAAACCTATACTGATCCTGTAGCTGCCTATATGGACAAATTTTTTAATACAGGATGTTTTTCTGTTGCTGGTGTTTTTCCTATTGTTTGGGTTGATCAAATCTTATGCAAGGGAAAGCATGGTGGAAGTTACTCTCAAGCAAGAGTAACAGATTTGTCTCTGAGTTCCATCACAGACGGTGAAAGAACAGAGCCACTAAATCAACTGTTGGATTGGATCCATTGGCATTTTTCCATTACCTAGCTGATCAATGATTGCAGTAGGGTAGGTAGGAAAATGAATAAGCTCAGCACTCTGAGCATCTCTTTTTCAGCAGCGTTCATTTGATTTCATTTCAGTTGCAAAGATCAAAACAGCTACAGGTTGCAGAATAAGTTTTGGGATCAGCCCAATGGATAAAGCTCTGGTCCGCATGTTCAGAAGTCTGTGGTTCTTGACACCTCCTGAAAGAAGTTGCCATCCCCAGGTGGAGCCACATGTTAGGGACCTATAATTATAGGCGAGTCGATTCTTCGACTGTTGATTTGGCATCTCTCCCGGTGATGAAGTATGACTCAGATGATTTCGTTTCCTCCCTCCATTCTTGTCGCTCAATACTCCATCAAACCTACTGCATCCTTCATCCGCTGCATCTTCTCCCCCTTGTCCTTTGTCAGCCTCCATTATCCCGCCTTCCATCCCTGCATAAATGGACTTAGGATAAACAAAAGAATTAGCAATAAGGTTAGTCTAGGTTAAATTTGATTAATAAATGACTATTTAATAATTAATTAATTATTAATTAATTGTTAATTAATTAATTATTAAGTTAGTTAAAAAAGACTAGGTTAGTTTAACATTAAATTAAATAAACACAAAATATAAAACATATTAAAAAGTTTTAAAACAAATAAAAATTAAAAATATTTAAAAAAACAATAAAAAACATTAAAAAAGAAAAAAGTAATAAAATACATTAAAAATAAAAATGAATATAATAAAGAATTATATTAAATATAATATTAAAAATAAAAAAGAAATAAAACAAAATAATTTGAAACATAATAACAAAACATGACATAACATTTAAAAATTAAAAAAATAAAAAATAAAAATTAATAAAACAACCTAAGTCCTAACCTACGTACCCTCCTACCCCACTCATCCTCCCTCACGTCCCCTCACCTTACGTCCCATCCCCCACCTACCTCCACTACCCACTCCCCCTACGTCACCCCACTTACACTCCCKCCTACCCATAAACTCCCATACATTTTCATGTATGCGCCCCCCTCATCCCCCTTATTAAAATTAATCCACGCTCCTTATTTAATTTCGGACCCCCCCGTGAGTTCGACTTTTAACGAGGAGGGGGTCCGATATCATAAATAAAACTCATACTATTTTGAATGCCTTAGATATGATCCCCAAAATCAACCACCCTGGTTCAATTTCGGACCCCCCCGGGCAGTCTGCATTTAACGAGGGGGGGGGGTCCAAAATTTTCCCGCCAAAAACCCATTTTCCTTCATTTTCACCATTTTTGCCTATGTTACCATGTCTTCTTCCGACGGATATCCTGAGCAAACGGAGGATAATTTCAAAAATCCAAGAGAGGTTTTTGGTCAGCACAGGATGAGGAGAAAAACCCTTTTTTCGGTTTTTTCAACGGAGTTACGAGCAGAGAGAGTAGAAGGAATCTTCGAGGCCTATTTTTCCATATTTTCCATTTTCAGTTTCAGTCCAGATTTTGCAGGAGCTGTCACGGCCAGCTGGGGACGAATTCGGCGAAACCGAAGGAGTTTTTTGTCCATCATATGCCCATCTACAATAAAATATTTCAGTTTTCTCCCAGGTGTCATCATTGAGGATAAAATCACGTCCGAGCGAACCCCTTTTTCGCAGAAAAACGGTCCATTTCTCATAATAGAAAACTCCGAATTTGATGGGAGTGGTGGCTATTTTCGGCCGAGACGGTTGAACCGACTCTCAGAACTTGATGAAGAGATGTATATTATATATTGAGATGATTTTAATGTAATAGGGTTGGATCTTCACGCCCTGGAGGGTATCGAGCTGTAACATTTTTGAATAGATCTGCCATTAATGAAAGAGGCTCTTTACAGGATTCCTGTGCATGTTTACTGGTGATGTGATTTCTCAGTAAATGTTTTCTTTCTCTGTAACCACTGTGTTTTCTGAAGCTAATCTGTATGAATAGCGTTATGTTGCAGGATTTATCCTTGATACCCTATTTTCGATTCTACAGATTTTAATGTTCATCTTCTAAATGTCTTCAACTAAGAGATTCTTAAGTGCTTGTTAGTTGGAGTTGTTTCCCTTATCTTTTCCTCTGATCATCATTTAAATTATTAAAGATCCAGTGAACTTGTTATCTCGCCCTGTGAAGTTTTTCTTTGTCATTTCTGGTTGTTTCTTAGATTTGATTAATTGCAGACCCCATAGCCCAATGGATGTGTAAACTGTCTCAACCAATTTATAAACCCTTTTTACAACAAAGCCCATTGTTCTCATTACCTAGCCTAAAACATTTCTTCAAACAAAGCTATATTACACAGAGAGATCCCTCTCTGAGTCTTGGAGGGATAGATCCAAGACTCGAAGCGGTTTTGATGTTGCCTCTGTAACTGCCTTTCAGCCTTGGGCAAATTACAGAGTGCTAACAAATCCCAAGAAATCTTTGTTTGCTATGACGGAGGGAAAGTTGTTAGGCCATATAGTATCAGCAGAAGGAGTGAGAATTGATCCCAGCAGAGTGGAATCAATTCAAACCCTGTCACTTCCCAGGTCTAAAAAGGAAGTCCATGCCTTTTTAGGGAAGATTAACTTTCTGAGGAGGTTCGTCTCAAATTTTGCAGAGCTGGTGAAACACATCAAAATCATGCTCAGAAAGGGAAATGAAGTGAAATGGACCACTGAACCCAGGGAATCTTTTGTCCAAATAAAAAGGGCACTGACTGAGGCACCTGTGCTAATCAGCCCTGACTATTCCAAACCATTCCTAGTTTTTTATTTTGCTTCTTTTGATACAATAGCAGTAGTCTTATTGCAGAAAAATGAGGGGGGGCGGGAACAACCCATTGCCTTCTTCAGTAAAGCATTAAGAGATGCAAAAATCAGGTATGAAATCATGGAGAAACAGGCCTATGCCTTGGTGAAATCTTTCAGAGCTTTCAGAGTCTATGTATTGCACTCAAAAGTCACTGCATACATTCCTTCAGCCTCTGTGAAGGACATCCTTATACAACCTGACATAGATGGGAGAAGAGGTAAATGGATTGCCAAGATCCTGGAGTTTGATCTGGAGATTAATCCCACCAAGTTGATAAAGGGGTAGGGTTTAGCCAAGTTGCTGGTTGAATCCAATTGCAAAGCCTTGGGGGTTAACTTCATCAATTCTTTTTCAGAAAATCAGCAAGCTGAGTCATCCAACAAAGGTTCTCAGGGTGACTTATCGCTAGCAGAATGCACCTAGTATAGAGATATTTTGTATTTTCTGCAAGCGTTAAGGCCTCCTAATGGAATGGGAAAGATTAAGGCAAGAGCTTTAAAGCTCAAGGCAATCAGATATTTCCTCGTTGACTAAGCCTTATACTGGAAAGACCCTCTAGGGGTATTTTTAAGGTGCCTGAATCCACAAGAAGCCCAGAAAGTTATGATTGATTTCCATAGAGGCCTTTGTGGGGGGCATCATTTCTGGAAGACCACAGCTCACAAAATTCTCAGAGATGGGTACTACTGGCCCACCTTGTTCACTAATGTCTATAGAGAAGTTAGAGCTTGTATCAAATGCCAAAGGTTTTCAGGAAAGCAGCAGCTCAACTCACTACCACTAAAGCCTGTGGTAGTTTCAAGACCTTTTCAACAGTGGGGGTTGGACTTCATTGGGGAGATTCATCCCCCTTCAAGTGTCCAGCACAGATGGGTCCTGACTACGATAGACTATTTCACTAAGTGGATAGAAGCGTCCCCCACTAGGAGAGCTTCTCACAAGGTGATTATTAGCTTCCTAGAAGATATCATATTCAGATTTGGTTGTCCCAACAAAATTGTCACTGATAATGTTGCTTCTTTCAAGTCTGAGCCTCTGATTAAGTTCTACGAATAGTTCAAAATTTCACTAATTCATTCCACCCCCTATTATCCTCAAGGAAATGGGCTGGTAGAATCTTCCAATAAAATCCTAATCAGGCTCATCAAAAGATTGTTGGAGGACAATAAGAGGGCCTGGGATTCAAAGCTCAAATTCTCTCTATGGGTTGATCAAGTGACAATGAAAAAATCCTTGGGCACCTCACCTTTTCAAATGGTTTATGGGACGGAGGCGGTTTTTCCCACTCAGCTCGTCTTACCTGTGGTGAAGTTCTTTCAAGATTATGAAGGAGAGATGGATCATATGGTCAGAAGGATTCATCATATGGTGGAAGTACAATAGATCAGGGAATAGGTGATGGATGCAGCTCATAGTCATCAGCAAAAGGTCAAACAGGCCTTTGACAGGAAGGTCAGGAAGAAGGAATTTGAAGTAGGGGATTTGGTTCTTAAGTGGGATGCACCCGGATAGGATAAGGGAAAACATATCAAGTTTGATGCCCTATGGATCGGGCCCTTCAGAATCTCTGAGATTTTCTCAAATAACACATACAGGTTGCAAGATTTGGAGGGTGAGGAGCTTCTTAGCAGCCCAGTAAATGGGCAATTTTTGGAGGAATGTTTTGTTTGAGCCTTATACGGCTCCTTTGTTTGTAAATGTTGTCCTTTTGGTTCTTTGTTTGGTTTTATTTTTTGTCTTAGTAAATGAGCCCATAGCCCAACAGCAAGGCACTGGAACTGCAGATGAGTCCTTAGAGCATCACAGGGACAACTCTATCCCCCTTGGAGCCTAATGTTAACATTAATTTTCATCTTGGGCATAAGAGTATTCAGGTCTTCAAGTTACACGAGAGGCACCCAAGCACAGCACGAAAAAATATAGTTTCAGGCTTCCAAGCAAGTAAGCAGGCGAAATTACGTTGTCAACGGCCCAAATTCATCTATAGAAGCAGATCGACGGGCGACAGAAATTAATAGTTAGCGGAGTTACGCCGAGATTAGCGCGATCGATAGCGCCTATATTACATGCAATACAGGTTATCAGTTGTCCATCCAAAGGATGCGTGGCGTGAGATCTAGTCGCATCGACATTTCATCATTTAGGAGTTCGAAGGGTGATGGTTTCTCGTCACTATACATCTCAAAACCCCAAACCCTGAAACACCGAAAGCGCCCAGAGTCGGGCCCACGGTCATGGCACTCGATCACAAGAGGCACAAACTTGGGAAAAGCGTGATGGCATGCACCATGTGATGGGACAGGCCCCAAGTCATCGACGTCATATTAGTTGTCCGATCCAGTTGGGACAGGTGGCAGCCAAACGACGCTTCAGGAATTGTCATTTCGAGAGACAAGGGACCTCCCATCCACTATGGAACAAATCGCTGAAATGTGAAATACCGATAAGTGCCTTTGATGCTAAGCCCATGGTCCTAGTGCCCAGTCACATCAAGCAAGCCTGGTAATGGAGGTATCCCTCTTCTAATGTCAAAGGCCATCTCAATTGTTCCTCTGAAGGACACGCGGCACACATCCATGCTTTCATAGTTTGGTTAATTGGGATTTTGAGGAGGAAGTGCATCGCGAACTCTTGATGCCAGAAATCCCGAAGGGATTAGGACCATTCATCTGAGGACACACAGTGAAATATCTGAGCCATGAGTGGGGCCCCCCTACCTGTCATATCACTTCCACGTTGTTCCCTCCTCAGTTCAGTGCCCTCTCGTATCCTGCCACATCCACCCACATGGTCCCTCCTCAACTCATCGTCCTCTTACCTCCGTCCAGGTGTCTCTCCCCCTTAGTCATCTCCACCTCAACACCTTCCACCATTCACATGTACCTCTACACTCCACGTCGCCTCCACCTGCATCCTCTTCAAACCGCATGGCATCCCTCAGCCAATGTCACAATTCCCGCCACCGCCTCCACAATGTTCACACCTTCACCCCCTCATCGCACCCTCGTCCACATCCACCACAGGGATTCCCGTGTAGCAGTCCAACCATTTAGTTGATCCAGGTGGCACCAAGAGGAGACCTCCATGTCCCAGGAGGTAGAGTTGACTAATACTGTTCATGATCCCTAGATAGTAGTTATTGTAGTTGCTGGAGGTGGTTAAACATCGTCTCCACTATAAATGGAAAGTCCAGCAGAGAACTAAAGCATGTTGATTCACCTGCAGGACAGTCAGGGGTCTAATTGCGTCTGCCAGAAGTGCACGATTGTCCGGAGTCTGCATGCGCAGACTGTCAGAAGCCATGAAAATGTAATACTTTTATTTTTGTTTCTTGTTTTCACTGTTGGGGTTTTGTTGGAGTATATGAAGGTGTTTTCACCATTTTTTGTAATGATCAATGGTAGAGAAAAGCTCCTTATTATAAGTTTAATACACTCTAGTTCTCTAGTTATGTATCGGTATGTGAGATTTCTTGTTTTATGACAGACAGTTTTTCTTATTCCATCTAGTTTCATCTCTTACTGAGAGAGTTCACTATCAACTGACTCATGTGAATGTATGTGACTGTGTTAAGGTAAAAGATTCATTTTAGCACCATTACATTCTCCAGTATTGCCTCCATTTGAGCGTAAGAAGTCCCTACGTTCAAGTTTTTCTTCCAAGGACTGTTAGAAGCTCAATGCCTATAGCAGCCCTCAGCTTTTCCTCGTAGAATTATTCCCCCTACTCACCCTTACTACAACTCATTGTCTGAAGTTTGACTTAGACCTCACCTACCTGTGCATGTCCAACCTAGTTTTGGAATTAGAATGATATCGTTTTGAGTTTTCTTCCAGTTGATCACCCTCTACAAACAAATCATGACATAAAACTGATGGATGTCGGGCTCTGCTCCTGCTGCAATCCAAGAGTGACTTCTGACACCAACACATCCCAATGGTTATTTTCTCAATATAGGTGTCAAAACATTCAAGTTCATCCAATATGGTTTCTCCATTTGAATCAAACAATTCTACCATTTCATTATCCTTCTTTGTGTCATATGCCCTATTCCAATATGCATCTGTCATTGTTTTAGGTCTTTGGGTTCTCTCGTATGTACCATTGAAATCAAATGCAACTCTTATATAAGGGTGGTCTTCCAGGAGGAATACCATTGAGCAGTTGTACACCAAATTTCATAGTTGGTTGGACCACCTAACCTTTATAGAATGTCCACAACATTTACATCCATGATACCCTTTTGTTACAAGACTTGTGATGTTATTGTATACAAAGAATGTTAGTATCAAAAGTATATTTGCATAAAATTAAGTGTGCCAAATAATATTACAGATATAAAAAAATCAATCAACATCCTTACCAAAGAAAAATATTAGTATTAGATAATCGTGTGTGGTGTAGAGACATATGCCATACAACATAAAATACCTCTCCATTGGGATGGGTCTTGATACATCATACACATGTATCCCTTCCAATAATTTCTCAAATTCATTGATTAGTGGTTGGAGGTAGACATTCATTATCGTCACTTTTATTCTACTAGGGACTATAAGAGCTATCATAATATTTTCATTATTCATGGACAACCATGGAGGGGTATTTTTATTGATCACTACCACTAGCCAAACATATTATTTGGTGTTTTGGAGGGGATACAATTTAACTCCATCCATGGTTATGATCCATCGTAGGCTCCTTACTTCATCCTTGAATTTATGAGGCCATGTATCTTCTATATGCTTCATGGTTATTGAATATGTTGGGATTCACATAACTCCTAGCTCACTTCTATGTGAGGCATTCCACCCCTACAACACAGATAATTGTTTGCAACAAAAGAGCCTTTGAATACTTGGAATTATAGACATGTGCCTCAATATCTTATGAGGAGTAACATGTTCCTTTATACCCTTGTTTTTTGATTTCCAGTACGTATCATCCCCGCATTCTAGACATATCTCTTTGTTTGCATATTTATTTCTCTATAGAATACAATCATTTGGACATGTGTGGTTTGATATGTACTCAACACCCAATAGTTTCAACATTTTCTTTGCCTCTGCATAACTATCAGGTAAGGTATTATATCTCTTAAGTACCTTATCTTTGAGTAACCTACAATTAGTGGAAAATAGAAATGTACACTATCATTAAGCATGCATAAAATCAACCATTTCTTCCTTCATTGTCTGACAAGATTCCTTAAAATATTAGGGGAATTAATGGTTAGTTACCTCAAAAGTGACAAGAAACACACATCTAACATGCCATACATTTATTTCAAGTTTTATAGTAACATTTTTGTCCCTAATTGGCTAGAACTTGACTCATTTCCAAAGAGATCGGTGGTGGAAGTAGATTTCAGGATTTCGAAGAAGGTATCGACGATATCAACATCATCACCTAGTTAATTTTGATGAATGCATATAACAATATTCCCTCCATGGCTAGTGTATCTCATAAAAAATCATCCATATCAACTTCTATACCATTGCCTTCATCCCCAACATGTGAAGAACTAGTATTAGTGTAGAGGTTTTGAACTGGTGACATAGGATGTAGTGGTAATTGACTATGTGGTTGATTCAACCATGCTCGGTATGATTCCTCTCCGAGATGTGATCGTTTAATATCAATACCATGAATTGAAATTATATTGGGGTGCAATGGTATATGGTAGACAAGTCGCTCATTGTCAAAATCATGATTGTAAAAATATTGAACATTACATCTATAATATTAGTAACACAATGCATTTTGTATGTTTAAACATTTTACTAAGAATTTATTAGAAGAACATAATTTGTTTTCCCAATAATAAACATGCAACCAATCACTTTATAAAACAAATGTTGAATTAAGAAACACATTTACATTAGTTCCATTGAAGATCCAAAAATACAATTACTCAATCATTGTTTTGTTATGCCCCAAGGGGTGTCTTCATAAAAAAGATCCAATTCACAGTGTAATACTGTTGATCCATGATGGTTTTTGGAATATGTCATGTTATAATTGGTAGGGTAAAGAAATTTTCCATTTTCATCAAACATCTTCTTGCGATTTTTTTCTCCTAATAAGAGCTTGTGGAATTTTGGGACTACTATAATATCTTGTGCATCCGAACTCATTCCTAGATCATGACCTTGAAAAATGCAATGAAAAAATATTCAACTGCACATGCATACATAACATATATTCAATGATATAAATAAATTATAAATAAAATATAGACTTATTGCAATCAGCGGGGGATAACTTGAAGGACTTGCAACGATATGGAATGAGATGGAATCTAAAGAATTGGACATTTGATATTATAATTATTTTTTCCTGCATTTGAGTCAAAAACATCATCTTTGGAAGCATAGAACACTAAAAGTTCAAGCATAATTTCGAATAACTTTTATAAGTTAACAGTGCAGTTAATTATCTAAGGATGTCCTTGTGCATTGTGAGAAGCACTGAATATTGACCCATGTTATTTCCTCTACAAAGAAAATCCTCCGAAAAATTTAAATGCGGATGTTTGCATTTTCATTTTGAAAATTAAAATGTTTGTTGGTGTGTTAGTACATACAAGCTGCATTGGTGCCAGTACAAACTGTATAGCTCACCAATTAAAGCAAGTTAAATAAATAGTGTGCATGCTTAATATCAATGCATTGAAATTTACTACGAAAAAATAAATTGGTGTGTTTATGCGTACACATCGAACTGGTGCGCTACTCATTATATAGTGCATCGAAAAGTAAGTTATGAAAAAAAATGGTGTGCATGTTTATCATCAAAATGCCAAAATATACAATGGAAAAATGAGTGGGAATTTCATATTTTCTAAATGTATGTGTTTATAAATAGATAAACCCTATTCATTTTTTTCCAAAATTTAGAGGGAATATTTATGCAAGAGAGACTTACCAACAAATACTTTAGAGTGGGTGGATGTTTTTGAAGATCCAAATTCGAAAGGGATTACCACATGTTACATAAAAATCTGCAGAGGAGAAATTTCTGGTATATGATTTCATTCTATTGATCATATCAATATTTCCTCTATTTGATTCAAGCAATTTTCAATGAATTCCCAAACAAAAAAACAGTTTCAAAGTTACCTTTGGTATTGGAAACCCTAATTTCCTTACTGTTTTTCTTTCTTTATGTTTCTATATTTCACAATGAGAATTTTTTTTAAGAAAAAAAAAATTATAGGGTTTGTTTATTTATGTATGGATTGTATCATATCCCTTGCAATGGAACCACTCGTTGTATTGGATCCGAAACTGGTTTGTTGTTGTCATTTTTCTAAAAATGCCTTCGCAGTTAGTAGTGTACATTGTACATAGATAGATCACTGATGCATATTTTCATGTCAACAACACCGCTTAATTTAAATTAACAATAATATTAAAAAAAAATGTTGTCGATGATGCACATTTTACATAGATAAGCACCGAGGCACATTGTATTACAAAGAGCACCGCTAAGTTTAAAATGGAAATAATATTGGTTTTTATATGGAAACCACCATGTATTAAATTTGTTCATAGGTTGACGATGCGTAATAAACAATACTTAGGTATTGGTGCTTTTATTAATTTATAAATCACCGATTGAATTCAACAATTTGTAAAATGTTTTTGATTTTGCAACGACACTGCTATCATATACTAGTGTGTATACATATGGTTGAAACACCTATGCGTACAAAGTTACTATATGCATTGGTATCTCATTTTGTTAAAAAAATACATAATTCTTATATTAAATGATTCTTAGATTTTCTTTTTTTGGGGTGATTTTGAGAAATCCAATAGACAAATGAGGGGAAAACCAATACATGTTGGTAGGGATGTCCAAAAACATGTAGAAGGATATGGTAAAGGAAAATAACATAATTGTGTTGCAAGAGGAGCCATCCCAACAACAATGTGCATAAGAGGTATGTAATCATTCATTTATTCTTTTATGTACATCAAATTTAATTATATCATGAAATGAAAATTTTCAATTGTTTTGTTGGAGAAAATAAAAAAATAGAACTCGTTCAACACACAAGACAAGATGACAAGGAATAAAAGGGATGATCACAAAATTTGTGAGTATTTAAGTTCTTAGCTTTACATAAGATTTCATGCTTGTTGTGATCTTTATATTGAAATAATTAATTTACATGTTTCCATGGATGTCTTCTAATAGGTTCTAACATAAAAATAGGAGCCAACCCATGAATTGATAGACATTCGGTTAAGTATGGCTTGAGACTATTGTTGACGAGATATTTCCCCCGTGACTTTGGATCAAGTCATAGCAAATCAAGACCAGATTGAGAAGACTTAAATATTCCCTAAAAAATGAATATGCAAACTGAAAAATAACTACTTTTTGCTAGGATAGAGTAGGGAAAGAGAGAAGGCGAAAGTGTGCACCTTAAGCTCTTTGTTCGATGTCGATCCCTGCTCCTGCTTTTCAAACCGCTCTTGACCTTTTCCGGAACAAGCCTACAAAATGAAATCAAGAAAAATGTTACAGCGAGGTAGTTACATAATCAAGTAGCATATATATCATGTGTTATATCCAAAGCAAATATCAAAAAGTGATAACATACAATATTGCAATAAAAAAAATTGGAGGGAAAGAGAACTCTTCTATTAACACCAAATATCAAAGTTAGTTACAACCTGACTCTATTTTGGCACTGCTTTGGAGCCAACTTTCTGGGTTCATCCATAGATACTTCAAGCATCTACTTAGCGATGAGGATCTTCCTTGGATATCCCAATAAGGATAAGGAGACACCTTATGACTATATAAGAAGGAAGGAACACTGAAAAATGAGTTTTCAGGTTGGGGAATGCTACTCAGAGGATAAAAGGAATAGGGAGGATTGCTAGATTTCAACAACATAACCTTTTACCCAAAGAATTCTCCTCATCCTAGCCCTCAATGGTGATTTAATATCTTCACCAAGGGGTTAGGGAAGTTGGAATCTATTTTTTACGGGCATGGGGACGTTGAGAAATGATCCCAACTGAAAAACCCACTCGAAAACTAGGAATTTTTTTATTTTTCATTATTTTTTAGGGAATCCACGGTTTTAAAATTAACAATTCGTGGATGTATACACGTTTCATTGAAGGAGCCCGCGGATATGTGAAAAAAGGCATTTTTTTTAGATAATTTGGATGAGGCAAGTTGGAAATTTGTCTAGCAATCCAAGGGAAAGGGTTAGACCATGGCACAAATGCATAGGTGTGGAATTTTGTGCTATAATAGATGCCCTCTAATGTGTGATTTTATAAGGGAAAAATGATGGTCGAGATACATTATAAACTCTTAGAGGCGAGTATGAATTGAAGTAAACCTGTGAAGGTTGTCGAACAACTGATCCAAGAACAACAACCATCAACAAAGATCAAGTAAGAGTATTCTCTTCCCAAGTCAGGCATACCCATGCTCAAGAGTGATGTAAGAATGGCCACCAAATCAATTACATTGCGGACCCATGGCATATGTGAAATATAGATATAGTCCATGGCCACGAACAGTACATAATGGATCCATGTGATATAAATGAAGTAGCAAGCATGGCCATGAAAAATACAGAGTGGATCCATGTCAAAGTAGATCATAACCATGAATAGACACACAATGGAACTATGTCTCAAGATCAAGAACAAAGGATATATGGAACCAAAGGAAATAACAAGTTGATACCCTGCAAGTACTAATGTATGTGAGGTAGCACCATATGGGTCAGGAAGGAGCACACAATATGTGGT
>JZKD02S2031558.1:489232-506194 GCA_000966675.3 Picea glauca
TGGAAAGTGAAGGTTGTATATACATATTTACAGATAAGGTGTGGAAGGTCACCAAAGGATCATTGGTGATAGAAAAAGGAGAGAAGGTAGGTACATTGTATTTCTGTATTGGTAATATTGAATCTTCTATCTCTATATATTCTACAGGAGTGGATAAAACACTATGGAATCATAGGCTTGGACACATGAGTGAGAAGGGGATGAAGATACTTCACAAAAGAAATTTGTTTCTGGATCTTAAACAAATTGATTTGGATTTTTGTGAGCATTGTGTTTATGGAAAACAGAAGAGAGGGGACCAACACAGGTATCATCTCTTGGTGTCTCTCATTATTATGTTACTTTTATTGATGATGCAACTAGAAAAACTTGGGTTTATTACATTCGACAAAAATATGATGTTTTTTATACTTTTAAGAATGGAAAGATTTGGTTGAGAATGAGACAGGAAAAAGGTTGAAGTGTCCCAGATCAGAAAATGGAGGGGAATATTGTAAAAAGGAGTTTGATGATTATTGTTCATACCATGGGATTCATAGAGAGAAAACACTTCCAAGAACACCACAAAAAAATGGTGTGTCATAAAGGATGAACAGGACAATCATGGAGCGTGCAAGGAGTATGAGATTACATGTTGGTTTCCCATTATAGTTCTAGGAAGATGTTGTAGATATTGTTGTTTACTTAATAAAAAGAGGAACTTCAAGCTCTTTGGATGGTAGAATTCCATAGGAGTTATGGGCAGGTACAAAGGTAAACTATTCTTATTTGAAGACTTTCGGTTGTGAATCTGATCCAAGGGATCAAAAATTTCTAAAAAATCAAAGTGCTCATAATTGCTTCAAAACAAAAATGTGTGTATGCCTCGTCCTCAAGATCCCAATGCAACTTGAAAGGGTTCAAAAAAATGTCGTATGAGTGAGACATCATGTTATGTCCATTTTTCCAAATAGGAAAAAAATTTCTCACTTTACAATCTATACAGTCCGTACAGTGGTGACGTGGCATGGTACGGTCCCACATGTGGCAAATGACATGGACTAGCCACTGTGTAGAGGTGATGAGTTGGCAAGTTGACTGGGCAGGTGATTTGGCATGTATGTGGACCAGTATATCACATGTCACTTTTTTGGAAAGTGGTATGGTGCCATGTGGCCCAATTGTGGGCTTCCACGTGACACCCCTTCGGTATATAAATGGTTGTGGTAGTCCATAGGGGTCGAACCCCTAACCTCCATGGGCAGTGGCATAGTCTCTTCATAGGTTGGGCCACCAACCTGCCTATGTGTTAGTTCTTAACCATATGATATCATATTTATTTGAATTTAAATATGTGTATGGATGGTGGGGAAAAGGGTATGGGCTTAGCCCCAGCCCCTAGTTCATACCACAACATGCGACCATTCATATAACCATTGGCACGCGGGGTTTAACACAGAAAACAAACCAATAGTCAAAATGCCACATGCCCAACCAAGTGTCAATATCACATACCACCAACACATGTGTGGGGATGTGTGCAACAATTATCCATGAGGTGTCGGATATAACGCCTAGGGTCTAGACACTTGGGTAGCATGCGACCAACACCTTTGCCTTAGGGGGTGCTAATCGCACTAACCATTCAACTATTTTCCATGGATTGTGAGATGCATGTGTGCTGGGTTTTTGGCCCAGTAACACTATAGGAGCTAGGTTAGTCACACACAGGTGCAAATTGGAGAACCAGAGACAACAATCTTGAAGGGGAAATTTTCCAGGAGTATATCTTCTTCATTTTTTGGCCAAACCAGGTGAAGAAAGATCCTAGCTAGGGGTTTTTGGATGTTTTGGAGCCATTGGGGCCATCTATTTGGCATTTTGAGCATTATAAAGAACCATTTTTAGCACTTTGAGAAAATAATTAAAAAGATCCATTGGAAGCTGGACGAGGATATGTATTCCAAGAGAGGGGTGAACTCCTTTATCCTTTTTTGTATTAAGTTTTTACTTTGATGGTTGCTATTGATGGTTATTATGTTCATCTTAAGTGTGAAAAATATATAGTTTATGTGTTTGCAAATTGATCATTTTTCCCAAGCACACATAATTAACACTTACAAATATTTTAAAAGATACAAGTCTTCTCATTTTTATATCAAGTTGGTATTAGAGCATAGGTTTTTGAAGGCTCGATTGTTTGAAAGTGTTTTTTTTTTATTATTCTTACAAGGTTGAAGCTCACAAGAGGAGAAGGTAAACTTGTAGATCCAAGTTTTCAACTGTCAAGAAGGTGAACTACACAATCATCTCAAGCTTCAAGGAGATATTCACCAAGTATGGCTCATGAGGAGAGTCATGAAAGTCTTCCTTCAGAGGAGGAAACTTTCAGAAAAACTTTCTATGTTATGACTGAGATGGTGAAATTTTTATTTGAAGAAATAAATGCAAGATTTCAAGGTGAAATCTCAAACCCTCAAAAGGGTAATCGAGATAGTGGTGATAAAAATCCAAAGGGAAATGGAGGGAATGGTGATTCTCCACCTCTTCTACCATTTCAAAAACACCTCTGAATTATCTAAAATAACATGGTAAAAATCATGTACAAACTCCTTTGCTTAAGCTTGATATTAAGTTTGAATTGCCTATGTACAATGGAGAGGTAAATGATGAGAAATTGGATAATTGGATTCATCAGATTGAAGTGTATTGTAGGATACAAAGGATAAAATATCATGAAACTAAGATTCATCTTGCTTCTTTAATATTGGACAGTGCAGCACTTATTTGGTGGGAATCCAAAACTCAAGAGGACATGAACAAACATGGTAAAGTTTTATCCTCTTTGAATGATTTTATTGTTGCACTTAAAAGACAATTTTATCTATTAGCATACATGCATAAAGTTATTATGGATTGGAAAAACTTTAGGCAAGATAAAGGGAAAAGTGTTCAAAGCTACACTCAAGAATTTAGAATAAGGGCTTTGATTTTGGGTATAGATTTGTCTTCTCAGGAAACTTTACTCGAATATATTGGAGGATTGCATATCTACTTGAGGCACACAATACTTATGTTTAACCCTACAATTATAGATGAAGTTTGTGTACAAGAAACTCATTTGGAAGAAAGAGGGAGGAATGAACCTCAAGAGGGCAGAAATAAACCTTTTGTTCATGGAGACAGAAAAGAAGAAGTTCAAGGGAAATGGAAGAAATAATGATTAAGTCAAGAAAGAGGGAAAGAAACTCACATGTAAACATTGTTCAAAAGATGGCCATGATGAAGACCATTGTTGGAAACTTCATCTTGATAAGAGACCCAAAAAGTTCAACAATAAGGGGAAACCAAAGACTACTGCAACCATACAACATGATTTAGGTTCTGATTTGGGTGATGAGACAAAGATTACAGCCATGAGTTTTCAAGGTAAGGACTCTATTGCAAGTACTAGTTCTTCAAGTAGTAATAGCCTCAATGAAACTCAACAGGAAAAATAAATAATAGATCTTTTCCACATAAGGGTGATTTCAAAGCATACCAAGATAGATACTATTTTTTATACCGGATCTCAAGAAAACCTCATATCTAAAGACATTGTCAAGAAAATAAAATTGGAAACTAATCCACATCCTAAACCATACCCTCTAGGATGGATATGTGGCAAGAAGGTGCAAACTTAGATTTTCCATCACTACAAATTTTATAGATGAGGTAGAGCTTGATGTTATTCCTTTGGATATCTGTGGTATTGTGTTGGGAAGCCCATACTTATATGATAGGAGAGCCATATTTCATTGTCATGAGAACAAGTATCATTTGTTTAAAAATGAAGTTGAGTTTATTGTTAGAGCACATACAAAGAAGTTGAATTTGTCACTTGTAAATGTTGGACAAATGAAGAGATTAGTAAATGCTAGTAAGAGTTTTGTCCTCTTGATGATCAAACCCAAAGACAATGTTGAAAAAGAATCTTTCCAAGGTTGTGAAAAGTTGAAATCTTATTTATATGAGTTTCTTAACCAATATGATGAGATGTTTCAGGAACCAAAGAGATTGCCTCCTAAAAGGGCTATCCAACATGAGATACAATTGCAGCAAGATTGTCCTCTTCCAAACATTGGTATGTACAGGATGTCAGTCATGGAGAATGTTGAAATTAAGAAACAAATCCAAGAGTTGTTTGACAAGGGCATCGTTATTCCAATCACATTGTTTTGTGGATCACCAATTGTTTTAGTGCCAAAGAAAGATGGTACATGGCACATGTCTATAGATTTCAGGGCCCTGAACATGATTATGGTAATGAATCATTATCCTCTTCCTAGAATTGATGATTTTCTTGATCAATTGAAAGATGCTAAGTATTTTACTAAATTGGATTTGAGAAGTGGATATCATCATATTAGGATTGTTTAAGGAGACACTTGGAAGACAACTTTCAAAACAAAGAAAGGTTTTTTTGAGTGGATGGTAATGTCATTTGGACTTTGAAATGCTCCTACTACATTCATGAGAGTCATGAATGATGTTTTAATACCTTTTCTTGATGATTGTGTGGTTGTCTACTTGGATGACATTTTGATATTTAGAAAATCTCATGAAGATCATTTTATGCATGTAAAGCAAGTTATGGATGTCTTAAGGAAAGAAAAATTATTTTTGAAGATGTATAAATGTGAGTTTGGAAAGACCTCACTTGTTTATTTGGGGCATATTGTTGGAGGAAAACTGAAAATTGATCCTTCCAAGGTCAAAGTTATTTTGGATTGGCCAAAGCCCAACAATGTGACTGAGGTAATAATATTTTGGGGAGCACCCTAATAATGGAGAAATTTTATTGCTAACTTCTCTTCAATTGCAGCTCCATTACATGCAGTGATAGGAATCAAGCAAGTTTTCCAATGAGGAGGAAAGAAACAAAAATAATTTGATGCATTGAAGGAGAAGATTAGTTTAGCTCCAGTTCTTGAACTTCCAAATTTGAGACAACAATCTGAGATCCAAACATATGCAAGCAATTATGCAATGTGAGAAGTCTTGTTGCAACATGGTAAGACCATTTGTTTTCATTATGAAACTTTTAATGGTGCAGTGATTAAATATCCTACTTATGATAAGGAGTTGTATGCATTGGTGAAAAGTGTGAAAAAATAGAAAAATTATTTGTTGGGAAAAGAAACTATCATTCACACAGATCATCAACCATTGAAATACTTACAATAAAAAATGAAGCTACAAAAAGAAAGGCACTTCGGATGGATGGGTTTTCTACAAAAGTTCCACTTGGTTATAAGGTATAAAAAAGGCATTTATAACAAAGTTTTTGATAAGATTTCTAGGCCTATTGTTAGTGCTTCAGTTATTCTTAACAAAAATTCTATCTTGCATGAGAGCTATGTTGAACAGTATGCTTTAGATGTTGATTTTAAAGAGGTTTATGCAACTTTGTGTTGTTCTAACCAAGTTGAGGAATTGGATTACCATGCATGATAAGCTTGTGCATGATATGTTCTTTCAACTTGTTTGGGTACATTTTGGGTTTCCTAAATACATTATTTCTAATCAAGATTCTCAATTTATTGGGAAATTTTAATCAATTTTATGGGCACTCATGGACACCAAGTTGAAAAAGAGCACAATTTTTCATCCATAAAACAATGGTCAAACAGAAGTGGTTAATAGGACAATAGTGCAGCTTTTTCATGGTTATTGCATCAAGCATCCTAATCTTTGGGACGAGCACCTACACTACATTCAGCATGCTTACAACCGGGCTAAGAACTATTCAACTCAAACATTTCCATTTGAAACATGTTTTGGTTGTTTGCCCAAATCCCATTTAGATTTTATCTTTGGGAAAGACATTTCTATTGATGGTCAATATGACATTGATAGGGAAAAGAAATTCATTAAACAAATTCATCTGGTGCATCAAATGATACAAGAACAGTTGGAAAAGAGCCAAGCCAGGTACAAGACAAGACATGAAAAGCATCATGTTGATCACATTTTCCAAGTTGGAGATAAAGTTTGAATTTACATTAGAAAAGAGAGGCTTAAAGGAGAAGGTAAAAAATTGAAACAAATTAGATACGGACCTTTCAAGATTCTTGAAAAGATTGGTAACAAATCCTTCTGTTTGTATTTTCCTCCTTATATGAAAATGAATGCAGTTGTCAATGTTGAGAATTTGAGATTGTATGAGCATCCTTTGATTGATGATCAAGGAGAACATGTTCAGATTCCTTCTATAGATGATTTCTTGCCAAAATATATTTCAGAACTACATGAAGACACAATCCTTGACAGGAGGATGAGAACTTCAAAACAAGGGAATGTGGAATACGCTTGAGTTGGTCTTAAAGTCACAAATCCAAGCAAGGCCAAATGGATTGAAGTTGGAAAGGTGAGGGAACTATACCCTCATCTTCAGATAGACTGAAAGTAGTCTTTTGGAGCTCCAAAATCTTCCCAATGGGGAGGAGTGATCTAAGGGATGAAAATTTGCTCAAAAGTCAAAGTTCTTAGAATTTCTTCAAAACAAACACGTGCATAGGCCACGTCCTCGTGATATTTTGTTCTGTCCATTTTTCCAAATAGAAAAAAAAATTCCTGACTATATAGTCTGTACAGTTCGTACAGTGTTGATGTGGCATGGTATAGTCCCACATGTGGAAAGTGACGTGGACTGGCCACTGTGCAGAGGTGTTGAGTTGGTAGGCCAACTAGGCAGGTGATTTGGCATGTACGTGGACTAGTAGATTGTTAACATGTGTCTTTTTTTTGGAAAGTGGTATGGTGCCACATGGCTCAGTTGCAAGATGCCATGTGGCACCCCTCTAGTATATAAAAGGTTTTGGTAGTTTGTGGGGGTTGAACCCCTGACCTCCATGGGTAGTGGCATAGTATCCACCTAGGTCAGGCCACCAACCCGCCTATGCATTAGTTCTTAAACATATATGATATCATATTTATTTGAATTGAAATATGTGTATGGGTGGCGGAGAAAAGGGTCGGGGCTTAGCCCTAGTCCCCGGTTCATACCACAACAAGTGATCGTTCATATAACCATTGGCACATGGGATTTAACACATAAAACAAACCAATGGTCAAGTTTCCAAGCACCTAGACAACTATCAATATAACATGCCACCAACACATGCACAGGGATGTGTGCAACAGTTAGCCATAGAGTGTCAAATGTAGCGCTTAGGTCCTGGACACTTGGGTAGCATGCAACCAACATATCTTCCCTAGTCGGCGCTAATCACGCTAACCATTCGATAATTTGCCACGGATTGCGGGATGTGTGTGTGTGTGTGTGTTGGTTTCTTGGCCCAGTAACATTGCAGTAGCCAGGTTAGTCACACACAGGTGCGAATTGGAGAACCAGAGACAACAATCTTGAAGGGGAAATTTTCCAGGAGGATATCTTCTTCATTTTTTGGCCAAACCAGGTGCAGAAAGAGCCTAGCTAGGGGTTTTTGGTTGCTCTGGAGCCATTGGGGCCATCCATTTGGAATTTTGAGCATTGCAAAGAATTGTTTTTAGCACTTTGAGAAAATAATTAAAAATATCCAATGGAAGATGGACCAGGAGATGTAGCCCAAAAGAGGGGTGAACTCCTTTATCATTTGTTGTGTTATGTGTTTACTTTGATGGTTGTTATTGTTGGTTGTTATGTGCATCTTAAGTGTGAAAAATATATAGTTTATGTGTTTGGAAATTGATCCTTTTTCCCAAGCACACATCATTAACACTTATAGATATTTTAAAAGATACAAGTCTTCTCATTTTTAGATCAAGTTGGTATTAGAGCATAGGTTTTTGAAGGCTTGATTGTTTGCAAGTTTTTTTCTTTTTTGATGCTTACAAGGTTGAAGCTCACAAGAGGAGAAGGTCAACTTGTAAATCCAAGTTCTCAACTGTCAAGAAGGAGAACTACCCAATCACCTCAAGCTTCAACGAGATATTCACCAAGTATGGCTCACGAGGAGATTCATGAGACTCTTCCTTCATAGGAGGAAACTTTCAGAAAATATTTTTATTATATGACTGAGATGGTGAAAGTTTTATTTGAAGAAATAAATGCAAGATTGCAAGGTGAAATCTCAAACCCTCCAAAGGGTAACGGAAATAGCAGTGGTAGAACTCCAAAGGGAAATGGAGGGAATGGTGATTCTCCACCTCCTTCACTTCCATCTTCCACCTCTTCTACCTCTTCTACCATTTCACAACCACCTCCAAATTCTCCAAAATAGCATGGTAAAACTCCTCTACAAATGCCTTTTCTTAAGCATGATATTAAGTTTGAATTTCCAATGTACAATGGAGAGGTAAATGTTGAGAAAATGGATAACTGGATTTGTCAGATTGAAGTGTATTGTAGGATACAACTGATCAAATATGATGAAACTAAGATTCAGATTTCTTCTTTAAGATTGGACAGTGCATCACTCATTTGGTGGGAAGCCAAAACTCAAGAGGACATGAAGAAACATGGTAAATTTTTATCCTCTTGGAATGATTTTATTGTTTCACTTAAAAGACAATTTTATCCATTAGCATACATGCAGAAAGATATTATGGATTGGAAAAACTTTAGACAAGATAAAGGGAAAAGTGTTCAAAGCTACACTCAAGAATTTAGAGGAAGGGATTTGATTTTGGGTATATATTTGTCTTCTCAAGAAACTTTACTCAAATATATTGGAGTATTTCATAGCTACTTGAGGCACACAATACTTATGTTTAACCATACAAGTCTAGATGAATTTTTTGTACATGCAACTCATTTGGAAGCAAGAGGGATAAATGAACCTCAAGAGGGAAGCAAGAAACCTTGTGTTTGTGGAGACAAAGGAAAGAAAAAGTTCACGAGAAATGGAAGAAAGAATGCTTTAGTCAAGAAAGAGGGAGAGAAACTCACATGTAAACACTATTCAAAAGATGGCCATGATGAAGACCATTGTTGGAAACTTCATCCTGAAAAGAGACCCAAAAATTTCAACAATAAGGAGAAACCAAAGACTATTGCAACCATACAACATGACTTATGTTCTGATTTGGGTGATGAGACAAAGATTACAGCCATGGGTTTTCAAGGTAAGGACTCTATTGCAAGTAGTAGTTCTTCAAGTAGTAATAGCCTCAATGAAACTCAACAGGAAAACGAAAGAATAGATATTTTCCACATAAGGGTGATTTCAAAGAGTACCAAGATAGATACTCTTTTTTATATTGGATCTCAAACAAACCTCATATCTGAAGACACTGTCAAGAAACTAAAATTGGAAACTAATCCACTTCCTAAACCATACCCTCTAGGATGGATATGTGACAAGAAGGTGTAAACTTAGATTTTCCATCACTACAAATTTTATAGATGAGGTAGAGCTTGATCTTATTCCTTTGGATATATGTGGTATTGTGTTGGGAATCCCATACTTATATAATAGGATATCCATATTTCATCATCATGAGAACAAGTATCATTTGTTTAAAAATGGAGTTGAGTACATTGTTAGAGAACATACAAAGAAGTTGAATTTATCACTTGTAAATACTGGACAAATGAAGAGATTAGTCAATGCTAGTAAGAATTTTGTCCTCTTGATGATCAAACCCAAAGACAATGTTGAAAAAGAAGCTTTCCAAGGTTGTGATTCAAAGTTGAAATCTTATTTATATGAGGTTGTTAACCAATATGATGAGGTGTTTTAGGAACCAAAGATATTGCCTCCAAAAAGGGCTATCCAACATGAGATACAGTTGCAGCAAGATTGTCCTCTTCCAAACATTGGTATGTATAGGATGTCATTCATGGAGAATGATGAAATTAATAAACAAATCCAAGAGTTGCTTGACAAAGGGGTCATTATTCCAAGTGCATCGCCATGTGGATCACCAATTGTTTTAGTGCCAAAGAAATATGGTGTTGTGTATGTTTCGTCACTTGGGTGAGAAAAACAAGGGCACGAGTTGCTTGACAAAGGGGTCATTATTCCAAGCACATCACCATGTGGATCACCAATTGTTTTAGTGCCAAATAAATATGGTGTTGTGTATGTTTCGTCACTTGGGTGAGAAAAACAAGGGCACTTACAAGTCTAGTTGGACCTGCTAGACAAGACAGAGGTTAGTGCATGAGTTAGATAATCCAAGCACATTAAATAAAAGGGAAAATAAACTAAAAATAATTATTTGCCCTTGGTCATGTATTAAGGAAGAAAGAAAATATTAAGGAAGAAGAAAGACAAAGTATGAAGTGCGTGGAAGGCACACAAATCGAGGAAGGGTCGAAGTGGTTAAAGAAGTATAAAAGAAGGAATGAAGTAAATGAAAGAAATTCGTTGAAAGAGAAGATAAAGGAAGACAAATCAGCAAATAAGATATATTGTGGATAAGTCAACAAGAGAAAAGGACACTAATGGGTGTTTTGGAGCACCTCGCGGAGAAGGAAGAATAGGTCGGTGAAGTCCTTAAAATGAGGGTTATGTGGACCTAGGGTTTTGGCAATGTGGACCTAGGATTTTGGAACCTAGGCTTCGGTCTATGGTTTTCTAAGAGTCATGGAATGTATAAATAGAGGTCTAGAAGAGTTGAGATGAGATGCGAGAGTGGTGTTGAGATGTAGAAGTGTTATGTTTTAGGGTATTCTTGTATTTATAGGTCTTCTGTTGGGTGTGAAGATCGACTCTACAGTTGGGTGTGTAGGGATAGGAAGTAAAGAGGAAGAGAGAGAAGAATATACAGCTGAGTGCGCAGATAGAACTGTATATCTCCATCTATTCTATCAATAATCACAGTTTTGTGGATGTATCCCTAGGGAGAGGGTGAACCATGTAAAATTGTGTTGTTCTATGTGGTTGATGCTTTGTTATTTGTTATCTGTTACACTATTATTGCACTGTTATTTTTCATGTCGAAGATAAGAATATATAACTTAATTCACGAAGTTAAGCATAATATTGTTAAGAATCTCTAAGTTTTTTTGCATTGTTGTTTTAGAATCATCTTGCAATTCCTCTGGTTGTATACACATGTGTCATGCAACCCCCCTATTTCTATCGCGGGTGATACTTCATTTGCTTCGCAGATGTTGTCGTAAGAGCCAGTATTTAGGGTTTGTTGGTATGTTGTTAGAGTTGAACCCTGGTTCTGCCCCTGTGCCAACAAATGGTTCCATTGTGGGGACCAAGATATTCTTGAGGGAATGTCAAGGTGGTTTCCATCAAATACAAAAATTCAGAATTGGATAGAAGAACAAGAAAGGGACTTCGCCAAAGCTCAAAAAAAGAACCCTAGCATTAGTATAGAAGACTGGTTGGGAAGGTACATCTTTACTTATGTGCCCAAGATTTTTTGTGTAGGAGTTCATCAGGAGTTTTATGAGTGGTTAGCCAGACTAGAAAACACTCAGTTTGAAATCATATCTACACCACATGTGATTTGGACATTGACGTTGATTAATAAAGTCAAGAAAGTTGATAATGTTGTGTTGAGGGAAGTGGATCTCTGGCTTGACAGCACTATTGGAGGGTACATTACTGAATTTTTTATTGACAAAGTGGAATCATAAAGTCAAGCAGAGAGGTACAAAGGTCAGTTCAAAAAACTTAAGATGAAGGAAGATGAGAATATTGCAGCTTAATTTTTACAAGTTGATGAAACAGTAAATGCAATCATAGGATTGGAAGAAGAAATCAAAGAATCTGTAATTGTTAAAAAAGTACTAAGACCTCTTCCTATGAGATTTGACCCTAAGATATCAGCACTAGAATAAATATCATATCTAAACTCAATAAGCATGGACAAATTACATGGAATCTTCACAGCATATGAAATGAGAACTGAATAGGAAAATACAGATATAAAAGAAGCAGCCTTTAAAGCATCCAAAAATTCAAAGAAAAAGGGAAGGCAAAAAGAAGAACATAGCAGCAACAGTGACATATCGAAAGATGATGAAGAAGTGGCCAACTTTGTCAAGAGACTGAACAAGGAAACTGACGGTAGGTATAGAGGTAAGCTTCCTTTAATTTGTTTTAATTGTGATGGTATTGGTCATTTTTCTAAAAAATGTATTTATAAGAAAAATAGAAATGATGAAGGTTACTCAAAAGGAAAACAAACATATAAAGGCAAAAGAACCACAAAGAAATTTTTCAAGAAAAACTTATGCACCAAAGAAGACATCTCATCATCAGATGAAGGTGAAGTCAGTGATAGTGAGACAGAAAGAGTTATATTCATGGCAGTAGAAGACTCTGAAGAAGAATATGAAGAAGTCGAATAAGAATATGAATAATTTAAAGAATAAATTGAAGAGGCAGAAGTTGACTACGAGGAATTAATTTGTTCCATAGAAGTTATCAGAAGAGAAAAGAAGAAAAACAAGAAACTACAAGAAGAACTAGACAAGAAAGAAGACACTCAATAACTAGAACAAATAATCATAAATTTGAAGGTTCAAATAGAAGAAGATAAAATAATTGAAGAAGCACTCAAAGAACAACTAGAAGAAAAAGACAAGATCATTGGAAATTTGGAAGCAGAGATTGTCAATTTAAGAAAGGATCTTCAAAAGAAAAATATGCAAAACAACTCAAAAGTTTTGGATGACATTATCAGCAGTCAAAAATATCATCATGACAAGTCCAGACTTGGATACAATCAAATAGAAAAAGGATCAATCTCCAAAAAAACAAAGCAAGAAACATATCCAAAAAGCTATGCAGAAACAATCAAGGGGGATAGGAAGATCTACAAGGAATATTACAGGGACACTCCTCCATCGAGAAGATTCAGATTTCGGAATCAACAACTGATAGATAGGCCTTAGGAAGAAGAAGAATTTATAAGATTACCTCCTTTCATAAGATATTCAACTCCTAGGTATCAAACTATATTTTTTGGTTTATCTTATGCATGTAATAATTTTGGACATAAAGATGTGAATTGCAGAGATAACAACAGGAACACAAGCAACTTTGAAATCCATACACAAAGGGGTTATCCAAGAAGGCCTAGTGAAACACAGAGAAGAAGTTACAACAGGTTTGAATCTCTGAGCACTAAAGTGGAATGTTACAAATGTAAAAAATTTGGACACATGGCCAAATATTGCATAATGACAATTCCCCCTAGAGAACCACAATAGAATAACAATAGTCATATATAGGAACCCCAGAAAAGGACATGTATAAGAAAGAAGGATCAGTATAGCAATGAAGAATGCACACTCTTTCTACAAGGTAAGAAGAATAAATGTGGTTGGTATGTTGACAGTGGTTGTTCAAAACACATGATAGGTGATAGATACATGTTTCTTACATTACGAAAGGAAAGAGATGGATCAGTCTCCTTCAGAAACAATGATTCATCTAAAATCATTGGAAAAGGAACTGTCAGAATTGGGAACAAGAATACCAAGGTAGAAAATGTTCTACTAGTAGAAGATATGAAACATAATCTTCTACGTGTGAGTCAAATGTGTGACCAAGGTCATAAAGTTACTTTTGATTCACAAAAGTGTGAGATAATAAAATAAGGTTCAGGAAAATTGGTTGCTACAGCTGCGAGAACTTCAAGCAACATATATGTATTAAGTTAAAATGGAAATGAAAAGTGTTTTCTAGGAAAGGAAGATGAAAGTTGGCTATGGCACAGAAGAATGGGTCACATACATTTTGATAACCTTTTTAAAGTTAGCGGAAGAGAAGAAGTCAGAGAAAATCCATGGATCACGAAACCAACCAAAACTTTATGCAAGCATTTTCAACAAGGAAAGCAAAGAAAGACCAGGTTCAAGTCAAAGGAATATTCAATGACAAGACCACTGGAAATTATGCATATTGATCTAGTTGGACCAACTACAACAAAGTGTTTAAAAGGTGATAAATACTTTATGTTATTAGTTTATTATTATACAAGAATGACTGCAGATTGATTTCTCAAGAATAAGTCAGAAGCTTTTGAAAACTTCAATATCTACAAGGAAATGGCTGAAAATGAAATGGATTCAAAAATCAAATGCTTGAGATTTGATAATGGAGGAGAGTTCACTTCAAAGGAATTTATGGACTACTACAGTAGTCATGGAATAAAAAGGTAATTCTATGTTGCTAGGACACCTCAACAGAATGAAGTTGTTGAAAGAAAGAATAGGACAGTACAAGAAATGGCTCTAACAATGCTAATGGATTCCAAATTGACAGATATATTTTTTGGCACAGGCAGTGCATACAACAGTTAACATTCAAAACAGAGTAATGCTTAGAAACAACATTGACAAAACTACCTACAAGCTACGAAAAGGAAGACCAGCAAATGTGAAGCACTTCAGAGTTTTTGGAAGAAAATGCTACATAAAAAGAGAAGATGGAAAAATGGGAAATTTTGACTCTCGTGTGGACAAAGGATTACTTTTTGGTTACTCAAGTACAAGGAAAGAATACAAGTGTTACAATCTGAGATTGAAAAAAGTTGTAGAAAGAATCAACGTAACAATTGATGAAACAGGGATACCAGAATCAAAGGAAGAAGAAAATGAATCAATGGAACAACTTTTCGAAGAAGAAGCAGAAGATGAAAAGGAAGTAGAAGAGGAAGATGAAGAGAATATGACAGAAGTAGAAGAGCAATTTCAGCAAGTGCCTCCAAAGACACCTAGCAGACAAGTACAGAAGAATCATCCTTCATATCAGATTATCATAAACAAAGACACAGGAGTTGAGACTAGAAGAATAATCCATTCACTAGAATAAACACACCTAGCACTCACATATATGATTGAACCAACCTATTTTGAGGAGGCCAGCAAGGACGAATTTTGGAACAAGTCCATGGATGAAGAATTGGATCAAATAGATAAAAATGACACTTGTGAATTGGTTCCAAGACCAAAGGATAAGAATGTGATCGGCACAAAGTGGGTATACAGGAATAAATTGAACAAATATGGACAAGTTACAAGGAACAAATCTAGATTGGTATGTAAAGGATATGCATAGGTTGAAGGATTTGACTTTGAAGAGAAATTTTCCCTAGTTGCCAAAATGGAAGCAATCTGAATGTTTTTAGCTTATGTATGCTCCAAAAATATTAAAGTGTATCAAATGGATGTAAAATCATCTTTTCTGAATGGGGAACATGAAGAAGAAGTTTACATTGAACAACCAGAAGGATTTCAGTTGTCAGAGAATGCAGACTATGTGTGCAAATTAAAGAAGGCCTTGTATGGTCTAAAATAGGCTCCTAGAGCATGGTCCTCTAGACTGGATAAATATCTACAGCAGGAAGGTCTCAGAAAAGGAAGTGCAGACAACAACCTCTACATCAAGGTAAGTCAAGGTAATATTTTATTAATTGAAGTTTATGTTGATGATATTATTTTTGGTAGTGATGATGATAGGTTAAGCCAGAAATTTGCAAAGGATATACAGAATGAATTTGAAATGTCATTACTTGGTGAACTATCCTTCTTTACAGGACTTTAGATATGTCAAAGCAACCAAAGAATTTTTATTTCTCAAACCAAGTATATCAGAGAAATTCTAAAGAGGTTTAGAATGGAATATTGCAAACCAGTTATCACTCCCATGCAAACCAATTGCAAATTAAGCAAAGATGATGATTCAAAGTCTACAGGTCAATGATTAGCAGCCTACTATATGTGACAACATCCAGACCATATGTAATGTAGGAAGTTGGAAAGGTGGCATGATTTCAAGTAGCACCAAAGGAATCACATGTATTAACAGTGAAGAGAATTTTCATATATCTCAAAGGAACAGAAGAGTTTGGATTACGGTATCCAAAAGGAAAGGATCTATATCTTATTTCTTACACATATGCAGATTGGGCATGTTGTATTGATGACCAACGAAGCACCAATGGAGCAGCGTTCTACTTGGGTGATTTTTTAGTATCATGGATAAGCAAGAAACAATCATCAATATCTCTATCTACAGCCAAGGCAGAGTATATTGCAGCAGAAACATGTTGTATATAGGTTATTTGGATGAAAAAAAGTTTGACAGATATACAGGTTGAGTATGATAAGCCCATTCCAATATATTGTGATAATACAAGCTCCATCAGTATCTCAAAGAACCCGGTGATGCACTCCAAGATGAAGCACATTCCAATCAAGTATCACTTTCTATGGAAACAGGTTGTAGAAAAGAACATCAGAGTTCAGTATGTGGGCACAAAATAACAAGTGGCAGACATATTTACAAAACCACTTCCATGGGAATCCTTTGAGTATCTTTGCCAAAGACTCAGAGTTATTTCTACTCCAAAATGAATGCTTTTAAATGCTTATCTTATATGTCTTAGATGTACACGAGGAAGCACCATAAGGATAGTTCAGTTAGGGGGAGAAACCCCATATGGAAGATACCTTTGTCATTGATGACAAAGGGGGCGAGATTCATTAGATGCAGAGGACAGAGGCATGATTCCAAGGGGAGAAATGGTCATAGAGATGCAGAGGACAAAGGCATGGTTCCAGTGGGAGAATGAGTTATATGACTTCAGTATTGCATGAAATGATTTTAGTATTGCATCAGAGTGTTTCCATCAATGCCAAAGGGGGATATTGTTGATTAAGGTTTGTTGTCATTGATTTCAACCCTTGAAGAAAGTTTGGTAGCTAATTCTGGCAGCACAAAGGTTTGGGTAATGGACCCAAGGTTGTTTCATGTATAATGGTATGATTTTTAATATATTTGAAGGTAATACTATTCTATATGGATATTACATGTCATTCCATTTCTGGTGGTATGTGGAATGTCAAATAAATCCTCATGGTTTGAGAGTTATGGCCTTGAGAAGTTGGAGGGCCCTCATATGTTGGCTTGAAGCCCCAAAAGGTCAAAGAAGTCAAAGAGATTTCAAAGAAGAAATTATTATTTAAATGATAAAGTAAAGTGACAAATTCAAGAAGGATTATTTAAATAATAAAGTGAAGTG
>JZKD02S2031558.1:506204-519227 GCA_000966675.3 Picea glauca
TCTACCCATTTGGTGACATAGTCCGTACAAACCAAAATATAGTTCTTCCTATGGGACATGGGTGAAATTGGTCCTACAAAGTCGAGGGCCCATTTTTCGAAGGGTTCTATCATAATTTGGGCCTGCAAAGGCATTTCGTCAGATGATGTAGGTACACCTATCCCCAACAAAGATGCCAAAATGTTAGGTGATTTATATGTACTAAAAAAGACACTAAACTACCCTCAATTAAATTGTCAACCCAGGGTAAGTAAACTTAGAGTTGTAGAAAAATATATGCCAAAGGTACAAAGGTTGGTAGGAGTGTAGACTAACTAAGGAAAGAAGCTATCTAGGGCTAATCTACTCAAGAAAACCTATCTAATGAACAAACCCTACTAAGAAAATTGAAACTAGGTAACCTAAGTACTTTTGGGCCAAGGACTGATGGATAGTTCCTAAGAAAGCAAGTAAAAACCCTATTCAAAGCAAACTAGTTCATGACAGTAAGCAAAGGTAAACTACTAAGCATACTAAGCAAATGACAAAAGCAAACTACCTTTAACTTGCCAACTTACATTCAATGAGCAACTACCCTATGAAAGAAAATAAATAAGCAAGTAAGCAAAAGAAGCCATCTAACCTATTACATCAAATATACAAGCAAACAAGAACACCTAACTAACCTATTAAAGAAAATAGACAAGCAAGCAAAAGCATAAAGCAAAAGACAAGTAAGAAAAGACTTCTCATTGAACAACTACCTAGACTAAGAGGCAAGCGAGCTAAATGCCTAATGAAAAACTATTTCTCTTGTGTGAAAGGAATTTTAAATGCTCAATGCAAAGCATGAAAGGAAATCTATTCTATTGAAAGCAAGAAAGACTATCAACTAAACTTATGAAAACAAGAAACTATCTTTTCTAGCTTATGAAAGAAAGAAACTAACTTTAACCTATGAAACACTCAAATGTAATGCTGCTGGTTGCGTGAATGCCTTTGGTGGTGACAGATGATATCTCGATGACACTTAACCACAAAGGATAGTTCTAATGGTATAAGCTCAATACTAATTTCAATGGAAAAATGAAAGGTGTGAAGTAAATAGTCCAATGAAAACTTAGCCATGATAAAAGTAAGGTTAAATACCCTACATATTCATGTATAAACCATCAACATCATAATGAGATCATAATTATCTAACTAAGGAATTTAATTGCATTTTAATCTATGAAAGGAAATTGCATGAAAGGAAACTATACTATGTCTATTTTAATCATTCAAGCTATGATAAAGAAAATGACTAAAAACAGAAATTAAAAACATGACATTAAAAAGTGAATTGACAATTACATTTAACCAATAACTAAGAGTGAAATCTATTTAAAATTTAAGTAAGCAAGCTATGATTCAAAAACTGGAAGTAAATCTATCCATCCATCAATCTTTAAACTCATATTAAAACTATGCTTTGTTCTAATTAAAAATCTGTTCTAAACTTGACTGTAAAAATATAAAAGAAAGCACAATTTAACATCTAACTGCATGCAGGGTTAGTATAGTGAGAGAGAGACTTTTTAATTGCACACAGAATTAGTAAAGAGACTTAGAGTTAGTATGGAGACTTGCAAGCCTTTTATAATCTACAAAATTAACACATACTAACACATATCATTATATAACCTGCAAAAGAGAAGTAAAACAGTGAGTTACAACAAACTAATTAGCACAATAAAAATATACATGTACAGAAAATAAAAAGAGAGCAATTTAAATTAGGAAATAAAAAATAAACATGAAGACAATTACCAGACTGCTGGTGCCCCCCCCAACAATTTGTGGTCACTGTCTAAAAGCACACCATGACCTCAGCAGGCCAAATTCACCATAAAAATCCAAAAACACAGTTTTGGCACTATTTTGGCAATGTAAAACTAGAAACAGAGAAAAATCATTTTTCTGGCAATTTTGATGCTTATGCTACTTGGTTAACAATTTAATGAGCAACCTACTGGTATTTATAAGCTTACAACCTAGGTGGTCGACCAAAGGAGGGTCGAACCACCTCTAAATTCAGAAAATTACATTAAATGCATCCATAACTAACAAAACGGAGGAACCCAATGAGTGCCCTCTTTGGACAACTGAAATTGAGTTGTCTTGAGCTTAGTAGCTGGAGGGGGCGATGAAAACCAAAACCCATGTGCTCTATTTTTACACCACTGGCCGCCAATACCATAACCACTAACTTGCCTTACGTTTTTGTGCAATACTAGGTGTCGAAACGAGTGCCAGATCAAGTATCGGAACAAGTGTTGGATCAAGTGCCAGAACAAGTGCCAGATCAAGTGCTAGAACAAGTGCTGGATCAAGAAACATGGTGCATTTTTCCCTGTAGTAGTAGAAAAAAATGAATTAACTCTTAGAAACCATAAAATATGATAAATTAAACTTGAATGAATCACAAAATATGAATTATATGTACCTCATGCCGATTGTATCATTTTACCATAAAATTCTTCAAAAATATCCTTTGGAAGATAAAAAAATGCATATATACATATGGAAAAAAGTGTATAATAACGTCATGAAGATGAACATATCTCGGGCCCAACACCCATTACCAATGTGACTGCCCAGAGTTGCAAGCGGGGTTTGTGCATAGAGAAGGAAAGGCCCTGATGGGAAGAGCAAGGGGAAACCACCAGATTTATGCAGAAGTTAATAATCGCCAGGAAGAACATCAATCCATAGTGGTGGAGTCGTCAGGTATGCTAAATCATATCAATGTTAAAAATTTATTTGATTTTGGTGCTACAGATAGTTTCATTTCACCATATGCATTAGAAAAGAGTGGGTTGGCAGCCTACAAGCACGATGAATTTAAACAAGTTGAGATGGATTCGAGGGAAAAACAAGTGGTAGGACCTAGCATTAATAATTGTCTAGTAGACCTGGGAGTGTGTACTACTAGGTTGAAGGTATACGTCACTGCTCTCGGGACGTATGACCTAATCATTGGAATGGACTGGCTAGAAGCTCATCGAGCTATGGTAGTCTGTTTCACAAAAAGGGTGCTTTGTTTTGACGATGAAGGAAGGCCAATAGAGATCCATAGTGTACGAAGAAAGGTGTCTCTATGCTTTATCTCAACTATGAAGGTTAAACAGTGCATGAGGCAAGGGTGTCGACTTTATGTAGTGGAAGCAGTGAGTGAAAGGAAAGGACCCTCCTTGGATCAATACCCAGTATTGTCAGAGTTTGACGATGTTTTTCCAAATGAGTTACCAAGGTTACCTCTTGAGAGGGGGCTTGATTTTACTATTGAGCTAAAACCTAGTGTAGAACCAATTTCCAAGACTCCGTATAGGATGACAACGCCATAACTTTGTGATTTGCAGACGCAGTTGAAAGAGCTACTCGACTTAGGACTAATAAGGCCCAGTGTCTCACTTTGGGGTGCACCAATAATGTTTGTGAAGTAGAAGGATGGCTCCTTACGACTGTGCATAGATTACAGGGACTTGAACCGTGCTTCAGTGAAAAATAGGTACCCAATGCCACAAATATATGATCTCTTCGATCAGATGAAAGGATCAACAATATTCTCAAAGATTGATATGCGATCATGGTATCACCAGTTAAAGATTGGAAGGCGATATTCCTAAAACTGCCTTTCAAACTCGGTTTGGGCATTATGAGTTCATTGTAGTACCTTTCGGATTGACCAATTCACTAGCAGTATTCATGAGCCTCATGAATGGTGTATTCTGGAAGTACTTAGACTGCTTTGTACAAGTCTTTTTAGATTATATCCTCATCTATTCCAAGAATGAAATAGAACATGAGGAAAGTTCACGAGTGGTGTTGTCCTGCCTTAGAGAAAACAAATTGTATGGGAAGTTGTCAAAGTGTTCCTTATTCCAGAAAGAAATCCACTATTTAGGTCATATCATTTTCGGTGAAGGAATCTTTGTGGACCCAGAAAAGGTAAAGTCCATTATGGAGTGTCCAGTGCCGAAAAATGCTCATGAGGTAAGAAGCTTCATGGGGCTAGCAGGTTATTATGGGAGATTTGTGGAAGGGTTCTCTAAAATAGCGAAACCCATCACCACTTTGCAGCGCAAGGGGGTCAGGTATGAATGGATAGATGAATGTGATAGTGCATTCATCGATCTTAAAAGGTTACTAACTAGTGCGCTAATTCTACGAGTTCCAGATATGGAAAAGGACTTCACAGTCTACACGGATGCCTTGAAGCAAGGGTTGGGGGTTGTGCTAATGCAGGATGGAGAGGTGATAGCTTATGCGTCAAGGAAGTTGAAGAAACATGAGGAGATTTATGCTACTCATGATTTAGAGTTGGTAGTTGTAATGCTAGCTCTAAAAATTTGGAGGCACTATCTAGTAGGGAAAAACTTTGAGCTCAAACTGGACCATCAAAGTTTAAAACATCTCCTCACTCAAAGGGATCTGAATGCCAGGAAAAGGCGATGGAGTGAGTTCATGAGTGAGTATGATTTTGGTATTTCATATATCAAGGGAAAAGAGAATGTGGTCATGGATGCCTTGAGTAGGAGGCCACGTGTCTTCTCCTTGGTACCCTTAAAAGTCAATCTGAGGGAACGTGTGTTGACGCAACTCCTTGGGGATAGTTGGTATTTAAAGGTTACCTCAAACCTCCAAAGTGGGAGGCAATTACATCCAAAGTATGAAGGATATAGTATGGAAGCTGACAAACTATTAAGATATCGAGGAAGGATGTACATCCCTGAAAGTGGGGATATTCAAAGCATCCTACTAAAGGAAGCCCATAGAGCACTCTAGTGTGTGCATCCAGGTGTGAAGAAGATGTACGTAGACATGAGGAAGCTCTTCTTCTAGGTAGGAATGAAGCATGATGTAGTCCATTTTGTCACCAAGTGCCTAGAGTGTCAACAAGTGAAAGCTGACCACCATCACCCGACAGGTCTTCTACAACCACATGATGTTCCTATGTCCAAGTGGGAAGTCATTTCCATGGATTTTGTTGTGGGGTTGCTGCTCACATCTCATCGACACAATGCCATTCTTGTAATAGTTGGTAAGTTAACCAAGAGTGCTCATTTTATTCCGGTTAGAGAAACTTACGATGCCACTGATGTGGCACGCGTGTTTGTAAGTGAGGTCATCCATTTGCACAGGATACCTAAGAAGATCATTTCAGATAGGGACTCCAGATTCACTTCTAGGTTTTGGACAAGTTTGTAGTCAACGTTGGGGATTCAGTTGAACTTGAGCACAACTTATCATCCTGAAACATATGGGAAAACTAAGAGAGTAAATCAAGTCATGGAAGACATGCTTGGAATGTATGTCATGGATAATCAAACCCATTGGGAGAAGTACCTACCTTTGGTGGAGTTCGCCTACAATAACCGTTTTCATAGCTCCATAGGAATGCCACCCTATGAAGCTTTGTATGGAAGGCCATGCAGAACATCATTGAGTTGGGAGAGGTTAGAATACCGAGTAACATTTGGGCCAGAATTGATTCAAGAGATGGAGGAACAGGTGATTCGGATTAGGAAGAGACTAAAGGAAGCACATGATAGACAAAAAAGTTATGCGGATGCACACAGGACTGATCGAAGTTATAAAGTGGGAGATCAGGTTTTCATTCATATCAGGCCTAATAAGAGTACCATTCAGTTCGGGAAGGCGACAAAGTTGTCACCTCAATTTATAGGACCATTCAAAATCTAAGAGAAAATTGGACCCGTTGCCTATCGTCTCGTACTGCCACCTCACTTGCATAAAAATCATAATGTTTTTCATGTATCTGTTCTACGTCATTATGTTGCCTATGAATCACATAAACTAAATTGGAAGGAATTGTAGGTATCAGACATGGGAACCCTCACTATAGAACCGTTACGCATATTGGAACATAGAGTTTGACAACTTAGGAACCGTCTGGTAGACCAAGTTAAGGTCCAGTGGGACAAGTATAGTCCAAGATCTGCTACTTGGGAGGATGCCAAGACATTACGACGAGATTATACCTCACTTTTTTAACCACCTCGACAATCTGCTTCTCGAAGGTTTGGAGTATTTAATGCCACCTTTTGACTTAGACAACTAGGATTACCTGAGGTCTAAGCACCTTTATTTTCTATTCACAGTGAAATTATTAAATGATACACTTGAACTTTTAAGATATATGAACCTTTATGAATGTTTAAATGTGTTTGAATAATGATGGATATGATGCAATATATTGTGTGAATGAGAATCCTATGAAGGTTTAAATGCTATTTGAATGATGTTGGATATGATGAAATCTATTATGTAACTGATAATTCTATGAATGGGTAATGTTAATTGAATTATGGGGATATTATGAGATCTATTTCTAACTTGAAAACTTGATGTTAAAATTGTTGGTACGTGGATACCGAATTGAAATTTTGGTTGTATGCAATTACATGAATATGGTTCATATATATGTATGCATTTGTGTCATAGACTAATCTGTAGGTTATTGGGCTATGAAATAGCCAAGGGATAATGGTGATGAAAGCGTATGTCATGACCACCGACCAAGAAACAATATGGTATGAATCTTTATATGTGAAATTATATTGGTTTAGATACATTGATATGATATGTGAACCAGTGCAGGATTTCAGGAGGTGAAATTGCCCAAAACCGAATAAACAATGAAAAAAATCCCAGCAACACGGTGCCACTGTATATTCCATTGTCGGGTGTGGACCCTAGTCCTGTTAGGAGGGGTGGAAGAATTTCCCACCATGTATCCTCTGAAACTTGGAGTCATGGGAGGACGATGTTAGCTCATGCTCCCCTAGACGTGTGATGATGATTGTCAGTTGCCTGCTGGGGAAGCTTGGTCAAGATAGTGACAGTTTTGCTTACGTGTTTTATTTGGAGTTAGGTCAATATAGTTGACACTCCAAGATAGTCTAGTAGAGGAAGGATATGAATGGAAGATGGAAGTAAGTTAGGGAGGAAGGATGAGTAGAAATAGTTGAGAGTGTATGGAGATTTTCCTTATGGTGGAATTTATTGTTTTCCCTTCTGAAAAGAAAATGTGTATATATGAATATTCATAATTACTTAACTAACTACAATTGTCTAAATATCATTGTTGAGCTAGATAATTGTAATTAAAGGATTTCAAAAACATTTGATTAGGTTATTATCTTTTATAATATGAATAGTCTTGTTGATTGGATTGGATGCATACATAAATTACTATAGGGGTGATAGTTATTGTTATTATTACATGCACGAGACTTGTATGTACTAGCTACACATGCATTTCTTGTACATGTACACTAGTATGTATGAGTTTTCTTGGCTTACTTACTGATAACGTTGTTTATTGGATATGAGTGTGAGAACTATGTGTCGTTTCCCTTGTATCATGAAATACTTTAAACTTCGGAACGAAGTTTCCTGAAGGGTGGGTGTATGTAACAACCCTGAGTAGATAATTAATTGTCCTAAATTAACAATTGTTTAATGTACAATTAGTTAGTTAGTTAATTGATTAATTGTCCTGATTTAATAATTGTTTAATGTATAATTAGTTAATTAATTAATTAATTGTCCCGATTTAATACTTGTTTAATGTATAATTAGTTAATTAATTAATTAATTATCCTGATTTAATAATTGTTTAATGTATATTAGTTAATTAATTAATTAATTAACTGATTAAATATTTGGTTAATAAATTTGCATTTAATAAATTTTAATTTACTAAATGAAAACTTAATGTATCAAATGAGGGAACCATTTAAGAGAAAAGGGATAAGGTGGTTGGCATTGAATGGAGGGATAATGTGGGTGAGTCTTAATGAAAGGGAGAAGGCGATGAAGGGAGAGGGGTATATGAGGGGGAGAACACTCGGGAGAAGGGGATTATTATTTTTGGAGGGAGCATTATTTTGAGATTGGAACATAATACATACATACATACTAGTATGTATGTATTATCATCCAATAACTATAGAGTAAATAAGAAATGGACAAATGAAAAATCATACACATACACAATACACCAATATTTTACATGGAAACCCAAAGTGGAAGAAAACCACATAATGCTTTTTCTTATATTTCTTGAAGAATTACATTCATTGGAAGCACCAAATTCCTTTGTTTTCTAGTTTCAACTCGAAGGAGGCTCCAACCCCTTTGTTTCTCAGGCTACAACCTGAAGGAATCTTCAACTCCCTTATTCTATGGCTACAACCAAAAGGATGCTACAACCCCCTATGTTCTCCGGCTACAACCGAAAGGTGGCTACAACCACCTGTCCTTGCCCCGTCCAACTGCCCTGAAGTAGAAGTAGAATGATGGAACCACTGTCACACTATCACTGTGAGATATACCACTGTAAACCTGTACCAATAAACTTGAACAATGCATCAACCTGTACCTCAACCTGTAATCAACCTGTACCATAAACAAGTGCATCAACCATGCACCAACCTGTACCAAATAACTTGTAATCAATCTGTACCATAAAAAAGTGAATCCAATCATGTACCAAGTATGTACCAATCATGTGTCAACTATTCATCAACTATGACTCATCAATATGTACCAACATCATCAACTATACACCTCCTGTATGTTCCAACTCATCAACTACTTGTCTCAACCATGTACCCAACATGTACCTTACCCAAAATCCCTCATCAATTTCATCATCCAAATATGATTTGTAACTTTGTAATAGACCTGGTGTATATGATCACATACCTGCAAACCTTCCTTAACTTTCACAACAAGAGACTAGCATTTTCATCAAACTTTTCTTTAGTCTCACATGACTAGTTTGAGATTAGTCAACAACCCTAACTTGAAATAATGATAACTATGTACTTGTAATGAATAAATATCTAAAATTAGTACACAATGTTCTTCTGTTTTTTTTATGCAATTCCTCTAGGTGTCACTACTTGGAACCTCTCAAAAAATGAGTTATAGAAAAAATGGCATACCTTGTTGAATTTTGGCTTATTCTAGAGAGCGACTTTGTAGAGCGTGCCCCGCATGGAAAATTTGTTGAATGGATCTGAAAATGTTACACATCATACTAAATATTGTACTATAACCAACACATTTGGTCTTACAAAATTTGTATCTGTTATTAATAAGTTATGACATTTTTACCCGAAACACCTATTTTAGACTAGTTTCAGGACTAGCCAAAAACCCTATTTTCCACGGAGTGTAAGTACAAAAATACAATGACCCACAAGATTAATGTTTTACCATAGATACTTGGATATGTTTCCTTAATGGATATCAATTTCACTGTCTGAATCATTCTAGAAAAACATTTATTGCAAAAATGGTGAGATGACCTGTAAATAACATACCTTAGAAAGCATCATCAAAAGAATTTATCCTCCCTTGAATTCCGACCTTCTTCTTTTCACCTTCCCTCTGAAATTCGGCTTAGATATCCTTTGTTTACCTCAATCACCTATAGATATTCAATATTATCAAGTTTGATATTAAATGAGAGAGCCTTGCTCTTATTTATACTCTCCAAATATCTTTCTTAGAAGCATCTTCTAGGTCACTTAACCCTTTTCTAGGTCAGTTAACCTATTTTCCTAATTTTTAGGGTTAACCACTTTCCATAATTAGAAATTTATCCATTACTTTATCATTTAAATATTCCTCCTTGAATTTGTCACCTCACTTTATCATTTAAATAATCTTCTTTGATTTTGTCACTTCACTTTATTATTTAAGTAATCCTTCTTGAATTTGTCACTTTACTTTATCATTTAAATAATAATTTCTTCTTTGAAATATCTTTGACTTCTTTGACCTTTTGGGGCTTCAAGCCAACATATGAGGGCCCTCCAACTTATCAAGGCCATAACTCTCAAACCATGAGGAGTTATGTGACGTTCCACATACCACCAGAAATGGAATGACATGTAATATCCATATAGAATAGTATTACCTTCAAATATATTAAAAATCATACCATTATACATGAAACAACCTTGGGTCCATTACCCAAACCTTTGTGCTACCAGAATTCGCTACCAGACTTTTTTCAAGGGTTGACATCAATGACAACCAACCTTAATCAACAATATCCCCCTTTGGCATTGATGGAAACACTCTGATGCAATACTAAAATCATTTCATGCAATACTGAAGTCATATAACTCATTCTCCCATTGGAACCATGCCTTTGTCCTCTGCATCTCTGTGACCATTGCTCCCCTTGGAATCATGCCTCTGTCCTCTGCATCTAATGAATCTCTCCCCCTTTTTCATCAATGACAAAGGTATCTTTCCATCTGGGGTTTCTCCCCCTAACTGGACTATCCTTATGGTGCTTCCTCGTGTACATCTAAGACATATAAGATAAGCATTTAAAAGCATTCATTTTGGAGTATAAATAACTCTGAGTCTTTGGCGAAGATACTCAAAGGATTCCCATGGAAGTGGTTTTGTAAATATGTCTGCCACTTGTTATTTTGTGCCCACATATTGAACTTTGATGTTCTTTTCTACAACCTGTTTCCATAGAAAGTGATACTTGATTGGAATGTGCTTCATCTTGGAGTGCATCACTGGGTTCTTTGAGACACTGATGGAGCTTGTATTATCACAATATATTGGAATGGGCTCATCATACTCAACCTGTATATCTGTCAATTTTTTTTTCATCCAAATAACCTATATACAACATGTTGCTGCTGCAATATACTCTGCCTTGGCTATAGATAGAGATACTGATGATTTTTTCTTGCTTATCCATGATACTAAAAACTCACCCAAGTAGAACGTTGCTCCATTGGTGCTTCGTTGGTCATCAATACAACATGCCCAATCTGCATATGTGTAAGAAATAAGAGATAGATCCTTTCCTTTTGGATACCGTAATCCAAACTCTTCTGTTCCTTTGAGATATATGAAAATTCTCTTCACTGTTAATAGATGTGATTCCTTTGGTGCTACTTGAAATCATGCCACCTTTCCAATTGCCCGCATTACATATGGTCTGGATGCTGTCACATATAGTAGGCTGCTAATCATTGACCTGTATTTCCTCTGATCTGTAGACTTTGAATCATCATCTTTGCTTAATTTGCAATTGGTTTGCATGGGAGTGATAATTGGTTTGCAATATTCCATTCTAAACCTCTTTAGCATTTCTTTGATATACTTGGTTTGAGAAATAAAAATTCTTTGGTTGCTTTGACATATCTGAAGTCCTGTAAAGAAGGATAGTTCACCAAGTAATGAAATTTCAAATTCATTCTGTATATCCTTTGCAAATTTCTGGCTTAACCTATCATCATCACTACCAAAAATAATATCATCAACATAAACTTCAATTAATAAAATATTACCTTGACTTACCTTGATGTATAGGTTGTTGTCTGCACTTCCTTTTTTGAGACCTTCTTGCTGTAGATATTTATCCAGTCTAGAGGACCATGCTCTAGGAGCCTGTTTTAGACCAGACAAGGCCTTCTTTAATTTGCACACATAGTCTGCATTCTCTGACAACTAAAATCCTTCTGGTTGTTCAATGTAAAATTCTTCTTCAAGTTCCCCATTTAGAAAAGATGATTTTACATCCATTTGATACACTTTAATATTTTTGGAGAATACATAAGCTAAAAGCATTCAGATTGCTTCCATTTTGGCAACTGGGGGAAATTTATCTTCAAAGTCAAATCCTTCAACCTGTGCATATCCTTTACATACCAATCTAGATTTGTTCCTTGTAACTTGTTCATATTTGTTCAATTTATTCCTATATACCCACTTTGTGTCGATCACATTCTTATCCTTTGGTCTTGGAACCAATTCCCAAGTGTCATTTTTATCTATTTGATTCAATTCTTCATCCATGGACTTATTCCAAAATTCATCCTTGCTGGCCTCCTCAAAATAGATTGGTTCAATCATATATGTGAGTGCTAGGTGTGTTTATTCTAGTGAATGGATTATTATTCTAGTCTCAACTCCTGTGTCTTTGTTTATGATAATCTGATCTGAAGGATGATTCTTCTGTACTTGTCTGCTAGGTGTCTTTGGAGGCACTTGCTGAAATTGCTCTTCTTCTTCTGTCATATTCTCTTCATCTTCCTCTTCTACTTCCTTTTCATCTTCTACTTCTTCTTCGAAAAGTTGTTCAATTGATTCATTTTCTTCTTCCTTTGATTCTGGTATCCCTGTTTCATCAATTGTTACATTGATTCTTTCTACAACTTTTTTCAATCTCAGATTGTAACACTTGTATTCTTTCCTTGTACTTGAGTAACCAAAAAGTAATCCTTTGTCCACACGAGAGTCAAAATTTCCCATTTTTCCATCTTCTCTTTTTATGTAGCATTTGCTTCCAAAAACTCTGAAGTTCTTCACATTTGATGGTCTTCCTTTTCGTAGCTTGTAGGGAGTTTTGTCAATGTTGTTTCTAAGCATTACTCTGTTTTGAATGTTAATTGCTGTATGCACTGCCTGTGCCATAAAATATATTTGTCAATTTGGAATCCATTAGCATTGTTAGAGCCATTTCTTGTATTGTCCTATTCTTTCTTTCAACAACTTCATTCTGTTGAGGTGTCCTAGCAACATAGAATTTCCTTTTTATTCCATGACTACTATAGTAGTCCATAAATTCCTTTGAAGTGAACTCTCCTTGATCCGGATTATTTTCGGCACAAAATGAGAGCGGAGATATAATAAAGAAATGTACAGAGATATTGCAGATATTCAATAATATAACATAAATGTATCATAGATGCAACCATAAACACAGATATACAGTAATACACGATTTCTATTAATCAAAGAAATGTACAGAGACTGTAAAAATACAGAGTGAAAGACTCGCTAGAATGGTGGCAACTTATCTCTGAGAAGAGGACTGACGGCTACTCGCATTCGCAAGAAGATGGTTACAATGAGGCTCTGGAGGCATTTTTACAATAATCGGGAATGCCAAAAGTCCTAGACATCCAAAAACCTAACCCTAGGAGATGA
>JZKD02S2031559.1:0-11196 GCA_000966675.3 Picea glauca
TATTTTGTTAAGAATCATATTTTGAGTAGGGATCTCGAGCACATGTGGGAATCCATGCCCAATTAGATCTCTCGGGTGCCATTTCAATGATAACCCATTTTTGGGATATTGGTTGGACATGTTCTAATAATAGATCACTGCAAGCATGGATTGTGGGTTCGAGTTAAGACATGCAAGACTGGGAATATCATTTCTTACTTGTTGGATGAGTATCTTGGTTGAATGAGGGTTGCACATGTGCATTATCATTAGTATCTTGAGCTAGATCATATTCCCACAATGCCATATGAGTGGTGTATTGACCCCAAATTTCCAAAGGACAAAAAATGGTGCAAAGGAGAAAGTTAGCTTGCATTTCTTATTTATTTTATTTGTTACTTATTTGTTAAAATTGGGCTTCACCTGAAACTATATGATGAATAATATTTGTCCACAAGACGGAATTGGTAGACATTATCATTTTGTGACACAATTATGAAACTAATATAGACTTCTGAATTCATTTTTATCATATCAATAAAAATAAAATTCATGCTAGAAAATTGTGTTAAGGACACAATTTTGAATTTTGAGCATTCTTGAGGAAATTGGCACCTACACCAAGGGCCCACTCCAATAGGTACCATTCCTCCTGGTATTATTATATTTATTAGTTATATTTATCATGCTTAGATAGAAAATCATTGAGTTACACATACACACACACACATTTGTAATACCCTTGTTTCCCTCAGCCTATAAATATAATTGTATTTTGCTAAAAGACTATAGATAGACTGGTTATATGTGGATTTTGATAATGATGAACTTTTTCCATAGAATTCAATGAAAATGTTTATTTTATTAAATAAAATGGAAATTGTTGCACAACTGCTGAAGGTGTTGCCAATGTAAATCATGATGCATGAGAGGGAATGGTGAGGGGAACTAGTAATGGTTGAGATGACCCATACTAGGCAAGTACTCTACTGGAATTAAATTTCTAAGACTTAGAAAAGTCCTTTTTCACAAAAAATTTAATTACCAGTCAAGCTAGTGGTTGGAAAGTCTTCCTCAAGAGTCAACAAGGAGATGGGCATAGTAACTCATCTAGAAAATTCCTGATCCAACTCGTGAATTGAGAAATGGAACCATGCAATATTGTTGTAGAAGGAAACAAAGGAAAGGAAAATCATGGGTAGGGAATAAAGAAGGCACACAAATGGGTACGTGGACCATTTCTGAAGAGGTAGAGCATGTGAGGCTCTCTATTTCTGAAGAGAAATGACAAAACAAATTGTTCTAGGTGCAGGAACTATTGGACATTGTTTTCTAATCAAGATGATAAATGGAGATGAAAAAAATTTGAGTGATTGAGATAGAAATCACAGAGGGATCCCTTTCTTGGTGGATAGAAAATTGGACTGGAAGGTTCCTGTGGGAAAAGGAGAGTAAACTTTGTCCCTTGCTATTTTTGAGAAAAAAGAAGAAACTCTCTCTCTCTCATGGCATCATGGTCTAGCTAGGGGGTGGCTAGTTGAGGAATACTCCAAGAGAAATTGTGCCTATATTTTGGTGGAAAAGGGAACACCCTTCAGCAATTGCAAACTAACTCTAAGCTTCATATAAGTGCTGCTCTAAGTTTCGTATTGTTTCGATTGGTTTATCTTATAATATGGATTTCATGTGGTATGAGATTGCTGAAATTATTATCCTATGTAAATAATGGAATTCATTACTATGATCTTCTATCTGACTAGGAATCCTAAACTAAAGTTTGAAGATATTCCATGTTGTTGACTTTCTGCCTGTGCATGTCTAGAGGAAGAAAGGTTTTAGTGAAGGGTAGTTATTCAAATCAGGAGTAGAGTGTGGGTTGATCACCTGCAAAAGTATATATATATGATCAAATATGAGTTCAAAAATGATATAAAATAGTGTTCTAGAGCAATGTAAATTCAGCCTTGGTTAAAAACAATCCAAGAGACTTAGGTGAAATTGAGAGCATGTATTCAGTCAAATTTCATTTCAACTTACCTCCCTACTTTTTAACTATCTTTGTTTTAAAATATTATTCATGGGTGAGAATGTTGCTTCAGATTTAGTTTCACGGTCCATCCTCTGCCCTAGTGAATGAAAATTAACCGTTAAGAGCTTCATAGAAAAATATGAAAAGGTAAAGGAAGGAAAACTTATATATAACATTAACTAGGAACTTGATTTTGTCCTACAAATATATGTCAAAAAAATAAAAAAATCCAAATCATATCATAATTTCATTTTTGGGGCTTAGGAGAGTAGTTCAAAATACCGACAAGAAACAAATTATTTTTAAAATCTAGGATAAGAACAGATAGGAAATACAAACCCAAATTCCTAATGTGAAGAAAAATGAATCTTATATTTAAAACATTGTAAACAATTAAATTTCATTGGGTTCGGTAAGAAACAAAGCTTACCATGTATTCCATGGTGAAACTAATGTCGAAAGAAGAAGAAATGGGGAACACTGATTAACTTCTAAAAACTAGTAAAGGAAAGCAAGGAGTTTGGTAGTTTTGGTGAATACAAGTTTTACCAGGGAGGAATTCACTCCCAAGGAATATAAATATTTTTGGATATAAATAAATAAAATGAATTTATAGTTTAAACGTACAATTCCACATTTCTAGGAAAAATTGAAATAATTGGTAAAGCCTGGTAATAACTGGCAAGTTCTTAATTTACCAATTGAATTCTCTAATGAAATAATAAGGATTGTAAATTAATATATTTATAACCCAAAAAATCATATTTGGTATGTAAATAATGGAGGTTCCTCTAGTAGAAAAGTTTCCAATCATGCAAAATTTCTTAGTTATGAACTTTATCCTCTACACAAATAGTGCAATGCTCTTGAAGGGGATTATGTTCATTAAAATATTTTATTTATCAGTGTTAAATATAATTGGAGTTAATTAAATCCTCTTACTTCCTTAGTGGCGAAATATATTATAATTATTACTATAATTTTCCTTTTATTGGAGGAGGAAGAAGGGAATTTACATATAGGGTTTCAACATTGTGGTATTATAATATTTTGACACATTTCCCAAGCTAGTTTGGAGTGGATGGAAAAAGGGAGATAAACATGGTCTAAAACCTTTTTGAGTATTTTAATAGTATAATTCAACACGTATTCCAAAACCCTTTCAAAGTTGACCATTCAGAGTGGATGGAAGGGAGTGTTTAATCAAATTTTGAAGCCATCGGAGCGATGGCATGGGGGTTATAAAGTTTGGATATACAAAAATATATTAAAACCCTACTCACTTGTGATTGGTTGTTGGAGTGCTAGGAGGAACACACACCTTTCAAGTCTGAGTTGGTTTAAATATTTAATAGTATTATAATGTTATAAGATTATAAATGTTTAATATTGCACGTGAAGGAGGTCTAATTACTTAAATGATTTATTATATTACCTAATCACCCAGGGTTAGTATAACATTAATATAAAATAAATTGGCACAAGTTTCAAATCCTTTTAGGTTCTAAACACTTTCATAGTGGACCCTTTGGAGTAATTGGATGAGAGAATGTAAATAAAGTCCAAACCCATAGAAGCGAAGATGAGAGTTTTGAAATAGGTCCCATGCATACACATTTTAATAGTATTAAACCATGCCCATGTATGATTGGTGGTTGGATTAAAGAGAGGGGTGCACATATTTCAATAGTGAAGACATTGGAAATGGATTGAATTGATGTAATATGTAATAAATATCAAATTGAATATATTTAATCATGTTCCCCTAGTTAATAGATAAATATGCATATATTAATATCTGTATTTTAAATTACATGAAAGAATAGGGGGAGAAATTAAAAGCCAAATTATTATTATGTTAACCAAGGATTATAAGCCTAAATACTCTCCAGTCAAAAATTAGTTATATTATAACATAATATAAATTAGGTTATGAAATAATTAACTAGCTTATAAAATATTCATTCCAACATAGTAATTAAGTAAATTATTTGGCTAAGAGAAAATTACGTTTACAAGGATAATTAATTAGTGAATATTAATTATTCCTAATAAGGTTCAATTAATTGGATACCAAAGAGCGGTATTCTAAGAAATATCAATGAATAATTTTAATTGGTTCATAGGAGAGGGAATATTCATCAGTACCTTGGGCTCGGTGTAATGAGATTGCGTGAATCTTTCAAACTCTTAATGGATGGTATAGATATGGAATATTCCTTGATACCATAATCATCATAGGGAATCAAATATTGCACCGAAAGAAGGTTCGAGCGACAAATGGTTGCAAGCTTGCTTGGAATGAAATTCCATCATGGGATTCTAGGCTAGTTCCCTGTTGGGATAAGGGTATCACCACGTTAGTTGGCGTGGACATTGAAATGTCATGAGGATTCCACATGGTAGTAAGAGAGATGTTGACTATGTAAACTCAAGAATATTTGGAGGGTCATAAATCATGTCCCAAAGCTTATGTCTTAGCATACTCAATGTCGTTGGAAGTATATTGATGATAAAAATATGATGGAGTTATGATAGAGAAGATTGAATATTATTATAAGAGGTGAAAATTTAATACCCCATCTCCTAAAAGGTACTTAGGGGGTTGCATTTGTGACAGAGTGGTATCAGAGAAGGAAATGACACTTGGCCTAATTGGGCCCATGAAAGAGTCGAATAAATGTTATTAGAAAACTTTTAAGACGAATAGAACCCTACCCTATTCCATATGTAACATCCCCCGGCCACCCAGGTCAGGCCATGCTACCTAGTAGAACCACTCTTTCTAAGCTCTAATAACCAAAATGTAGCATACCCAGCCATAGACCTATTAGGCTACACCACTCAGAGACTCTTTTGGAACATCATACAAATAAATCTTAACAAATAATGACATTTTTCTAATACATAGATAAATGCGGAAATAACAATAAATCCTATATGTACAACATATACAGGATAAACTCATAAGTATATAACATGTACAAATACGCAACATGCAACTGAAAATAGAAATGGTACTTATATTTTTGTATAAGACCACCAACTGCATGTAGACCTTCCACGAACTTCCCATCCATAGACCACGATGTTCCTCACTCTCAGTAGTGAGTCACCCCTAATTTGGGAATAAAATCCACCTGGGCAAAGTGATTCCTATTCTAGGATGAGACAATGGGATACTACACAATCAATCAGGAAGGATTCCCTCCTAGGAGCCAACTTATACACACAACCTATAGCCTATGATTCCCCACATGCCTGTCTCACCCCAGGAAGTGTTCCCTTTATCTTCTCAATAGTCCTTTGACTTCCCCACTTCCCTTCCAGGGCTTTAGCAATAGGCCAAACATTCAAAAAACTATAGATGTTGTTGGGATCCCCCCAAGAGAAATCACTTCTCAACAACCTCTCTCACCTGGAGAGAGTTTCTCAAAGGCCTTACAACCTACTTCTTCTTTTCCATCAAAATATCTCACCTAGAGAGAGTTTCTTAGAGGCCTAACAACCTAACTTTTCATTCCACAGGCCTAACAACCTACATCTTCACTCCTACTCCCAGGTAGACAATAGTAGGCTTAGGTGAAAGCAACTTCAACATTCAGTTAATGAACAGGTAAAATTAGAAACCATGACCTTCACGTTTGGAAATAGGGGTTTCTCATAAAAAACAATTTTATCACAAAATCCGATAGGTATGGGTGCATTGTGCCATCCAGGAGGAATACAAATTTGATTCGTCGTAGGAAAATACAATATATGTATCTAGAAATGTGTGCGGGTTTCAGAGGTCAACGATGGAAGGTAATGGATCCTTCCTGAATGTGCAGGTGCATGGGAAGAGTGTCCAAAATGGAAGGAACCCCCCGAATGAATGGAATTTCCCACATAAAACTGCATGTCCCAAATCAGACATCTATCTTCACGAAGCTACATGAGCTCCACTTATCATTCATTCACTTCCCACAAGAACTTATGATAACATAGGTTATGTCCAACCTTAGTATTTTAAGAAATATATTATAATATTCCCTTAGAGATAAGCCCTCAATCTTAGCCCTTTGTCCTAGCCTCTTAGCCCCTTCCCTTTCCCTACATATTGGAGCTTAGTCCCCCATTTTATTTTATTGTGGTTGTTCTACACACAATGATGTATTTTATATCAATGATATGAGTATTTACATATTCAAAAATAGGCTCGTTGGCCTTTAGCATCTAGGTTCTCTGGCTTAGTCATCACATAATCCTCCTAGCTTATAATCACTTGGCTCACCATCCTACAAAACATATTTACATTCACAATTGTAATTGGGGCTCAATCTTGGGATATTACAATCCCATCCCCTTATTTTTGCATTTTCCTCAGTGCAACTTGTTTATACATGTACAATTCAAATTCTTCAAAAATCTCCAAGCTTTATCTATTGAAAGATTTTTATCCATCTGGTGCTCTACTTTCCAACACCAATTATGGTATTCATACTATAAATGGAAGTCAATTTCTCTATTCCATAGAGCTTCTTCCAGAAATAATCCATCTCATTGTTCCATTTGACACACCCTCCTTATGGAAGCTACCATGCCATAAGCATCCTTGAGTTTACTCCTCCTTGTTGCACTCACCTTTCCAGGCTCAGACATCCCTTCACTGCTATGCAGTCCTTCAATGATCCATCTTGCCAAGGATTTCAGACACAAGGAGAGTGCTAACCCATTACTAGAAACTACCAAGGTTCTCCAATTATAGAGCTTTAGTGTCCTCAACAATAGTTGTTATTTCCAAGTATTCCAAATTTAATCAATATTATCTCATTTGCAACACACACATGTAGTTATCATGAGAGAACATAAAAGAATTCATTTAGAACTCAAACTTGTTTCATAAGTAATTCAACTTTTTCCCAAAATATGAAATTTTGTTTCATAATTTTGTTTTCATTGTTGTTGCAATAATAGGATGCAATATTCCTTCCATCTTTCAGGAATCACCATGTTAAATACCATTTTTCATGCAATGCTTCTATCTTGCATTCAACCAACAATTGTCAGTATCTCCTGTACATCATACTCTCAGTGCAATATGTACAAAAAAACCTTATGTAGTGTTCTTATAATTGTCTATAACTAACAATTCAATCACAACTGAAAAACAATTTATTAGATAGAATGAATTATCATTCTATGCATACACATGTTCCTAATTACTATTAGTAAGTTCATTACTTCTTTTTCTGAACAAAAATTTCTTGTAGTCAATGCCCATGTGACTACTTGACTTGCAACTTTCGTGTTGCAATGTCTAACAACTCCTAAAATTTTCTCAACTCCATGAGTTAGCAACATTTCAGTCGTTAGTATAATTATTTCCATGCAATAATATATATGCATGCACTCACAAAACACATTCAACAAATGCATTTAAGTATACAATTATATCATGTATGAGTGCAATTCTTCCACTTACTAGGCATGAGTGAAACTCTCAATGCATACCTATTCAATGCACCTTTGCATTGATTTTGAGAATGATCCTTATCTAAGTCATGTATCTCACCATCCATAAATTGGAATTCTAGCCAATGTCTTGACACAATCTCCACACACTTCCTATTGTCTTCTCAATTATTTGGATGCCTTCGTTTTTGACCTAAACACTACACCAAGAATATAATTGTGTGGTGTGCATTACTGTTAGCAAAAAGTTTCCAGTCTAAGAATTATTTAAAGGTAGTAATATCATTGGGTATTTGTGTGGTACGTAACCTTTATATATCCATAATTTTCCATATCCAACCATCTCCTAGTCTCATACATGACTAGCTTTTCCTAGCATCCATTCCTATAACAAGTTCTTATGTTTTATTTCTTTGGTTATTACCTCATAACCAAATTAACATGACACAATATTATGTTAGTGTGTGTATTCAAAAGATAATAATATTTGATAAATGTAATAGGCCTCTATCCTTTACCACACCTAGTGGTATCTTATTCATGTTAATGCATTTAAATAATACCATACTGTGTATTATAAAAATTCAATCTATGGAAATTCTCATTTGAATTTTCCTTTGGAAATTATGCAACATAATTTCAAAATAAATACTTACCTGTATAGATGTCATCAAACGAGTTTGATGTTACCTGGTTAGTTGATTACAATAGAAGCTTCCATGCCTATTTTATCAGTCTTATAACCAACACTTCATCTTTCTATTGCTTCCTTCCATATGCAACAACATCATCAACAACACTTGAAAACACGCAATCATTCTCTCTTTATCATTGTCAAACCATCCATAACATACTTGTTGATACAGTAATTGCAACAACTTATTTATCATAATATCACTTTTCTTTGTTGATCCCATAAGTCTTCAATTCTTCTTGGAATCCTGAATCTTCTTTTGCTCTCACTGTAATCACTATGCATGATTTTTCTGTCCTGAGAACTTTCTAGCCAAATCACTCTTGGCTACCTTTGCATTTCCAGCCAAATACTAATGCAAATATTAACCTTTAGCTTTTATTTATTTCCTGAATCCATCTATCCCAACTCATACTTCGATGAATTATAATTCCAAACATTTTGTCTTATAGACTTTGGATCTTCAACATCCATTTACTTTTCGAGACTGGACTTCTTCAACCCTTTCCTGACTCAATACTTTAGTACTTGAGGTTTATTGTACTCTTCTCTTCTCTTTTCCCACTAGCCTCAACTTGACTTGCATAGCGAATCTCTAGCATATTCTAAAGATGCACATATGCCTCATTTTCTAGTTGTGTAGAATTAATTGAATGTACTCAACACTACTTTTACTTTAACATCATAATTTCAAGTGATACTTCCACCCCCCGTGAATGTCACTCATGTCTCTATGTCACTTGAGATGGATTCTTGTCAGGCATGATCTCTTTTTTCATTCAAAACTATGTGTATAACCATTTTGTTATTCATGGTTCCTTATTGATTTCTTTTTAGAAATTCATTTAACCTTTAAGTTATTCTCGACCTGATATCTCCATGCTATTGTGGAAGTACCTTCAACAACCTTTGAATGCATCAACAATCCTCTTGTTTTCTTTTTTTCCCTCTTGGAGTGTTTTCATGCATTCTTATTATCTTGATATCTACCTCATGATATGTTCTTCCATTATCTTAGGATGCTCAAGGACTTGACTCCAACCATGAATACTTCCATCTCTAATTTTCATATTTGCAACCACATATTATGTTTATATTGATTTTCATCATTCCCCTATTACTTGGATCCCTCTGATCCAACTCCTACATGACCCAATTATATTTCCAGTCATGTTCTTTGAGTAACCTTGGTCATCTAACACCAATTTTTTTCTTGAGGAAATTGATTTATCCTTTCCTTATCTGATCATATCAACACTTGGATTTGCTTGATGAATATTACTTTCTCCTATCCTGACCCATTTGATTCTTCAACCTGACATGCATATTCAAATTATGTCATGCCATATTTGATGACCTTTTTTGGTTACTTCTCTCCTATATTGTCTGAGTTTATTGAAACAGGGTTCATGTCTGTTCGGGGTTCCAACAAAGCCTTTAAAACTATCATCCCTACTGGTAAACCAGAAGAAAACACAAAACACATAATGAGATGCACAGTCTCACCCAAGATAGCTTTAATGGGTGGCTATAATACTCAAGTGTTTACAACCTAGGATTGAGTATGAGATAAGCAGGCTAAATATTGAACCATTATTATGACTTGTAAATGCAACCTTATGTTCTTCATGGCCATGCAGTAACTCCAACAACTTATTTTTTCAATATCTCAAAAACAATTAATAGACAACATACTAAGTCATTCATTCAACATAAAAATAAGTACTGAAGATATTAAAGACATGCATGCATTCATCACATAACACCAATGTTACCATGGTTCATCCCCTCCTGGACTACGTCCATAAAGATTTGTATCTTGGCTCTTTTATTATGATAGTTCTGCATCTACAACGTTGTGCGCTTTACAATCCTCCACAGTTGGGTAAGATCTATATGAGGTGGACTAGATCGCACCAAGATCCACAACCTACAATCTAAGCCTCGAGACATACCTTCCTATGTCCCTTATAGCTCAACATCTTTCAAAATAGGTCATATAAAAAAAACCCTTACATATCACATCCCTCATGCATAAATCCTATAGAAATAATAATCCGAACAATATCAAAACCCCCATCCATAAAAAAGTATGAACCCTCTATAATACCTTAGTATCTATATTTATACATTTTTGGTTCTTGAGCCATTACAATACCTTGACAAAACCCTAACCCTATTGTCATTAGGTCTTCCTCCCATGTGTGCAGAGTTGTTCTTCCTTCCAGTTGTTTCTTTCCTTACATGCACGCGTGTTGTGCTTCCTTCCAGTTGTTGCTTTCCTCATGCATGTGTTCTTTTTCAAAAACTGCCTTACGTCTCCTCTTTGGCCTGCCTCCAATAGCCCCCCAACACCAACATGTGGCTCATCCCTATCCACCTAATATTTTTGTGCCTCCTCGATCTCCTTGGTGATCGCCTAAAACTTTTCCTTGAGTTTTGTTTCCTATGTGTGTGTTAATGTTTATTCCATTATTATAGTTCTTTTCATTTCAATAGATAAGAGAATAATAAGAACAAGATCATTGAGAAATACACATTCAAAAGAGACACAACATTTATCCTAGGAAACCCTCTAGGGGAAGAAAACCCAGGAAAAAAATTCCTTATCATAAATAACTTATACAATGTTCAAGAGATAACTCAAACCAATACAGAAGTTCCTCCCCAAGAGATGCACCACTCTTCTTCTCCTCTCTCTGGTAATTGAATCTTGCCTCATAAGAGAAATGAGCAACTGAGTTGTGTGTTTGAAGTGAGGCACTAGCCTCTTATTTATACCAGATTGGCATGTGTGAAAGGTCACAACTGGCAGGGGCAACCTCTCACTCTGGGTGGGTAAACCCACCTTTAATTAATTCTAGGTCTTCCATAATAACTGTTGGGGCTGACTTTTTCATCTGTCCTTTGTAATTTTCCAATGAACAATCTACAAAAGGGGATTTGGTCCTTATACAATTACCGACATGATTAATCCTCAATGGGGATTAATCCAATAACAATAATAATAATAATGACATGATTAATCTGCAATGGGGAT
>JZKD02S2031559.1:33312-49886 GCA_000966675.3 Picea glauca
AGAAGGCAATGCAACACACAGAATGCGTTGCACAGTCTCACCCAAGGTAGCATTAATGAGTGGATGTAATGCTTAGGTGTCTAAAACCTAGTATTGATTTTGAGATAAGAGGGATAAATATTGAACCATTATTATGACTTGTAAATGAAACCTATTGTTCTTCATAGTCATGCAGTAACTCCAACAACTTATTTGTTCAATATCTCAACAGTAATTAACAGACAACATACTAACTCATTAATTCAACATAACAACAACTACTGAATATATTAAATACATGCATGCATTCATCACATAACACTGATGTTACCAAGGTTCACCCCCTCCTGGGATATGTCCACAAAGATTTGTCTCTTGGCTCTTTTACTATGATAGTTCTGCATCTAGAGCATTGTGTGCTTTACAATCTTCCATAGTCGGGTAAGATATATATGAGGTGGACTAGATCACACCAGTCTCCACAGCCTGTGATCTAACTCTCAAGATCTACCTTCTTACATCCCTTCTAGCTCAACAACTTACAAAATATGTCATACAACAAAAACCCTTACATATTGCATCCCTCATGAGTAACTCATATAACAACAATAATCCAAAAAATATGAAAAACCCTGATCCATACAAAAGTCTGAACCCTCTATAATACCTTAGTATCTATATTTATACATTTATGTCTCTTCAGCCATTACTATACCTTACCAAAACCCTAACCCTACTATCATTAGGTCTTCCTCCCATGCACGCAGAGTTTTTCTTCCTTCCAGTTATTACCTTCCTTGCATGCGCACATGTTGTTCTTCCTTCTACTTGTCACTTTCCTCGTGCATGTGTTATTTTCCCAAAACCGCCTTTCTTTTCCGCTTTGGCCTGCCTCCAACAACCTTCATACCATGCTTCCACTACGCACTCTAATAGCAATAGTGGGGGTGTTATCTCCAACTGTAGGATTGATATTTGGAGATGTTGTAACTTTCTCCATGCATACATTTCATCTTTCTTTATCAAAATAATAGCATTTTGATATATCAATCTGTATAGAATAGATATTCCCCAAACCATAATTTCATTCAGGTTTTCCATGTTGCTTATTGAACCCAACATCTGATCCAATAACTTCTTAAATATCCCAAATGAAAAATGAAGAACTGTCTTTGTCCTTCTTTCTTCGACCTATAGACATCTCTAGAACTTTTTTTGCTTTAAATGTAACCATTACATCCAAAAACATGCATACAACAAATTATGTTATCTAGAACCATTATATACCATTTTGGTAATATATGCACAATTTTCCTTTTAAGGTCAAAAACAATATTATTTCTAACTTCCTATGATCTAAGATTCTCAATTCTCAAATATGATGGAATACCTATAATCCTCTTTCTAGTACCTTTCCATTGACAACTTCCTTTCTTAGTTATGAGTCCTGAGAAGAAAGTTATGGATAATTGAAAATTGTGTATTCTATGATGTAATCCATGTGTAGTTATTCTCCTTTCTCAGAGCCAAAATAGCTCTTGGACCTTTGTTGGATCCACTTGTATGGTACATAGAACTTATTTATATCTTTAGGTACAAGTCCGTACAATTTGGGACCCCATGGAATCCTTCTCTAAGCCCTCTTTTGTTTTGAAAACAATTTATGGGCACTAGCCCTTTTTCTTTAGCCCCCAATATCATGTGACCATGGGTTGTGACCAAGAATTAGGTTGATAGGTACTTATCCAGAGCTTTGGGACATCGGGGCTCTAGAACTTTGGAGGTTCTCTCAACTCCAAAATTCCAATCCCTTGGAGCGTTGAATTGGAAAATTCGCGAATAACGATGGATCAACGGTCCACAACTTCCCATCATCCAACGAATGATATCCATTATGAGACTCTAGGATTTAGGATTTTTTGAAGAACTACTCCACAGATCCATCAGAATTCCAGACCAACAAACTCACAAACAACAAATCAATAGACCATGTCTTCTCGTTAATCAAAGACCATGATCAACTCTAGGACTGTGGGCTTCGGGAGTTCCAGACTATCCACACTCTCAATCCTTCTGGAGTGCCAAGTCTCCAGACTATAGGATTTGCTGCCACATATCCTCTCCCGATAAACGACTAGAATTTTATCTGCAGTTGTGGGCTTCAAGTATTTCCAAAGAACCTCTCCACATATCTCTCGGAGTGTTTAATTACAGGATATTTTCTCCTTCCTCCACATATCATATCCTGATCTATGGTCAAGATTAACTTCGACGTTTGGGAGTTCTCGACTCAAAGAAACCTGTAACTCAATTCCTCTAGAGTGCCAAGTATTTGGACCTTGGGATCTGGCACCATGTTTCCACTATAATCAATGGCCGATATGGACTCCAGCCTTTAGGAGTCCTCGACCCCAACTTCTTATGCCTTGAATCCTCTAGAGTGCCAAGTCTCTAAACTATGGGATCTACTGCCACATGTCCTCTCCTGATAAATGATGAGGATTTACTCTACTCTTCAAAGCTTTGGGGTGTTTCACCTTCATCACACTTGTTCTTTTCGAACGTCTAATCAGTGAACTTCCAGAGTCTTCATTAGTAACTAAGCACCAAGGGGTGCTATGTGGAAGAAATAAGGAATGAACGTGTGGCCCTATCTGATGGGTGACACATTTCATATACTAACTAGCATGAACGGTCTTCGAAAAATATGGAACACAGTGACACATGGAAAGAATCAAGTGTGTCCATGTCATCGTAGGTAACATCAACATCCCTTGTCACTCCAGTGATTTGGGACTTCAAGACTTCTAGACCTAGGGACTTCAAAAGTTCAAGAATTCGAGACTCCAGGACTACGGGAGACTTCTCCACACTACACCACAAATCCCACGAATGTTGAATTCTTGAATAGTTGATCTTTGGTCACGTGTCCTCAAACACGAATGGTCCAGATTAACTCTAAAGTTCAGGACTTCTAGAGATTTACCTCCTGGAAACTTGAGGACTCGCCTCTGCCGGAGTGTCGAAGCTCCAAACTTTCATGAGATCTATGACTCACATTCACTCATGCGCATATCCGATGGTTGGGATCCGATATTCACCATTGTTCCTCATCTATTGATCTTTTCTTGGTCTAATGGCTCTGATATGTCCTTGTCCAAATCAAATTGTCAATCACTTCTCCTAGTAATCTACGGCGTAGATCCACTCCAGAATTTCAAAGCTTTGGGTCTTTTGCCTCTTTTATGAAAATAACTTTAAATAGACGGAGTGGTGAAGTTCGAAGGACTTTGATGCTTAACCACCATGATTCTTTTTCCATATCTAATGGTTGTGAAGGGTCTGACTTCTCTTGAACAGATCCTACGACTCAAGTTTGAAATTTGTGGCCCAATACCATGGTTTTTTTTGTTTCCCTCCTCTTCTTGATTTTTCGAACCACTACACATTTTGATCTTTCTTCTATAGTTAAGGTGCTCTCAGTACCCTCTTGGCACTCATGGATTCTCCAAAATTCAATTTTTTTCCATTTTGAAAACAATTCCCTCTAAAACATTTGCTTAATTTCCACTTACATGGCCCATCCAAGATCATTGTTGAAATCATGGGCACTTATGCTAATTCATAACGTCCCCCGACCACCTAGGTCGGTTCGTGCTACCTCGTAGAACCACTCTTTCTGATATCTGATAACCAAAATGTATCATACCCAGTGATAGACCTATTGGGCTACACCACTCAGAGACTCTTGCAGAACATCATACAAATAAAATTTAACAGACAATTACATTATGCTAATACATAGATAAATGAAGAAATAAAAGAAAATCCTTACGTACAACATATATAGGATAAACTCATAAATATAAAACATGTACAAGTACACATCATGTAAATGAACATAAAAATGGTACTTATCTTTTTGTAGAAGACCACCAACTGTGTGCAGACCTTCCATGAACCTCTCAACCATAGACCACACTACTCCTCATGCTCAGTAGTGGGTCACCCCTGAGATGGGAATGTAAGGCCTCTCCAATTGGAGCCTTATAAAACATAAGTTAAAATAGAGAAATGATATCCTAAGTTCTTTACAATTCATCATTCATCATATAACTATGTTCAACAGAATTAAAATTTATGAGGAACATGATAATAAACCACATATTCAACATAATTGTTATGAACAATATATAAATAATGAACAATAGCATAATAATGATGATAATAAAACATATCTAACTCAACCTAATGTTGTTCGGTTGATGTTGTTCTGAAACTCTACCCAAGATGAAGCTCTGCTCAAAACTGACTAACCTCCCAACCATCTAGGAACAACCTATCCGACTCCCTAGCCCCAGGATTCCATACGGTTTCCTAGCCCCTAAGCCCAAAATTCCCAACAACAAGTGCCCCCTCTGACAGTCCTCCAACAATCTCCTCAAACAAAACTAGTAATAAAGATACAGTCCCTCAAAACTATTTTCCCCCCCTCCAATATGAAAATAATTCTCCCAAAACAAAAGCAGACCCCCTTCCCCAATTGTTTTCCCCCTTTCCTTATTCTCCTTTTCCCCTCCTTATTCACTGCCTTATCCCTCCATTAAACCTCACCCACCTTATCCCCCCATTAAACCTCACCCACCTTATCCCCCCATTAAATCTCAACTACCTTATCCCCCCTTTCATAAATGGGTCCATCTACCGATATAAAATAATAATTAATAATTTATTGATATCTTCAAAATAAAAATTAATAATTTATTAAACTAATATTCATTAGAAAAATATTTAACCATGATAATTAATTAATAATTTATTAGACTAATATTCATTAATCAAATATTTAATCATGATAATTAATTAATTAATTAGGATTGTTACATACACCCACCCTTCAGGAAACTTCATCGCGAAGTTTAAGTAAGTTATAATACAAGGGAAATGACACATGGTTCACACATTCATATCCAATAGACAACATTATCAGTAAGTAAGCTAAAGAAAACTCATACATACTGGTGTACATGTGCAAGAAATGCATGTGTAGCTAGGATATACAAGTATCATGCATGTACTAATAACAATAACTATCACCTCTATAGTAATTTTTGTATGCAACCAATCCAATCAACAAGACTGTTCATTTTATAAAGATAATAAACCAATCAAATGTTTGCAAAATCCCTTAATTACAATAATCTAGCTCAACAATGTTTATTTAGACAATTGTAGTTTAGTTAAGTAATTATGAATATACATATATACACATTTTYTTTTCAGAAGGGAAAACCATAATTTCCACCATAAGGAAAATCTCCATACACTCTCAACTATTTCTATTCATCCTTCCTCCCTAATTTACTTCCATCTTCTATTCCTATCCTTACTCTGTTGGACTATCTTGGAGCGTCAACTATATTGACCTAACTCCAAATAGAACCCATAAGAGGAAGTGTCACTATCTTGACTAAGCTTCCTCAACAGACAACTGATAGTCATCATCACATGTCTAGGGGAGCGTGAGCTAACACCATCCTCCCATGACTCCAGGATTCAGAGGATACATGGTGGTAAATGCCTCCACCCCTCCTAATACGACTAGGATCCACACACTACAATGGAATATACAGTGGCACCATGTTATTGGGAATTTTGTCATCGTTTATTCAGTTTTTTGGGCAGTCTCACCACCTGAAAACCTGCACTAGTCCATATATCATAACAGTGCATTTGTACCAATATAATTTCACATACAAAGATTCCTACCATATTGTTTATCGGTCGGTGGTCATGACATCCACTTTTATTACGATTATCCCTTGGCTATTTCATAGACCATTTACTTTCAAATTAGTCTATAACACAAAATCATACATATCTATGCATTATCATCATGTAATTGCATACAACCATAATCTCAATTCGGTATCCATGTAAAAACAAACTTAATATCAAAGTTTTCAAGTTAGAATAGATCTCATAATATCCCCATAATTCAACTGACATTTCTCATTCATAGAATTTTCATTTACACAATAGATCACATCATATCCATCATCATTCAAATAGAATTTAAACATTCATAGAATTTACATTCACATAATAGATCACATCAAATCCATCATCATTCAAATAACATTTAAACATTCATAAAGGTTCCTATCTCTTAAAAGTTAAAATGTATCATTAATAGTTTCATTGTGAATAGAAAATAAAGGTGATTAGGCCTCAGGCAATCCTAGCTGTCTAAGTCAAAAGGTGGTATTACATACACCCAACCTTCGAGAAACATATTCTCGAGGTGGTAAAAAAAAGTGAGGGATATTCTTGTCGTAACTTCTCAGCATCCTCCCAAGTAGCAGATCTTAGACTATACTTGTTCCACTCGACCTTAACTTAGTCTACCAGACAATTCCTGAGTTGTTGGACTCTACGGTCCAATATGCATAACAGTTCTACCGCAAGGGTTCCCGCGTGCGATACCTACAATTCCTTCCAATTTAGTTTATGTTATTCGTCGGAAACATAATGACATAGAACATATACATGAAAAACATTATGAGTTTTATGCAAGTTGGGTGGCAGGTCGATATAATAGGAAACGGGTCCAATTTTCTCTTGGATTTTGAATGGTCCTATAAATCCAGGTGACAACTTTGTCCCCTTCCTGAACCAAATGGTACTCTTATTAGGCCTGATACGAATGAAAACCTGATTTCCCACTTTATAACTTTGGTCAGTCCTTTGTGCATTAGCATAAATTTTATGTCTATCCTGTGCTTCTTTTAGTCTCTACCTAATCTGAATCACCTGTTCCTCCATCTCTTGAATCAATTCTGGCCCAAGTGCCATGCGGTATTCTAATCTTTCCCAACTCAACGGTGTTCTGCATGGCCTCCCATATAGAGCTTTGTAGGGTGGCATTCTAATGGAGCTATGAAAAATGTTATTGTAGGTGAACTCTACCAAAGGTAAGTACTTCTCCCAATGGGTTTGATTATCCATAACATACATCCTAAGCATGTCTTCCATAACCTAATTTACTCTCTCGGTTTTCCCATTTGTTTCTAGATGATAAGCCGTGTTTAAGTTCAACTGAGTCCCCAATGTTGACTGCAAACTTTTCCAAAACCTAGAAGTGAATCTGGAGTCCCTATATGAAATGATCTTCTTGGATATCCTGTGCAAACAGATCATCTCACTTACAAACACGCATTCCACATTAGTGACATTGTAAGTGTCTCTAATCAGAATAAAATGAGCACTTTTAGTTAACTTATCAACTATTACAAGAATGGCATTGTGTCTATGAGATGTGAGCAGAAACCCCACAAAAAAATCCATAGAAATGACTTCCCACTTGGACATAGGAACATCATGTGGTTGTAGGAAATCTGTCGGGTGATGGTGGTCAGCTTTCACTTGTTGACACTCTAGGCACTTGGTGACAAAATGGAATACATCACACTTCATGCCTACCCACAAGAAGAGCTTCCTCGTGTCTGTGTACATTTTCACCACACCCGGATGCGCACAATAAAGTTCTCTATGGGCTTCCTTCAGTATGATGCTTCGAATATCCCCACCTTCGTGGATGTACATCCTTCCTCAATATCTTAATATTTCGTCTACTTCCAGGCTATATCCTTCATACTTTGGATCTAATTGCCTCCCACTCTGGAGGTTTGGAGTAACCTTTAAATACCAACTGTCTCCATGGAGTTGCGTCAACACACATTCCCTCAGATTGAGTTTTAAGGGTACCAAGGAGAAGACACGTGGTCTCCTACTCAAGGCATCCATGACCACATTTTATTTTCCCTTGATGTATGAAATACAAAAATCATACTCACTCATAAACTCACTCCATTGCCTCTGCCTGACATTAAGATCCCTTTGAGTGAAGAGATGTTTTAAACTTTCATGGTTCATTTTGAGCTCAAAGTTTCTCCCCACTAAATAGTGCCTCCAAAGTTTCATAGCTAGCATTACAACTGACAACTCTAAATCATGAGTAGCCTAAATTTGCTCATGTTTCTTCAACTTCCTTGACAAATAAGCTATCACTCCTCCATCCTACATTAGCACGGCCCCCAACCCTTGCTTGGAGGCATCCGTGTAGACTGTGAAGTCCTTTTCATATCCAACACTCATAAAATTGGTGCACTAGCTAGTAACCTCTTAAGCTCGATGAATGCACTATCACATTCTTCTATCCATCCATACTTGACCCCCTTGCGCTGCAAAGTGGTGATGGGTTTCACTATTTTAGAGAACCTTTCCACAAATATCTGATAATAACCTACTAGCCCCATGAAGCTTCTTACCTCATGAGCCTTTTTTGGCACCAGTCATTCCATAATGCCCTTTACCTTTGATGGGGCCACAAATATTCCTTCATTGGAAATGATATGACCTAAATAGTGAATTTCTTTCTGGAAGAAGGAACACTTTGACAACTTCGCATACAATTTTTTCCTCTAAGGCAGGACAACACCACTCGCAAGTGTTCCTCATGTTCTCTTTCATCCTTGGAATAGATGAGGATATCATATAGAAAGACTTGTACAAAGTGGTCTAAGTAATTCCGAAATACACCATTCATGAGGCTCATGAATACTGCTAGCGTATTGGTCAATCTGAAAGGTACTACAATGAACTCCTAATGCCCAAACCAAGTTTAAAAGGAATTTTTATGAATATCTCCCTCCTTAATCCTTAATTGGTGATATCTTGATTGCAAATCAATTTTTGAGAATACTACTGCTCCTTTCATCTAGTCAAAGAGGTCATCTATCAGTGGCATTGGGTGCATATTTTTCACTGTAGCATGGTTCAATTCCCTGTAATCTATACACAGTCGTAAGGAAACATCCTTCTTCTTCACAAAAATTATTGGTGCACCCCAAGGTGAGACGTTGAGCCTTATTAGCCCTAAGTCAAGTAGCTCTTTCAACTATATCTGCAACTCACAAAGTTCTAGCACTTTCATCCTATACAGAGTCTTAGCAATTGGTTCTGCACCAGGTTTTAGCTCAATAGTAAAATCAAGCTCCCTCTCAGGAGGCAACCTTGGCAACTTGTTCAGAAAAACATCCTTAAATTATAACAACACAGGGTACTGATCCGAGGGTCCTTTCCTTTCATTCACTTCTTCCACTACATATAGTCGACACCCTTGCCTCATGCACCTCTTAACCTTCATAGTTGAGATAAAGCGTAGAGACACCTTTCTTCGTACACCGTGGATCTCTACTAGCCTTCCTTCATCATCAACACAAAGAACCCTTTTTGCAAAACAATCTACCATAGATCGATGGGATTCTAGCCAATCCATTCCAATGATTAGTTCATACATCCTGAGAGTAGTGACGTATACCTTCAACCTGGTAGTACACACTACCAGGTCTACTAGACAATTATCAATGCTAGGTCCTACTACTTGTTTTTCCCCCAAAGCCATATCGACTTGTTTAAAGTCATCATGCTCATGGGATTCCAACCCACTCTTTTCTAATGTAGATGGTGAAATGAAACTATCTGTATTACCAGAATCAAATAAAATTTTAACATCTATATGATTTAGCGTACCTAGTGACTCCACCACCGTGGATTGATGTTCCTCCTGGTGATTATTAACTGCTGCATAAACTTGGTGACTACCTCTTTCTCTTCCCATCAAGGCCTTTCCTTATCTATGCACAAATCATGCTTGCAACTTTGGGCAATCATGCTGGTAATGGGGTCCTCCACATCCCCAACATGTAACACGAGATGGAACCTACGCACTACTTTGTGACGGTCTCTGAAATGAGTTCCTTCCCTTGGAACCCCTGCCCCTACTAGCTGCTCCCTGAGAAGGTCATGGACCTACCGACATCATTGGTGATGAATGAGATGTTGCACTCACTTCCATTGAAATACCTATGGAAATTTTCCTTGGTACGGCCCTGTTACCATAAGGAGGTGGCCTAGAGCTCCCTCCCCCTTATCATGGTTTAAGTCCTTAAAAATTTCTTTTAAAACTAGTTAATGTGATATTGAACATAGTTAATCATTAACATTAATCATTAAATATGTACTTAATTATTAACATTAATCACTCACTTAATGAATTAATAATTTTAATTAATTAGTCACTAGTTAATTAATCACTAATATCATTAGTTGAATTAAATTTAAAATTTAAAATTAATCTAATTTAAAATTTAAAAATTTACACTAAATAATGACTTAAAATAATTAAACTTTACACTAAATAAAAACAATTAAACTTTAAAACAATTTTTTAAAATAATTAAAACTAAAGGATTAATATATATATATATATATATATATATATATATATATAATTAAAAAATAAATAAATAAAATTCAAAGATGGGCATCGTGGGTCCTCGCATGAGGCCCACGTTCTCCTCTTCGCCTGCTCTCAACTCCCAAACCCTACATCCACTTACCTGCACAACACTTCCTACCTCCTCTGTCGCCTCTCCCTTTTCTGCAACTATGTTTGGAGGTTTCTCCCACACCTCCCCCACTCTGCAATGACAAGCTTGACACCATCCTATTGCTGGCACCTTTGGTATTAGTGATAATGATCTTTTTCTTTGATGGCTTGGTGGCTTGGTAGAACAAATTGGTTTCTTGGGTTTTTGGCTATGCAAATACTGACGGCCTCCATTAAATCTCGTTGTTCAGGGTCTGCAGATTCATTTCATGGTGACCTAAGTAATACCTACAAGGGTTGTAATTACATTTATAGTGAATGCCAACCCCATTAAGACCTCTGGTTGTTTGTTTGTGAGTAATATGCATGAAATTTTGTAACCCTCACCCGGGAGCTCACCCCTTTTGGGCCCCATTGTGAGCTTCTCCTCTATGTGAATTGATTCATGGCATTTGGGAGATTGGTATCGACTAACTTGTGTTGTGTTTTAGGTACTTGGCTTGGTATCATTTGGTCCTTGGGCGCTAAACTGTGTGTTTTAAAATGTAGTCTCCTCTTGTGGGATCCTTTCTTAGATTTGACACTTGGTCTTGGGTGTTTTAACTGTGTGTTTAAAACTGAGTGCGTAGTGTAACTTGGTTAATCGCTTTGGTATGTTGGTGCCTTAGCTCATGGAATTGGAGGTTGGGCCTTAATCCCTTGTGGGCTCCTCCTTCGTGGATTGAAGCTTGGCACTGGTCACTTGGAGCTTGGCCTTCGTGGCTTGAAGCTCAACATTGGTCACTTGGTTGATCACTTGGAGATTGGACCTGTGGGCTCTTCCCTTGATGTGCTCGACCAACAGGTCGTGGTTTCGAGTCCCATGAGCATGAAAATGTGGTTCATTGGTGAAATATCTCTCGCCAAAGCGTTGGCTTGGTGGTGGTGGTGGGTTCAAAACCCATGTCCACACACATAGTGCATTGTTGGTTTGGACCATTTTGAAAGCTTGAGACTTAGAAATGGGTCATGCTCTGACACGTTATGCAAAGAAACACCCTTCTAGGCTCCTCATCCATTTGACTTGGTGCTTGCGACCTATGCTCTGACTCAACATCTTCTTCTACACTGCGAGGATTGTGGTTTATGGGAAAACAAGCTTATAGAATTGTTGAAATTATTGCAGTTTGGGCCATTTAGACACTGTAATTGGCTTCAGAGTGGGATGTTGAGCTAAGAACATCCATATTACTGTGTCATATGAACCAATTTTTGTAAATTTCAGTACATTTCAGGCGGTCAAATTCATTTATGTTCCGCAAATGGATTCTATTGATCTTTTATTTATGGTATTTCCTGTCAAGAGATTAACGCCTGGCAGGGAATCTAAATTCATGATGTTCGTTCAACTTGTCTTTTTTTCTAGATAGGAGAAAGTTAATATCAGAAGTTCAAGAGGACAAGAAAAATTTATTGGCACAGTTATATGTGTCGGTGGTGCAATGATCATGACCTTATACAGAGGTCCCAAACTTCAATTTTTTATCGTTGGGTATGAAAATCCATCGAATCACGTACAGATCTAAGACTAATATTATACTAGGCTCCATCCTGATCTTTGTGGGTGTTGTGGTTTGGGCTGCGTATATTTATTTTTAGGTGATCTCTATCATCTTTACTTGCATTTTTAGTTCTATTTATCACATCCACTGATATTATTCTCCTTATAATTCCTTGACTATTGATGGTATGATTAGTGAAATTCAACACAGGAACCTATTCTGAAGAGGTATCTGGCTCTGCTATCATTAACAACACTCATGACTCTTGTTAGTGCAATAGAATCTGCTCTAATTGTTGTTATCTCCGAGCATAAGAAGTCCAATATTTGGGCTATAGGATGGAATATGAAGCTTCTTAGGGTCATATACTCAATAAGGATCTTGAAATTCAACATAAATTGTTTGTTGGAATAGAAAGTTTTCACAACATTATAGATTGAATATAGCAGCAACATATTAATTGGAAAAATCCCCAGTACTTAGATTGATTGGTAAATATATTGAATGCTCCAGGGAATCATAGGTTCTGCACTGATTTTTTTTTTATAGCTTGGGGTATAAGAAAAAGAGGGCCTATGTTCGTGGAATTATTCAACCCACTAGCCACAATCATCACTACAATCTTGGAGCTTATCATTATCATCAATCATTTCCACTTTTAGTGATCACGTGGCCATTGAAATATTTATGAAGGATAGAGTATTGGACCTTACTCTTGTATATTACCAACTTTGATAAATAATATTAGTGTTATTTTGTAAAACAAATCAGCTACTAAGGTGACTCAGATTTTGACAAAACTTAGCAGGGAATGGCCTAGCTATGCCTATGATTTGTTGTCAAAGAACTGTAACCATTTATGTGATTCATTTTGTGAAAAACTTGGAATACAGAAAGTTCCAGGTAAGGAGGTCTTTATTTTCTTTCCAGACATTCTATTGAGATGCATGTACATGATAATTGTATTGCCAATGAATTAAATTATTGTAAATAGAACATGGATAACTCCATTTCATGTTGTTTTAGTTAATTCTACGTTCTTTTGTACCACCTACCCCTTCAACTTACCACAACTCTAAGTTTTTATGGGTTATTTTTGGTTGTTAAAGGGATGTAGTTTTTTTTTTGTTAAAGGAATATAAGGGTTTGAAGGTTGCATGCCTAGGTTTTCATGGTTGTTTAAGGATCATAAGGCATAGCATTCAGTCAAGGGTCAAGAGGATCGGTGGGTAGGTAGGCCCTTGGCCCCAGATTTTAAACTAGGGCTCTGATACCATGTGTAAGGCCTCTCCAAACGGAACCTTATAAAACATAAGTTAAAATAGAGAAATTCTATCCTAAATTATTTACAGTTCATTATTCAACATATAACCATGTTCAATAGAATTAAAATTTATGAGCAACATGATAATAAACCACATATTCAACATAATTGTTATGAACAATATATAAATAATGAACACTAGCATAATAATGATGATAATAAAACATATCTACCACAACCTAATGTTGTTCTGTTGATGTTGTTCTGAAACTCTACCCAAGATGAAGCTCTTCCCAAAACTGACTAACCTCCCAACCAGCTAGGAACATCCTATCCATCTCCCTAGCCCTAGGATTACTTACTGTTTCCTAGCCCTTGAGCCCAAAATTCCCAACAACAGGTGCCCCCTGTGACAGTCCTCTAGCAAGCTCCTCAAACAAAACTAGTAATAAAGATGTAGCCCCTCAAAACTGTTTTCCCCCCCCTCCAATATGTAAATAATGCCTCCAAAAGAAAAGCAAACCCCCTTCCCCCAGTGTTTTCCCCCTTTCCTTATCCTCCCTTTCCCCTCCTTATTCACAGTCTTATCCCTCCATTAAACCTCACCCACCTTATCCCCCCATTAAATCTCAACTACCTTATCCCCCCATTAAATCTCAACTACCTTATCCCCACTTTCATAAATTGGTCCATCTATCGATGCAAAATAATAATTAATAATTTATTAATATATCCAAAATAAAAATTAATAATTTATTAAATTAATATTCATTAAACAAGTATGTAATCATGATAATTAATTAATAATTTATTAAACTAATATTCATTAATCAAATATTTAATCAAGATAATTAATTAATTAATTAATTAGGGTTGTTACAGGGAATAAAATCCACCTGGGTAAATGGATTCCTAGGCTAGGTTGAGACAATGAGATGCTACACAGTCAATCATGAATGATCCCCTCCCAGGAGCCAACTTATACAACAAGGAAAACTATGGCATAAAGAATGGTGACACGCCATGAAATGGGAGAAATCTCCCATAACAGAGAAGAGGAGTCTTATGAAAGGAGAGTAGTGGAAACCCCTCTAGATTTGGTTGAAACTATAAGAAGCCTCATGGAATAATTACAAATTTGTAAGGCATACACTGAGAGACTCATAAAAGAAAAAGAATATCAAACTAAAATAAATGCAGTTTTGTTGCAAATCCTATTAGACATACATAGGAAACTACAACATGTACCAACAACCAGTAATATGGAAAAACATCAAAATAAGAAAACCCAAAGTCCACCTAAGATACAAAAGAATGGATTTGAAAATAGAAACACAATGATAAGCACCTCAAAGAAGGCCTAACATGGAGCCAAGAGGCATGTTAATGTCAAGGATTCATCTGAAGAAACCTCTATTGAGGAAAATGACAACTCCAAGAAACTATCAGGAAGTGATACTGGTTCACACTCTCATAGGAGAAGAAAGAGGAGGAAAAATTCCAAAATATATGACCTTGAAAAGTTTAAGAGAGCCAAACCACCCACTTTTAATGGAGAAACTAAAAAGGGGGAAGAAGCATAAGTTTGATTTCTTGGCTTAAAGAAGTAATTCAGATTACATGACTACTTTGAAAATTTAAAGGACCGAAAAGCCATTTTCAAATTGAATGGAAAGGCTTCCATTTGGTGGGAGGACCTTAGGAATGTGAAAGGAATTCATCAAAAGGAGTTTTCATGGAAACAATCTGAGAAATACTTTAATACAAAGTACATGTCTAAAAGGTACTATGATGAAAAGACTAAGGAGTTTTATGAACTCAAGCTACGGAAAGTCACCATAGATGAATATATCAACAAATTTATTTGGTTGATGAGGTATATTCCCTATATAAAAGATGAAAAGGTAAATATGCAGTGATTCTTTAGTGGGTTGCCTCAATATTTCTGAGACAAAATTGATTTTGATGGACCTAAGACTTTAGAAGACACTATTCAGAAGAAAGATATTTCTATGAGCAATTCAAGAACAAGGAAGAACCTAATAAGGATTGGAATAAGAAAAGTAAATTGGGATTCAAGAAGAATAGGTTTAAATCCTCAATATTTAAGAGCCATGGGAAAATATCTAAGATGATTATTCCCACTAAGAGTGTGTATCAACGAAACTTTCCATCTTAGATTGGAAATAAACCCTTTGGATATGTCCCAAGAAAAACTAATAATACAAAGAGAGAACCATTGAAATGTTGTGGGTGTGGAGAAGAAAATTTGTTGAGGGATTGTCCACATAGAAAACAAGACAATAGGATGGTACACAACATCCAGGAAGATACCATAGTCAATGATGTGGCTAGGAGCGTGCCACAAATTTGTGCAGCCCTGGATAATATCCAAGTTGACCACCAAGATTCAACGATGGAGATGGAAGGTATGATTTCCAAACATCTTGTTTCCTTTTTAATCGACTTTGGTTCTAATTTCAGTTATGTTTCCACCAAAACTGTTGAGAAATGTAAACTACAACAAGTAAAACATGCTAAATCATGGCTAGTACAGCTAGCCACTAGAACAAAAATAAAGGTAACATAAGTCATACAAGCATGCCAATTCATTATGAATGGGTTGTCCACCCAAGAAAATATAAACATACTCTCTTTAGGGTCTTATGACATGTTGATTGGCATGGATTGGTTGGATTCCCATAAAACTAAGTTGGATTGTTACAATAAAATGTTAGAGTGTGAATATGAGTAAGGGAAGACAAGGAACATACAGGGAATTCAAAATCGTGTCTTAGTGAGACAACTATCATCCCTTCAAGTGAAGAAGTATTGCAGAAAGTGATGTCCTTTGTATGAAATAAAAGTACTAAACTATGTTGAGGACAGTAAACCCAACCTAGAGGACCATCCTATATTGAGAGAGTATAAACATGTGTTTCCAAAAGTGGTATCGGGTCTACCTCCAAGAAAAGACATTAATTTCTCAATAGTACTGGAACCTAGAGTGGTGTCAATGTCTAGAGAAGCCTATAGAATGAGTACACCAGAGCTAGTTGAGCTCAAACTACAATTGAAGGATATGTTGGACAAAGGTTACATATGAGCTAGTGTGTCTCCTTGGGGAGCACCAACCTCGTTTGTGAAGAAGGATGGAACATGCAGGTCGTGCATAGACTACAAACAACTAAAAAATATGACAATTAACAATAAGTATCCCTTGCCAAGAATTGATGACCTATTAGACCAATTAAGGGGTGCTACAATTTTCTCCAATATTGACTTGAGGTCTAGATACCATCAAGTCCAAATTAAGGATGAACACATCCACAAAATA
>JZKD02S2031570.1:18363-33362 GCA_000966675.3 Picea glauca
ATCAAATACATGCATGAAATCCCTAGCATATCATCTAAGAGCTCAAAGACATTACACAGATCTACTATACAAAACTGAAGAAGACCAACAGAATAACCTATTGGGCTAATACCCATAAGAGATGGAAAGTTTCCTCAGAAGATCATTCAAGCAATGTTTTACGAGGTGATGTGGTCTAGGGATGTCCAGTCACAGTAAGACCAAGGGTAGGTGTTGTCTGTGGGTGCCTTTGTAGGAGGCGAGCTGTACCCGTCATGGATGCATTTTTTTTTTCCAAGCCCCTTTATTGCCTTTATATTTCTTTTATTGATTTTCTTTCCTTTTTACTTCAAGGTCTGACCAGAGGACACTGCCTTGGCGCGGTGACCAGAGCTGACAGTGTTACCCACTGGTATCTTCGCATAAATGATAAGGCTGACTCGTGATGAGACCCCCTTTCCCTTGGCCATGCAACCAAAGGTCACTGCCCTGGCGTGGTGACCAAATAATGGAAATGTCATACTGTTGGATACCTATGAACATAATGGGCCAACTCGTAATGAGACCTCCCATCCTCCTGGTTAGGTCTTGTTTTTCTTTTATTATTTTTCTTAGGGTCCCTTTAGTTTCTTATCGAGAGGCATTTTACTGCCTTCTCAGGGATCCCTTGGGCGAAGCATCTCTAGGTTTCATTTCTTATGGCTTTTATATTTTACCAGCTGCTTTTACCCCCTGGGCCTTTAGCCCCTTCTTCCCACAAGACAAAGTGTAACCCTTAGAGGTCATCCTAACGACCGGACTAGGGGAATGGGATAGATGTGCGGGAGATAAGATGAAAAATGATAGAATTGTGGGAGCGGACGATGGCTCTGCAAACCCCCTCTGGTGGCTAACCAAGACCCATGAATACAAGCTTGCTAAGTCACCCCATCAATTACCCCAGCAATGGTCAAGTGGATTAGTGTAAGATCCAAGCAGTCATCAAAAATTAAAGGAACCTAATGCACATATAAGAAGGTTATAACGATCAAACATGACACATACCATGATACCTTGTACCAATTACCTCATGGAGAAAGAGTCCCCTCCGATGCAAGTCCAGGCCGATGGTGATGGAAGCTGTTGCTGTTGACAGGACAAATCTGGCAAAGAAGAAGAAGGATGGGTCCTCCAGGGCCATGCTCAAGGTCAATCCTTCTCTTGGTACTCCATGTCTAGGACTTGTGGGCCTCGAGACATGATCTCCTAGTTATCCCTAGATATCGAGGATAACAGTTCCAAATGGGTCTTTAAGAATAAATCTAATGAACAGAGACAAGTTGTCAGGAACAAAGAAAGATTGGTCTGTAAGGGCTATGCATAGATTGAAGGACAAGATTCTGATGAAACCTTTGCACCAGTGGCAAGATTGGAAGCGATCATAATGTTTCTTGCCTATGCATGTCATAAGAAGTTTAAATTCTATCAAATGGATGTCAATTCATCTTTTCTAAATGGAGATCTAAAAGAAGAAGTATATATGGAACAACCAAAAGGTTTCCAACTGTCAGATAACCCCTACTTTGTCTGCAAGTTGAAGAAATCCTTATATGGGTTGAAACAAGATCCTCGTGCTTGGTATTACAGACTGGATAAGTATCTTCTAGACAAAGGGTTCAAGAGAGGAACAATTGACTACAACCTATATATCAAAAAATAGGACAATGATTTGCTCATTGTGTTGGTCTATGTAGATGACATCATCTTCAGAAGTAATAATTCTTCATTGGTACAATTGTTTGCTTCTGCCATGCAGTCTGAATTTGAAATGTCTATGATAGGGGAACCATCATTTTTTCTTGGTCTGCGAATTACTCAGAGGTCTGAAGGAATATTTCTTTCTCAGGAGAAATATCTAAGAGAAATGTTGAAAAGGTTTCAAATGGAAGATTCTACACCTGTTAGTACACCTATGGTGGTTGGTTGCAAGCTCAGTAAAAATGATATTTCACCTGATGTTGATCAAAGAACATATTGATCAATGATAGGCAGTCTTCTATACATCACAACATCTCGTCCTTATATAATGCAAGTTGTTGGAATGGTAGTTCGTTATCAGTCTGCTCCTAAACAAAGTCATTTAACAACTATCAAGAGGATATTCAAATATTTGAAGGGTACAATGACTTATGGTCTTTGGTATCCTAGAAATCTAAATTTTCAATTAACTGCATATTCAGATGCTGATTGGGCAATTTTTTTGGATGAGATAAAGAGCACCAATGGAGGTGCATTCTTCTTAGGTGATTCGTTAGTAGCATGGCTTAGTAAGAAGCAAGGATCTATTTCATTATCAACTATAGAGGCAGAGTACATTGATGATGCTACTTGTTGCACTCAGATTTTATGGATGATACAAACTCTTGCAGATTTGAAAGTAACTTATATTGATCCAATTCCACTTCACTGTGATAACACCAGTGCTATTAGTGTCTCCAAGAATACTGTTCTTCATTTAAAGACTAAGCGTATACCGATAAAATATCATTTTCTCAAAGAAAAAGTTACAAACAGAGTTGTTCAGCTGCATTATATTCCAACCATAGAACAAACTGCAGACATATTTACTAAACCCCTAGCCATGACACCATTTGAATATCTCCGTCAAAAGATGGGTGTCATCCCTTCTCTCACCTAAGAGAGTCCATCCTATTAGGGGGAGTATGTGTTGGTTGAATATCTGATACCTCCAAAAAGTACTACAACATCTTAGGGGGGGCATGTTTTCTTTGACATTGATGTCAAAGGGGGAGAAAAGGTGTTATCTGGATGCTATAGTTGGAGGTCTAAGCATAATAGTGCAACCTTTCAGGGTTGCCATCAATGCCAAAGGGGGGTATTGTTAGCTTGTTTATAGGAAGAGTGTGCTTGTCATCGATGGAAAGAACACAAGGTGGAGCAGAAGGAGAGAAAGCTCAGGAGGAAGATCTATAGTGGTTGTTGGATCATCGATCCAAAAGACCTTCAACCGAATACTCAAAAACCGTTGGATCATTCTAAGTGGAAGGACATGATAAGCTAGAAGAGAAGAACCGAAGATAGATCAAGCCATTGATCTAAGAACATGATCGACGAACAACATTTGGTTCATGTCAAAATTTCTGAGGAGGTTACTGTTCGGGGAATCTCACTTCAGGAGAATTGGCAACTTGAAAGTTGAATTACCGGAAGCCCGAAATCCGAAATGAATAAGGACCATCATATCTAGATAAGATGCGATGATTTTTAGATCAAGGAGAACCATGTCAACATACCATTTCTACAAGGACATGTGGCAGACCAAGTTGGCAAACCACGTCAGGAAGGACACATGGCAAAATTAGACAATGACAAGTGTCAAGTTGAATCACCATTTCAGGTACATGCAATTCACGAATCTAAGTGACATGTGGTAGCTACTAGACTTGTGACACATCATCAAGTGACGTAAGTAAGTTACAACACTCTAGGAGTTTTACTTCGAGAGTTTTACCACCAGCACTTGCCCATGAAGAGGACACGAAACGTCCTATCTAAAGATCACTTCAGGAGCATTCTCGACCGTCGATCTACTGCAGTGGAAGGATAGTGTAAGTGGAAGTATTAACTGAAAACAAGCGGTCTCCACCACTTATGACTTACTCAACAAGTGATCACTTTGGAGGAAAGTGGAGCAACTATTAGCCTAAATTCTTGAATTCCCGAGTGTCTAAAACCCAAGGGCCGAAGAAGATCCAGGCTGTCGATTTCCAGAAGGATGCGTGGTAGAAATCTGTGCAGCTCGGGGAAAAACACTATGGGAGATAGTAAAGGAAGAGAAGTTGAGATTTGAAATCTCTAAAGCCCTAAGAGCCAAAGGAGCTGAGGGTTGTCGATCTATAGGAGGACACACGTCAACAGATCATGAACTCTGGGTACAAAATACTCTGGAGGAAAGCAGAGAGTGAAAGTGTCGAAGCCCTGAAGTGAATCTCGATCATTGATCGAGAAGGGTGCCAAGGGTCGTCGATCTGTTCTTGGTAGAAAGTGTCGAAGTCCCGAAGTAGACTAGAGCCGTTGATTTGAGGAGGACACGTGGCAGGAATCTGTGGACTTTGGCTAAAAGCGTTCTGGGAGAGCGTGAAGGTTGAGAATTGAAATCTTTGAAGCCCGGAGTAGTTAAGAAGATCTAGACCATTGATTGAGAAAAGGGACATGAGTCAGTGGATTGTCAACTCCAGAAGATTGATGTACGTAGGAAAGCAGGGTTTGAGAGTTGAAACTCCCGAAGCCCGGATCATGAAATAATCCGTAGCCATTGATTTGGAAGGGAGCTACGTGTCAACAGATCATGGAGATCTGGGATCGTGAATAGAAGGAGGAAAGGAGGCAGATAACAGTCGTTGATCGAGAGGCATCGCCAAGGGATTGGAGATCAATGGTCATGCTCAATTGTGGGGTCATCACATGCTCGGGTCTTAATTTTTCTTGAGTGGGCCGCAATCAAAACCACAGTATCGCCAAAGGCATATGTGGAGCTCTGTAATGAATTGCGGGGAGAAAAGTGGGTTGCCCTCAAACCACCTTTGGTTGCACCTGTAATCACATGGTCACGTGATAACATCGCTCAAGGTCACATTAGTGAAAGATAGGGGAAGGAGCTAGCACTGCTAGGCTCTACATCAGAGGTTACGCATTGAAAAGTCAAAAAGGCCTCTGCGTGTATAATCCAACATCGCTGATCAAACAAAATATGGTTGAAGGGTTGTTGTTTCACTTCGTGGTTTCTTGATCAGTTATGATTCAGTTGCACTAAATGAATCATTGTTCCTGAGCATTGGAATCATGATTCTTGAGCTTTTTTGAGATTCATGTCTTGAGCGTTGGAGATGTGGAGTGTAACGGATGATGAGAGCAGGAATAAAAGTAAAATGTCGTGATAGAGAGAGGCTATTGTTTTCTTTGTAAATCAAGTTGGATAGTTATTCACGCATGTAGAAGGCATCCAAGCATATGTCCGAAAGTGTAGAGGGGAGGCATAGCGTATAGAACGGACATGGCACACAGAGCATAAAATAGAGAAGAACAAAAAGCGCAAGAAGATGCGAGTGGGAAGACGCTGATGCAGGCAGAGCAGAGCAGTGTAGAAGAACAATGATGAGATTGGTAAGCCATTGATAAATACGGTATCACTGTAATAAATTTCAGAAAGCAAAGATTTATATTTCAGGGTGGTAGGTGGTGCTATGGAGGATTGTTTTCCTCAGAGTTTCAAGTAGGTTCTTGAACTTAGGGAGTTGTAGCTTCCATTTGGTTGCAGCCAGAAAAACCAGGGTGGTAGGGTGGTACAAGGGAGAACCATTGTTATCTGTTAAACAGGTTGGTGCCTGTGTGACTGGAAGTTGGTGCTTCCATCCAGTTGGTGCTGGAACACTCAGGGAGTTGGTGCTTCCTTCTAGTGGGTGCTAGAGAAACCAAGGAGTTGGTGCTCCCAGCAAGTTGCAGCTTGTAAAACAGAGGTGGTATCCTCACAAAGAGTTGGTGCTCATAAGAATGATAATGTACAGAAAATAAAGACTACTTATCATATTAAGAAGAAAAGGTTTTCTCCTTTTATGGGTTTCCTCGGGAATATCTGTCTCTGTATACTTCATGTGTGTGATTGATGTTGAATACTCTATTGCTTACTTCCCTGAATTATTGTGATAATCATTGAGTGTTATGTAATGAATTTAAAATGGGTATAGTTGTTTAAGCATAGTAACAATTGATTCACCCCCCTTCTCAGTTGTCTAACAAACCACTCCAACCATCTCTCTATTGTACAAATACCCATGATGATGAAATAAAAGCTCGGATGAATATCCTTCCCTAAATTGTCTCTTCTTTGTTGGGTTGTGTGTTCTTGATGTGCTTGACGATGTAGTCTCTCATTGAATATATGCTTCTAATCCCTAGACTACAACACTTTGGTTTTGTTGCCGCATGACTTGAACCGAGACGTTTATATTGGATGGGATATTTGCTCGAGATGCATTGAAGATGATCTTGGAGCATCCTTTTTCCTAGTGGGTGAGAGTTGCACGGAAGAAGTCTGCACAAGAAATGAGATATTGATTGTTTAAGAATCTTTGTGGATGTTTCTCGACTGGATGTTTTCTGTGCATTTTTCTTGACTGAAGAAAGTGTAAGTCAAGTTCGTGCAAGCCCACAGATCACTCGTGGATCCTGTTAGTGGATGTTGCTTGACTGAAGAAATTATAAGTCAATATGCAAACAATAATGGAAAAACAAACAAACAGATGATGCATATGCCCTAAGTTGAATCACAATTACAGATGCTGCAAAAGGAGGATATTGGTACTAAAAATAATTATAGATGTTGAAATTGAGATTTTTTGGGAAATCCCATGATAAATCTTGTCTCTCGCCATTGCTGAGAATTTTGATAGAACCACCTTCTGAATGTAGATCTTAGTCTGGTGATATCTCCCATTTCTATTAGTTTTTCTTGAGCAACAAGAGTAGAATCTTGATGCATTCTTCCTATAAGATGTTGAGGAGGTATTACATGAATGCTTGTGTTAGAAGAGAATCCATGCAGACCGAATTCAATTCCTTCAGACCATCTTAACTCCCAATGAAGAGCCCAGTTTTGAGAATAAGTTTCCCAGTCAAGATTGTCATCAAACTGTTTTGTCACTGGCCTATTGTTTAGATCATCCCATGTATTGATAATGACAATACTCTTAGGTTGGCTTGAACAAAATGCAATATTTGACTGGGGATTTGAAATGAAGGCAAGTATCTTTTTAACAGGTGGATAACCTTTTGTTATGCTTGGAATCGTGATGGAATAGGTTGGGTGGCCTTGAGTTGTCCTGGCGGATCCATGAGGTTCAACAACAGCAAGAAAAGGAGTTCCCAAAATACAGTCTACAGGTAGATCTGCCAAGAGAAACTTCATTCCTAAAGCATACCGGTCAAATCATAAAACACCTTTGGGAACTTCAAAATTAAAATCTGTAGAAACATTCCCTGGTCCAATGGAAAAATAATTGCTAGGGAGCCAATATTTACAAGGGATCAAATTTTTGTTGAGGAGATTCATATCTGATCCAGTATCAAGAAAAGAATTTAAATAAAACATTTATGTGTTTATCTCTAGATTTATCTTGACATGATACTTTTGGAATTGGATAGGCAAGATTTTCATAGAATTTAGTCCTTGCAAATGGGTTGAGTCATGGGGATGTCTTTCTGGTTCAATTGGTACATCTTCTAGTGGTGGAGGAAGAGATTCCACCTGGTCTTTTAAGGATTTTATTTCTTTCCTTGCCCATGAATCAACTTTATATGAATCTTCAGAAACCTCTTCATATTGCTTCATCTTTAGCTTGAGTTCAACAAATTCCTTCTTTAGATAAAATATCTCTTTTGCCAAGTCTATGAGTGAAGGATGTTGCAACTTGGTTTCCTTGTTGTGCTTAATGAAAGACCTGGTATTTCTTTCAAATGAAGCCTCTAGAAATAATGGCTTAATCCTTGCTTTGTGGGAAGATTCTGGATTGCTTTGCTTATGTCCCGCTGTCATAGTTTTCAAAAAGGATTCAAGTAAAGTTCGTTTCATATCCCCTTCTGGCAAGGCTTTTATTTGAGATAGAATTTGGGAATCTTGATCTCCAGTGCTATGGTACATGAATATATTTATTTTTTCTCTGTGCCTTCAGGGGCTGGATACAAAATCTGATTCAGAAGAATCTTCGCAAAAATAAAAATTCAGATTATTACACTTACACTGATGATTTAGAAGAATTTCTTCATCAACTGAGCTAAATTCAAAGTCTGAAGTCTCTGTGGATTCAGAACAACATCCTTCATGAAGTAGATGGACTTCTTCTCTTTTGACAAAAGGATGATGTGGGCATTGATTTGTTAAGTGGTCATTTGCTCCACATCTGTTGCAGTGAACCCTGTGTGCTAGTTGTTTTGTTTTTTCTATACTGGAATTCTGATGTGCTTCTTTGGCCCTTTGTTCTGAGATTTTCCCTTTGGATATTCTCGAATTTTTCCCTTCTGGACAAGAACTTGCTATGTGTCCATTTTTTCCGCAAAGCCAACATTGAACTTGTTTCCTTGCTTGGCTGGAATGTGTTTTCAATTTAATGTCCTTAGGCTCATAATAGTGAGTTTTTTGTCTATATCTTCCTCGGTTTTGAGGTTTTTGTTCTTTGAATGCCCAAAATTTCTTTTTCTTTCTTTTGGTGGGATCTGTGAGGTATAGGCCATATTTCTCACAAATAGATTTCCTATCAGGTAGGTGGGACAATTTTTGGATAGACTTATGAACTTTCATATTTATGCATAGTCCAATTAGGGCTTTAGTGATAAGAGAACAAATTTATCCCCAAGTATACATCTCATAAGGTAATTTGAAAACCTCTTGCATTTTGAGATATTCTACAAACTTGCTAGGGATTATTGCAAGGTATACTTGTTTCCATAAAAGATTCTGACTGTCTTTTAACTCAAATATTCTTTGAGTCCATTCTTTGTGGAATTCCTCATATTCTGACATTTTTCTGCATTTGATATTCATTAATATCATTTCGTGCTTGTCAACTAATTCTTCTTCAATACCACACCAATGTTCCATAATTAGTGTGGTGAGGGATCCTATCATATTGTTCTGAGGAGTTCCATTGAGATGATAGACAACATCTCCTTGTTCATCTCTTAGTACCTCTGCTTCCATTTTTATTATCATAATAGGCGAGGAGATGACTTCCCACCATTTTCTTAACGTCCCTGTGAAGCACTGGATCAAAGACTTGCATGCTTCTGTCTCACTTTTGCTTTTCATACACATGATTTTATAGGAGACATACATTCTGTCCAATAATTGTCGGACTTGCCCTACTGATAGACCATCTATGTTCCATTCAGGGAACCAATATTCTGCAAATGATTAGGACTCATGCATCTTTCCTTTTCCTCGAAGATCAAATGCAAGTGGACTATTCATATGGTGTGGGATATTTTCATATGAAGGTCTTTGGACAGAAACCAGAGATAGATTGGGGTTTGTGGAAGAAGAAGAATTTGTTTCTTCTTTTGGAAAATGGATTGGGAATTTCTTTTCGCTAGACTTTTCTTTGGGCTTATATACAGGGGAAATAATAGAAATCAGAGAGTGAGGGAGAATAAAAGATCGGGGAATTGGTTTGTCGGGAGTAGTGTATTTTTTCTTGATCTCTAATAGAGTTTTCTCGATGACTGAGAAGGATTCTCCTAGTCCTTCCATCAGTTCTTCATGATTTTTTGTAGAATCCTCAGTTTTTTGTATCACTATGTTCTGTGTTTTTCCGACACGATCATAGATGTCTGCAACTATGTCATTTATCTGGTTTACTAATTGGGCTATTATATTTGTAGAGACTTGTAGGTCTCTAATATGCCCTTTTCTATCATAATCATTGGTCACAAATGTATGTGTGTCCATACCTCTAAGAGCAGTATTAGTCCAATTTACTTGTTCTGATATGGACTGGACTCCTTTTTCTACACTCGAGAGTTAGGTAGCTTCATCAGCTAACCTTAGGGGTATATCTTTGACATGCCTATTACTGTCTTCAAGAATGATGCCTTTACAAAGCGGAAAGGTTGTTGTGGATTCGGCAATTTTTCCTTCCAGGTTTTTCCATTCATGGCGGGTAGACCCTTATTTTCCTCCTTCCATCATCTGGACTGCAGGATTTTGGGATTTTCTTTTCCATTCATAAAATGAAATCCAGAGATTATTTTTTGAAATGTATGTTTGCCATTCTTGGGACAAACAAGCTTTTTCTTGGTTGGAAGTAGAAAGGTTGAACTCAATAGATTCAGGATGGGTAAAAAGATCCCAATTTATCATTTTCTTGATCCATGCTTCTTCAATGGTATTCTTGGAACATCCCATCATAATAGAATGGAATTTATGAATTTATTCAATAGAAGGCTTTTGGAGGGATGGAGGCAAAGGATTGTTAAAACGACAGTCTAGGATGACTTGGTCTCATTGTTCAGTATATCCTAAACCATATCTTGGTGTCCCTGGTGGTCTCATCCCTTTATAGATGTCTTGGAGTCGGGGATCTAATCATTCTATAGTGGGCATGTAATGAATCATGAGACAAAATGTTGACTCTTCAACCAAATGGAAAGATCTAGAAGTATTAAGTATTTATGTATGTTGAATATCTCAAAAAGACACAGATCTATCCATAGTGAAAGTAATAACTATTACTGCTCAGAAAAGTAGGGCGTTTAATTCTATTTCTTCGCACCAGAGTGAAAGAATGTTGAATAAGCTCCTAGCCAACTGCTCAGGCAATAACTAGTTAGAACTTGGAAAGTCGCAGAAGTGGAAACCTTGTCTTTCAAAGGCTCAAGGCTTCTGATACGGCTTTCAGAAAGTCACAAGAGTGGAAACCTTGTCTTTCAAAGGCCTGAGACTCTTGATACGGCTTTCAAGATTAATTATTATACCAATAAACATATAACAGAGAGAGAAGTCTGTTATCATACCCGGGTTGAAAACGTGGTTGGCTCTGATACCATTTGTAACTCAGAGGCTTCCTCCAGTGGAGAATGAAGCTTGAATAAAACTTGGCTTTGTCTCCTACTTTTGCCCACTGCTTCCTTTTGCGATCTTAGCATGAACCCAGAAAATCACCTATGTGAACCCAGAAAACATCCTATGTGAACCCAAGAAAGATCCCAGCATGAACCTTCGAACAACCCAATGCCCAAAATGGCCCTTAGCAGTCACCTGCCTAGCGGGACTTACTACAGACGCTATTCAGGACCTAAGTGAACTTTCGGTAATCCCCTATGTGAACTTTCGCAAATCTTTCCAGTGAACTTTCGCATAACCTTCTAGTGAACTCCAGAGAATCGCAATAGTAGGAAAACAGATAGAGCATAATATAGAGACAAGATAATAGACAATTTTCAGAGATAATATGCAGAAGATGATTTATATTAAAAGAGACAGAAGGGCATATATATACAGACTTTGAGCACAAATTGCTCTTTCTCTCAACAGACAGACACACAAACTGAAACTAAATGCTTCTGCCACTTTAGGTTCGTGCTAGCCGAGCCAAAATCACGCAGGATTATCAAAGCAACCTATCTGAAAGACCCAAAGCTCGAAGAGAGGGAGCTTAGAAGACTTAGATTTACAGACTCAAATCGACTCCAAAAAAACTGACTCCTTTCAAATGAACCTCTCACCTCCTTATATACAATTTTTTGGAGAAGAGAATCATTCTCATGAAAAGACTAGACAAGACACTTTACTATTTGCTTAGAATCAAATCTACTTTTAAGATTTGGCGGAGAGAACATGCAAGAACCTTCCAAACAAATTTCAAATCTACTTTCCACGTATTATAGAATCTTAGAAATTCAGGTCAAACCACACCAAAAGCTAGAGAAGTGTTCTAGGTTTCTAAGATACTCTTATTTGAAACATTACAAAGTGGAGATTATGACGGAAATCCACGAAAACCGACTGGCACCACTGTCAGCCAGTAAGACATGAAAGCACTGGCACCACTGTCGGCCAGTAAAACATGAAAGTGGATGGGTTCCACCATTTTATTCCACCGGTTGATCATGAAAGTGATTGAAATGATATGGGTCTCAGTGTTGAGTATAGACCTCCCTGTACATCATTGGATCTTCATTGTTGTCTTCTTCTTGTTGGAGAACATACTTTGTTCGGATAACCCAAGGATGCTTCTCATTTATGAAGTTTGTCATATACCCAATGCTTGAGATCTGATTAAGTCGATGAACATTATCTGAAATATTTAAATGATGTAACACATTTATTGGCGATATCTAATAGAGAGAAGGAATTTTATTATCTTGGAACGAAATGGAGACTGAACATTATCTGGTGATGTTGGTCCAACAATAACTATTTTGAAGAAGCCTTGACTATTGATTAGAAGGATCCAGATCCCTCAAAATAGAAAGAGATGAAAAAATCCCACACTCATGCACAACCCCGTGAAAATCTCAAAGCTCTTCCTGGCATAATTTGAAGAAAAGTTCTACATGCATGCCAAAATAAGTCTCAAAACCTAACATGGAAGAGAAATTAATCTGATCGATTGCAATACCATTAGTCAAGAGCGATTTCAATGTCTGCGATAATCCCTTTTACACATTGCATGGTGGATTAAATAAGTACATACTGAGCACGGTAGGATGCGATTATTGTCCTTCTTGGAAAAAAATGGACGCTAATATGATTTTGTGCATAAGAAATAATTATTGCAGTCAGTCTAGAAAGTAGTTCTTAATGGATTTAAGCCAAGGTGATTTACAATAGTTGGGCGTATGAGTCGTGAACAACAGGCATGGACAATAGTTGGGCGTATGAGTCGCGAACAATAGGCGTGGACAATCCCATGTGTGCAAACATTGATAGTCATGAATATCACAATGATAATGTAAGAGATGTGTTAAATATAAGTGTACTATATGATTTTGAATAGAGTCTATGTAGCCATGGTGGTAACAAATGTATAAGGAGTCATATATAAATGGAATAATTATATAGTCTCTAGTTGAGTTCGAATTCCTCGGAAGACCTGGTCGACCCACTAGTGGCTATGTGACGACCACTTTCTGAACAAAATGTGCATCAAAATGTGGAGTTCAATTTTCAAAAGAATTACATGAAGGATATAGTCCAGTTTATACACTTAGTCAAGTCGACCCAAAATCAAGTAAATTCGACTCATAGTTTAATTTAGTCAAGTCGATTCTCTTAGTTGAAAACGAAAAAACATTATATTGTCGATTGTATTAGGTTTCAAGATGTATTGAAAAATCTGAGTCAAAGCATAAAGGAGGGGGTTAAACGTGTGTCATCCCCTCCACCAATGTAATGTAAGCTAGTATTTAGCCGATGAGATTGGCCCCTCACTTATGTAAGTTGATATTCAATGGACAACACCTAGTTGATGATCATGTAAACTCGTAATCAAGTTCTCATTCATGTAGTACAGATGCAGACTCAATTCTCACATATCGAAAAAGCATAAAGAAGCACATTCAACAAAGTATAACATTGATAACGAGCATGTTGGTAGCGGTTAAAGGCATTCAAGAAAGAGACATCAGATGCCAAAACACATAGACAAAAGATTAAAAGAAAAGATGATGGCACAAGGAATACTGAATTGATCAAGCCCCCTTCTATAAAATTTGCAGAATAGTTCCTGAGTTGTGACCTCAGAAGCCAGAAAGCAAAGAAATGGTAGGTTGACAGAAGCATGATGTTCCACCATAGGGTGTGTGCAAGGGAAAGATGATTCGAGGATGAGCCACTCACCACTCTGAAGGCACCAAAGAGAAAGGTGTAACAATAGGATCAAGAGGACCACTATTGTTGGGTGGGAGAAACGCATTTTGAGACTCGCTGACTACACAAGAACTTACCAGATTGAAGACAAAGGCTAAAGAGTAACAATACATTATTTATCTGCACACTTGCTCGGGACGAGCAAGGAATTTAGGGTGGGGGAGATGTTGGGAGGCCTTTTAGGCCCTTATATAGGCCATCATACATTATACACTAGACATTATTATAATGAATATATGAACATATGTGTAATAAAGTACAAATAAATCCTAATGAAGGATTAGTCGGAGTGGGTACAACCGCTCCAACCGTCTCTCTATTGTACAAATACCCATGAAGACAAAATAAATAATCAGATGGATATCCTTCTCTAAATTATCTCTTCTTTGTTGGGTTGTGTGTGCATTCTTGATATGCTTCACTATGTAGTCTCTCATGGAATGCCTACTTCTAATCCCTAGACTACAACACCTCTGTTCTCTCTTCTCCTTGACCTGATCTCTAGATGGAAGTCTTCTCCACCTATCTAAGATCTCCGTGAATCACAATCCTTCGTGATCCAACCCTCTAAGCAAAATTCCTTCTTTGATCTCAAGAATATCAAGTGTATCTTCTCCTTCACCCTATCCTTGTTTTTATAAGATTCAGTTATGACCTAACCCTAATATCCAAAGCGATTGATGATTGAGATTACTTCTCACCTCACTTGAGATCAATGGCTAAGATTAAATGTTAATTACTTTTATCATTTCCTTAAATAAAACTCAATTCTCTAATAAAAGCAATTTAATAATTCCTTTAATTAAAGTAAAGTCTCAAGGTAGAAGGATTTGGATTAATTCCACACGTCTAGATAATTAGACCATGCAAAAGTACCTATCTGATGCTACAAATATCAACACTCCCTCTTAGCGAGGAAGGAACTTCTAGAAGAGCCTTTTGTAACTAGTTCTCCCTCCGACCCTAGCACAATGTTGCAGACATCATCCTACTCACTGGCATCCCTCGAACCCAGCTGGTCAATTACTCCCTGAATACTAGAAGTCACATAATCGATGATGCGACATATCAATGCCACAAAGTTTGGAAACTTTGTCGAAGGCCTTCTCTCCCTCAATGCGCTCCTAGAAGCCTCATGATCCTAAGAATCCATCAATGTCATCTCGTACCAACTCAATCTCCTAAAAGAAATAGAAGGGGATAACTCTCCCTTCCCATCTGAAGGTTGAATCCCTAAAGATTTTAACCTTGTACAATTATTTACTACAAACAAATTTTTAGTAAAATAACAGAAAAGATACAATGGAAAATACAAACATTACACAAATATTTTTCCCCTGGAAACCCAAACTAGGAAAACCAGTATATTCTATATTCATTCTTATCATACATTTTTTACCATACAATATACATATAGGAGCCAGTGGCATCCAAAACCCTAACCCAATGACCTAGATTAGTCAACAACCTTAATTCCTTAATCGAAAATAGAAAATCTTCGGCAAAAACCATGTGCCGAAAAATCGCCCAACAATGGACATGAAAATCAAGGCAACATGAAAAATGAGGCAAAAATTCGACACGTTTTTTTAGTCAAATT
>JZKD02S2031570.1:44027-55913 GCA_000966675.3 Picea glauca
CCCCCCCTCAAGGTAGAATGTATGTAAAAAGAAGAACTACAGTTGCTAGGAAATTGTGTCCTTCACTCCAAGACGACTTTGCAGAGAATGGAATTTATGCTCAGTGAAGGTCTTGGTGAAGATGTTTGTCATTTGTTCTGCTGAAGGACATAACTGTAAGTCAATGATCCCCTCATGTACTAAGTCCCAGATGTAGTGGATGTGGATCTTGATGTGCTTCATCCGTTGCCTCTGAACTGGATCTCTACAGAACTTTAGAGTGCTCTGGTTGTCACACCAGATGACGATCAACCAATGAAACTGAATGCCCAACTCAGTGAGAAAATGTTGTAGCCACATAGCCTGGATGGTTATGTTAACTACCCCTATGTACTTTGCCTCGACTAAAGATAGAGCAATGGCAGCTTGCTTTTTGCTCGACCAATAGATAGGCCCAGAACCAAGACTGAGTGAGTAACCAGATGTGGACTTGTGATCAGTGTTATCACTAGCCCAGTCAGAATCATTAAAATCGATGAGATCTAATGTAGAGTTTGTTGCATAATGAATCCCAAAGGTGATGGTGCCCTGTACATATCGAAGGATATGCTTTGCAACCTTCCAATGTAGCTCATGCGACTCTTACATGAACCTAGAAACTGTGCCAACTGTATATGAGAGGTCTGGGATGGAGTGTGTGAGATACAACAAGCTCCCCACTAGATATATGTACAGTGTGTTGTCAACCAGTGGAGTCTCCTCACCATCCTCAAGTTTGACTCATGATAGGGAAGGAGTCGGAGAAGACTTGCAGTCTGTCATGTGAAATATCTCAAGGAGATCTCGTGCATACTTGGCTTGAGACAGTTTGATGACTGATGCATCCTAACTAATATCAATTCCAAGGAAGAAGTGTAGTAGACCCATGTCTGTCATCAAAAACCTGTCATGTAGAATCCTCTTGACTTCAACAATCATTGAATTCGAGCACCTGGTGATCAACAAATCATTGACATACATAATTAAAAGTAGAAGTGAATCAATTGTTTTGAGTATGTAGACATTCAGGTCCAATTTACAACGTACAAAGTTATGTGAAAACAGGTAGGAGTCCATCTTGGAATACCATGCCCTCGGAGCCTACTTGAGGCCACAAAGTGCCTTTTTCAGTCGAAAGAGCAAAGATGAGTCCTGCATAAATTCTTGGGACTACTCCATATAGATCTCCTCAAAGAGATCACCATGAAGAAATGCATTCTTCACATCCATCTGATGGACTTCCCATCCCTTGGTTTCCACAATGGAAAGTTCCAATCGTATGGAGTCCATCTTCGCTATTGGAGTGAAGGTCTCATCATAGTCAATACCATGAACCTGCTGAAATCCTTTGGCAACAAGCTTGGATTTGTATCTATTGATCTGTCCATTCATTGTGCTCTTGGTCCTATAGACCCATCTGCATCTGACAAGTTTCCTCCTAGAAGGAAGGGGAACCAGATCCCAAGTCTGGTTCTCGAGGAGGGAGTTGTACTCCTCCTGCATGGTGGATTCACAAAAGGGATTTCCAATAGCCTCGCCATAAGACTGTGGATCTAAAGACTGAAACAAGAAAAGATGCCTAGAGGGAAATGGTTTAGTGGTAGTGAGTGCAACAGGAGGCTCCTCGAAATCATATTGAATCCTCCTAGTATTGGTTGGATCACCAATGAGATCCCCTGCATCCTGAAGAGTAGTGTGTGCCCACTTGGGCCTCTGCTTTGGCTCTGCAACTACATCTGGATGCTCTGAATCTACATACGATTGTATTGAATCTGAATATGAATCATCTGAGTCCTTTGAATCATAACTCTCATTTGAATATGAGTCAACATGTCCATGCTCATCATCTCAAGCAAGTGGAAGAATGAAGTTGTCTGCATGTGGCTGCTGAGGTGCATGCGATACACTTTCCTCAAATTGGACACTTCGCTCAAGATGATAAGGTCCAAGGAAAGGTCTACAAGTCTATATCCCTTCACACCATCAGGGTATCCAACAAAAATACACTCAGTGCTCTATGGATCAAGTGCCTTCCTCTTTTCAGAGGGAATCCTGGCCCATGCACGTGAACCGAAAATGCAAAAGTGTTTCACTTCCGGTTTGAGGCCGCTCCAAGCCTCATAGGGGGTCTTATCCTTGAAAGATCTATGGGGAGATCTATTTTCTATTTATGTTGAATAGTTAAGTGCTTTGACCCATAGTCTCTGTGGTAGTGACTTTGCATGCAGCATGCAAGATGCCATCTCCTTTAGAGATCGGTTTTTCCGCTCAACAACTCCATTTTGTTGCGCAATATAGGGAATTGTGTGCTGCAACTGAATCCATACCTCATGTAAATATTATATATCTCATGATTTACATACTCTCCCCCATTATCAGTTCAGAGGACTTTTATCTTCTTTCCGGACTGTGTCTCAACCAGGGATTTGAAATATTTGAGGTGTTGAAAGACCTCGGATTTTTTCCTGAGAAAGTAGATCCATGGAAAACGTGAGAAATCATCAACAAAAATGAGAACAAACCTCGATTTTCTGATGGATGGATTTCAGAAAAGGACCCATAAGGTCACTGTGGATCATATCTAAAGGTGCAGAAGCTCACTGAGACTTTCCTTTGTTGAATTTCTATTGAGAGTGTTTTCCAAGAACACATCCCTCACACACTCCCTTGGAGAAATGGATGTCTCGTAGACAATCAACCAATCTATGCTTGCTAATCTATTGCATGTATATGAAATTCAAATGTCCAAACCTTTCGTGCCATATCCTACTACTTTCATCAACATGAGTAAGCAGTAATGAAAAATCAGGTTCAATGAATTTAGAAAATGTATACAATCTAGACTGGTGATTTACCTCACTGGTAGCAACCCTAGAGTTGGTTTTCATGTCGTAGATGTCCACGGAATTTGGTGTTAATATGACTTTCTTTTCGGTGCCAGAATTCGTCATCTGATACACGGATAGAAGGTTGATATAAAGTTTCGGAACGTGCAACACATTCTTGAAGATTTCATTGGTGAGTTCAATCCTTCCTTTGCCGTTGACTTCGAGAGAAGAGTTGTCCCCCATTATAATAGGAGGACCTTTACATGCATCCAATGAAGAATAGACTACTTCTGAGGCAGTCATGTGATCTGATGCTCCCGAATCTACAATCCAAGCATCGAGAGAGGAGTCGATTGCAATCAAGGCATGGCTAGAATTTCCTTTCTTGGAATCGAATCTTCTAGCTTCTTCTTCTTGGCACCCTTGGGGATGAGATCTCCAAGATTGTTTTTCTGAAGTATTTGAGACATCAGATCTGTTTTTTTTTTCATGCATGTGGACTCCGAATGGAATCCTTTGTGACAGTACATGCAGTTATCCCCTTGTCTCCCCTTTTCCCCTTTGGATCCAGAGGCATCAGTGAAGGGTTTTGTATACCCTTCCTTCTTCAGATGTTCATGAGATTTCTGTTTATATTTATATTTAGATTTTTTATATTTGTGGCTGCCATCATGCACAGTGAGTGCATGCGCCCTTGGGCCTTTGATTGTGCCCATGTTGATGAGCTTGGTTTTCTCTTGTGTCAGGGATTCGATAAAGTCCTCAAGAGAAGGCATCTTCCAAGTGGCTCTAGAGGTGAATCTGACAGTATGGAATGTGGATACGAATACAGAGAATTCGGGACCAAGATTAGAGAGAATGCTGATAACCATTTGTTTCTCCTCCTTCAATTTATCAACCCTGCAAGATTTGAGTTGCGACAGTAAATCCTTGAATTTTGTAAAGAAATCTTGGATATTATCAAAGATTTTTGGATCCAATGTAAGCAGCTCCACCTCCATCATGTGTCCCCTCATATCATCCTATTTTCCAAATATCCCTTCCAAGGTGGTCCAGGCTTCATTGGGATTCTTACAGGAATATATGTGAAAAAGAAGATCGGGAGAAATAAGACTGCAAATTGTTCCGAGTGCCTTATCCATGCGATTTAAGTACTTAGATTTTTCTATGGATGATGTCGGTTATGTATATGTATTCAAGGTTAACATGTACAACCCTCTAGTTCGGATATGTATGGCTATTTTCTCCTTCCATGCAAAATAGTTGTAACGTGTAAGAATGAATTCTTTTTGGAAATCCATCTTTTCGCTATCTTCAATCTTTTGTACCTGCAAAAAAAATTGGTGTAGCTTTTGCTTAGTAGTTTGTTGGTTCTGATACCATGTAAATGTGTTGAACTTGCACAGAATAGATCTATCTAAACAATAATACACACATTTGCAGAGATAATTGGAGAAAGAAGAAGAAGGAGAGAAAGAATGAAATAATTCTCATTAACCATTATGTATAATGAATAATTTACACATGATATACTCTGTATAACTCAATGAGTGTGCAATGGAAGGAGAACCAATGTGTCATAGTGGTGGTATATAGTGATCTGGACACACACCAATAGTTACAGGAGTGAATTTCCACCTAGTCTAGTATCTCGGGCAGTTACGTGAGTGAACTGCCACCTAGTCTAGTATCTCGGACAGTTACGGGAGTGAACTGCCACCTAGTTGAGTTAACTAGTCAACTAGTCTTCAGTTAACTGATTGAACAGAGAGTAGTGAGGAGTTAAATCATGGAATCAAGGGTAATGCGCTAGTATGGTGATGATACCAAGGCAAGGTCGAATTAGCATGGTGATGACCGAAATTTTGCATGGTGACAAAACCAATGCAGCATCTAAACTCAACTCAAGTAATCAAACTAAAGTGTCAACTAAAAGAGAATATCCTCCAGGTGGAATATTCTCCCCTAAAATATAGGAGACTAGATAATGACTAATTATGACTAATAAACAGGAAAAAAACCTTAGGAAAAAGAAATCCTAGGTGTGTGAAGTAACACCAACAAGAAGTGCATCTCCACCTATCCAAGATCACCTAGATCTTGGAATCACACCAAATATATCAACCTTCACATCTCACCAAGGATTTCTACCTCCTCACATCTCACCAATGGTCTCTACTCTTGGCATCTCACCAAGAGTCACATCTCTTGGAATGTCACCAAGAGTCTCTCTTTTGGCATCTCACCAAGAGTATCTGGATCTTGACATCTCACCAAGATCCTAAACTTGGTCTCTCACCAAGTGACTTGCACATGAAGTGGAACTTGAACCTGATATGCTCATCTCCATATCCAAGTGAGGCCTAATCCTCTCTAGTTCCCTACTCCCACTCATCAATCTTTGATGCTTTGAAGCCTCAGAACCAACTCTTTGTCTGCTTGGAAACTCTAAAACTTAAGTTGTCCCGGGTGGACCAGTCACCCATGAAGATAGAATCCTCAAAAGTTGAGTCTGATCGCCCTCTGAATCAATACTTTGAGTCAATGGGTCCTCCTCAAAACTATCTCCCCACCTACTGATGGATGGTTAATCAACTAAAAAACAACAACTGGAAAAATAACACTCCCTCACAAACTGAGTAGTGAACTCCTCCTCCTCTGATGTCGTTGCCATACCATCTTGTTGCTTCTTCTTCTTCTTGGGGCATTTTCCAACATAGTTCCCCATCCATCCACAAGAAAAGAATCTCACTGTTCTCATGTCTCTCTTTCACCCACTACCACTCTGGTGTGGTTTGGCCCCTCCCTTGGGACCCTTTCTAGCACCACCCTTTCTGATCTTCTTCTTTCCCTTTGTCCAAAGAGAAATATCCTCATCACCCTTATAAATACATTTTTTTCCTGAATATTCTGAGCTACATCTCAACTCCTCCTGTACGAAGTCGTCCCAAAGTCTCTCCCAAGTAGGCATGACTTCCCGATCTACAATGCCTTGTACAAATGAACCCCAAGGTTTGGAAAAGTTGTTCAAAGTTGTCCTCACCAAGAATTCAAGATCCAAAATCTCCCCGACTATAGCCAACTCATCTCAAATATGTGTAAATCTACCAAGATATGATGTAAATGACTCTGAATTGAGCATCTGAATGCTCCTGAGCGTGTCCTGTAGAACCATCTTCCGGTTTTGATTGGAACTCTGGTACAACTTGCACAATGAGGCCGACATCTCAAAGGAATATTCCTTCCCAGTCAAGTGGATTATGATGTGGTCCCTCACCACATCAAAATAGTCCTCTTAGCCTTGGTGTTCTTCTTCCTGAAATCTTCATCCAACAATGGTGAAGGAGCACGTGCAGAAGGAATCACCACGGGGGCTGGAACTATATCCCATAGTTCAAGATCCTCCAAGAAAAATATGATCCTGGTCTTCCAAGGGGACCAATTGCTAGCTCCGTCTATCCTATCCTCTGCCCTCATCTGAGATATTGACATGGTTGTCCACTAAAACTCACACTAATGCTACACAATGCAAGAGAGTACAACCTCACTCCTATCAACACATGTGTGAAAAGAGGTTGCCCAACTACAACCTCACTCATGTCGACACAAGTGTGAAAAGAGTTTGTCCAACTACAACCTCACTCTTGTCAACACAAGTGTGAAAAGAGGATGTCCACAAATGTCCAAAACAATCCCACAAAATTTCCCATTGAATTCTATATAAATAAGTCAAACTCTTAGCCACCAAGGATTTGATACCATGAAGAAAAATGAGGTACTATGAGGCTGCCAAAACAGGTTTGTCTTTGACCTGAAATTTGGCTCTAAGTTCAAACTCCAAAATTGTCCTTTGTTGTTGTTTTAGGACAACAAATAGTCAAGTACTTTCTGCTCATAATTTTTAATGGTTAAGTGCTCTTTTGAGGTGCCCTTGCAAGTGTTTTCGTAACCCAATGTTAGCACATGCAATATACTAAAAAAAATAACATTCCTCTTGATATTTACAACTCTAAAATGTTGATCTACACATCTAAGCATGCATGAAAATGGACATAGGTATTTTTGGTCAACGTGACCCTGGATAAAAAAAAACCCCTCTGGGGAAAACCAGTTTGGAGCTAGATGTATATAGTAGATCTCAAAACAAAATGTACAACAAGGAAAACATATACAAGTGAACCTCGTACAATAGAAACCCATCTTGGATGCTTTGGAATCCCTTGAATATGTACTTGCTAGTCCATTGAAGCTAGGCTCCCTTTGCCTTGGTGCGCCCTTCTTCCTTTGCTAACCCTTGGCCCTCTTTCCTCATCACTTGCCTTGCCTTTTCCTTTTCTTGCACCTTGAACCTTGGCCTTTGTCATTGCTTTTACCTTGTTCTTGCACCCTCCTCACAAGAGTGCCTCCCTCCAAGGCTTGGTGTGCACTAAGCCTAAGTGTGCCCATCCTCTAGCAACAAACCCACAAATGGTGCGCACCCCCCTTCACCCTTGCGCCCTCTACTCATCTAGAGTGTGCCTCGCTATGGTGAATGAGTCCCCTCCTCAAGGTGCAACTCTCCTCTAGCTTGATGCACCTCTCTCTCAAAGTGTGCCCCTCCTCTTTTATAATTCACCCCTACACAAGATGTTTCCCAAGCCTCCATGGTAGACTCTCCATGCAAGCTAGCACCCAAGCTATGGATTCTCCTCAACCCTTGACCTCATGCACCCTCTCCTCCTTAATATATGTGCCCAAGAGCTTCTCACTTCTCCTCCTTTCCTCTCAAATATCTCAAGTGAAGAATGAGCCTCTCCTTACCCTTTTCCCTCGTTTAGCCTCTCTTTGGCCAAACCCTAAAAGATCAATGGCCTAGATCCAATCTATCCATGTCTAATCAATGGGTGAGATTTAATCCAAACATCTCACTTAGGAAACCCACATTCCTTAGTTTGCCTCATGTCCTTTAACTCACCTACAAAGTGAATTAAATGTCACTTTAATAACTTAAGTGACATATTTCACTTTTGACTTAAAATCCTATGTCAACGTGAAATTAGAACATAAAGTAAAGTAATAAGGGCAATAGTCTCCCCCTTTGTGTTTAGAGACTCGCAAACACAAGGGGGCCACTTTCCAGGGTACCCAAATCTCAATAGTCATAACAAAATTATGTTTCTTCTTTTCATAATACATCTGGTACCTTACAAAAGGATATGGAAAAGAAGCCATTCCCATGGAGGAAAAGAGATCTAGAAAAGGAGTGTGCAACAATCCACTCAAATTTTCTTGTAGAGGTTTAGAAGAAAGAAATAAAGAGATGACTCTACCATCTAGATCTACTCCAACTCTTAGGAGACCAAGAAACTGAGTTGAAAAACATCATCATAAACTGAAAAAGGGTATGGAATGGTATCTTTGGTTTGTTTCTATTATAATAAAAAGGGTTATAAGGCTAGCAATTATTGGCACTCTAGAAGGCCAAGCATCCAATGTAAGAACTATTGTTGGTACTATAGATTTACTGGACATTGGGAGGCTAAATGTGGGAGGATTCACATGGAAATCCATCCCAAGAACCAACAACAAAGAAGAAATCTTGGAGAGTCAAGGTCAAGGGGAAAAAGACCTTCTTACACTTACAACCCAATGAGCAACGATTTTCCAACAACCTATTGCAGAAATGAATGCCATATCTAGCCATGATATTGGTAGCAAGCTTATGCCAAATATGTCCCCTATTCATCTCTTATTGTCCATCTGGAAGTGGAGGCACCCTTTCTTGGAGATTGCAGAGGATGATGAAGGTAGATAAGAACAATATTGATGGAATTTGAATCTTTTGGGTACCAAAAGCTTGGAAATAGGGAAGTGTGATCTGAATTGGATCCTCATAAAAAAAAATTCTTTGTAAAATTTGTAACAAGCATTTATTTTTTTTGGAAAACTTGAGAAAATGTTCAAAATTTCCTTAGAAGTTGAAACAAACCATCATGATGGTTGGCCTTCCAAGGCAACCCATTAAAAATGAAGGTTGTGATGAAGAAGAGGATGGAATGGAACATAGAGGAGGAAATGAAGAAAGTCAGTGGAAAGATGAGATCTCAAAGAAGTAGTCTACTTGATGATCAAAGGAGAAGAAGACATTGAGTTGGTCCCACAATGAGTGAAGATTGTTGTTGAGCCATGTCCATCTCGAAATTTCCTGTTAGTGAGTAACAATACACTAAATCTGTGTATAGCTCGCCCTTTTATAATAAATTTCCTACTTAATAAAATCCCTAATCAACATAGTTTTTTTCCTAGTTGGGTTTCCGAGAACATATCGATATCTCTATGTGTGTTTTAATGTTACGTAGAGTGCTTTAAGTGACATTAGTGTTTTCATTTATGGCGCATTGTTATTGTTGGTTGCACACATGGTTATAATGAAGACTTCCATATTGTAATTCTCTTAATTCACTTAGAAAGAAATTTCCATTAGTATTTAATGAATGTTAATAGCTCTCTATTATACTATATCCATTCTACTTAGAGGTTGAATATCAATGGTTTTCATCTTAGAGTTGTTGCACTTTTGTAGGAGATTTCCAAATTGGTTTAATTGAGTCTGGTAGATGTTGGACATTTTTAGTGTTACTAGGTGTTTTTCCTTTTTCCCGGGTTGTTCCCCTCTCCTTTAAGCAATGTTTTTTTTTTCTACTAGGTTAATTTATGGTTAATCAAATGTTTTGTTTTCACATTGAAAGAAGACCACAAAGTCCTAATTGACTTAAGCATTAATAGAGTTGTAGAATGTTGTGTGAAATTGGGATTGCAAGCAATTGAGTAGTGAACCAAATCTGAAACATAGTAGACTTGCTTTCAATTGGGTGTCATTCAACTGGCATAGAATTATTTTGTTGGATTTTAAAACTAAGCATTGTAACTAGTTAACGAAAATAAATTGAAGAAGCATGATCTCAACCTATTTTGAATTGCAAAGATCTCATTTAATTGTATTCCACAAAGTATCTGTGTTGGTGAAATGGGCATGCCATAGGCCTACCATTTACAGATCAACAATAAACTTGGACATATTTGTAATCTATATTGAAATCTCCATAATATAAGGAGATGGAAGGAACAATCCTTCATTGCTTGCTAATTTTTCCATATCTAAGATAAATTTTATACACAATGTGTGTGTATTTTCTATTGTAGTTATATTTAATGTTGCAATAGTTAACAAATCTAGTTGGTGTGTTTTATTTTCAAGTTTAAATTACTGAAAGGAAAAACATATTGTGTCAGAATCGAGCATTGTTTCATTATAGTCTTTGTAGTTTGTAGATCTATTTTTGTGGGCTTCCCATTGGGATATCCAAGGTAGTTTACATATCATTGGACCAAGATGAACATAAACTAGCTCCTAGTGTTGAAATATACTAACACCCCCCTTTAAAAACAACTTGGGATAGGATTTCAAGACATAAAAAGTGACAAAGGGGGAAGGAAGGATGAAATAGAGCATATCCCTCTTAATGACAAGTTCTCAAGCTCCTAACATATACTAGATATTTAAGAACTTGGGTTCTATCAAGGGCATTTTGAAAATGTTAACAACTTGATCATCTATTTAGCAACAAATCATTTCAAGAATCCAATCTTAAAGAAGCTTCTAAATGAAATTCATGTGTAACACAATGTGTTTATTCTACCTGTTAGTACCTAATTTTGTAGTATCAAAATTTTTGTTGTCAGTACGTTCCAAAAAATATTGGTCTTCCAGAAGTTGAGTTGCAGGTCCAAAGGATTTTGTCTTTGCTAAAATATTTAACATCATGTAGTATATTTATAAAATTTTCAAAAGGATTCACTACAAGAATTTTTAACTTCCGGTAGCGATATTGGCAAATTTCCTTAAGGAGGCACTACTGGAAATTCTGGAAATGAAAATTTCAAATTTTGCTTGTTGGTTTGCTTGTTTCTGTCTTCCAAGAAAGAAATGGGGAACACAGGTTTTTATTTTAGAATCCATGAGATGGTTTTATGCTCCCGAGATCATGCCCATACCTCTTCAAAGTGCCCCAAATATTTGGTCAAATATTTATGTCATTTTCCAGGTAACAAACTTTCATCTTAATTTACGGGAAAATGGTGACGAATAGGACAAATAAAAGACATGGTTTTTTCTCATAACATGTCCAATTAGGTGCATGCAGGGTAGTTTCCCGAAATAAGGAACAATTTGGGAGAAATTTGTGTTTTTCCAAAACTGTTCAACCCATAATTTATGTTGCGGGCAACCCTCAAATTCCCAGTTAACCAACACCATGAGGAACACCCAATTCAACAATATTATCATATATTATATTTAATAATGACTTAATTGATGGAATTTAATGCACTCCACGTCAACATCCTATCAAATCAAATATACCATTCCAGATACGAAGGAAATCGATCCCATATTTCAAGGCAAATAATTAGTAGAATAACAATCAATTCCAGATTTAGGAGATTGTTTCAGCATATTCATAAGGTTGTTCTAGCATTCTTAGGTAGAGATTAATCATTTGAAAATCATAAAAGAAAATATCGAAGACTTGAAGGGGGATCTTACTTTGGAAGGAAGCAGGGTGTTCGAGTAGTATAGAGACTATGTCAAATTTGTATGGGATTTTTTGAGAGAAATATGTATTGTAATATTCCATTATTACATATCCTTGAGAGATATGTTACCAGTTTGTAAATCTCTTTGTTTTCCATTAGTCTTCTTCCTCTCATTTGAATGAAATTGCATTTTTTGAGCTTAAAAAATTGTTCATGATTTATGAATTCAGATGCAATGAAGCCTCATTGTATTTACTCATGATTCATGTGTTCATTCAAGTGTATGTCAAATTTGTATGGGATTTTTTGAGAGAAATATGTATTGTAATATTCCATTATTACATATCCTTAAGAGATATGTTACCAGTTTGTAAATCTCTTTGTTTTCCATTAGTCTTCTTCCTCTCATTTGAATGAAATTGCATTTTTTGAGCTTCGAAAATTGTTCATGATTTATGAATTCAGA
>JZKD02S2031581.1:0-21207 GCA_000966675.3 Picea glauca
GTGCTCTTCCTGTCTTAACTGCCAGTCTATTTTTAGACTAAAAGTCCTTCCGCTTTTCTCAACTCCAACTGCAATTTCCCTTTCTTTCATTCTTTCTTCTGCTTTTCGCATGCCATCATTCTCTCTAATTTTCTGAACTGGCTCTTTCCATGCCTCCTCTACGCATGCCACATCATTCGTGTTGTTTCTTAAAGAAAACTATTGGTAACTTCTGATGCTTAGTCATGACCGTGGCTAAGGCATGCGTTCTTATCAGCAAAGATCCAGCGTTGTTTCAGCATAGTTTCCAGCACTATGTTTCAGCCCAGTGCTGTGTTTCAGCATCTGCGTTCCTGCATCTGTGTTCCAGCATTTGTGTTTCAGCACTTGCGTTTCAGCACTTGTGTTCCAGCTTCTGTTGTGCATGCTCCATAACCAACCAATTGCCATCAATGACAACCGTGACCGTCTGCGTCATCATCTGTGCTCCAACTTCTATGTTCCAGCATTTGTGTTCCAGCACTTGCGTTTCAGCACTTGTGTTCCAGCACTTGTGTTTCAGCACTTGCGTTTCATCATTTGTGTTCCAGCTTCTGTTGTGCGTGCTCCATAACCAACTGATTGCCATCAATGACAACCATGACTGTCTGCGTCATCATCTGTGCTCCAGCTTCTATGTTCCAGCATTTGTGTTTCAGCACTTGTGTTCTAGCACTTGTGTTTCAGCACTTGCGTTTCAGCATTTGTGTTCCATCTTCTGTTGTGCGTGCTCCATAACCAACCGATTTCCATCAATGACAACCGTGACCGTCTGTGTCATCATCTGTGCTACATCTTCTATGTTCCAGCATTTGTGTTCTAGCACTTGTGTTCCAGCACTTGTGTTTCAGCACTTGTGTTTCAGCATTTGTGTTCCAGCTTCTGTTAAGCGTGCTCCATAACCAATTGATTGCCATTAATGACAACCTTGACCATCTACGTCATCTCTTCTATAGCCATATTTCCAACATGGGTTCCTTGGTTGGTATCTTCAGGTACTTTAGCCATGAATATCTTATGCCCGGGTTCTCCCCTTGAGGGATCATTCAAGTTCGTAAAAGTCTCACACACTGACTCTAAAGAACCAGTGTTATCAAAACAAGGCCTAAAAAGAGGTGCCTCCATGTTTCTAAGCGGAAGACCGAAAAGTCCTCACGACCAACGGAGTGGGCAGTCTACCACCCTAGGTCAGAGACCTAAATAAATGACTGACTAAATCACTATGGAAAACTAGGCAGCACAGATCACACACTAAAAATTCCTAAAGCTAAATCAAGCAAACGACTAACTAGTAGGAAGAACAGTTACACCAGCTAACACTAAAGCAACTTACCGGTGCAAGTGAAACTCGAATAAGGAAGCACCTTCTGGGTATACTCTGCAAAGTATGGCCCGATGTCTACCCTAGGTACCATGTTATACCCCCACAATCACCTGTGTAAGTCGCTAAAGTAAAAGGAAACTAGGTTCCTAGTGTGCGAACAGTCACCAGGTGGGTACAGTCGACAATCGGGTGGACTGGAATGAGCAGGTTATCAAGCCCAAAACCTATCAAGGGTATCGAAAGAAAGAGTTCTGAAAGACGACTGAGGACCTTGAATGTATTTGAGACCCATGAAGCTCCGTGGAAAATGCGATCAACGGAATTCCAAGACAATTCCTCTATATGCATTCCCCACTATGCTTGGTCCAGCTTTGGAGGGGTTATCTCCGCTACCTTTCTGCACGCGACCTCATGTTTAACCCTTGTGTTAGATGGGGGTCCCGAATAACTTCCACGTTACTGGAATTCTACACTCCCTAACGCAGACTCTAATGTTTGATTTAACGGCCTTGAAGAGCTTCCTCTCCAGCCTAATTCAAGGCCCTAACCCTAAACTAGTTGGTTGACCCTACAAACATAAAAGTCTATTTATTTTTAATTAGATTTCTTTTTAAGGATTGATTTACTCAAAACGTGTGGTAGTGCAACTAATGTTGTTAAGACTCTTGCAGAAAAAGGAATGATAATAACACTAGAAAATAACGATTATCTTTCTTATTTTCTTTTGAAATGCTTTTAAAATTAGAAGAAAACACAACACTATGTTAATTTCTTTTTCTTTTTCAAATAACAATGCAAAGAAAATGGCAAGAAAGAAAGAGATCTAACAAACTAAGTTTTTTTTTCTTTTTCTTCCAATCAAAGTAGAAATAACAAAAGCTTCTAAAATAAACTGATGAATACATGATTCATTCCCCCCCCCCTTGAATGCAACTCATTTTCTTAAAATTTCAAGATAAAAATAAGTTTAAAAAGATAGGAAACACAAGGAATATTTTTTTTTTTAAATACAAGCAAATTGACGTCAAACCCAGGCCAAAGACTGCTATAACAGAGACCAGGACTAGATCAAGAAAACCCCTGAGAAGTATGAATTTTGACAGGGAAGAGGATGACTGCCTCTTCTTTAAAAAATATTTTCTCAACACAGGCACATTGCTGACACTTCAATAGCTAGCGTATGTACACGGGCTGTCCAAAGGTATGGCATGTATGTACACATATAGACCCACTACAGGCCGTGTACACCTCTGTAACTTCTCAAAAAAATGAAAACTAACAATCAAGCAAACCAGGAAGGGAGTACTGATATTGAAGACCAGAATCCCTTAAACACATAGACACTTACAGAAATTCATAAAAAGTAATTAAACTAATTAAAGCATCCAAAAATAGTATCCCCTAAAAACCCTAGAGGTCTCCTCAGTATGTTTGCCAATTTTGCTATAGTGGGAAAACCCCCCTACGAACTACACCAAGGTTCTAAAGTGCAGGCAGAGCTAATCGTCTAAAGTCTCCTACTTTTAACAACTATCCTGACATTACCCGACAATCATAGATAAAAAAAACAAAGTATAGGGCTCTGGTAATCCTACCTTAAACTCCGCGTCTGGTGTCGATCCCTTTGCGCTCATTTGTTTCTTGACTATAGATCCCCTCCCAAGGCCAACCTGCATTCACCAAAGACAAACAAGAAACTACAAGCATGCATTCTATATATGGATTAGTGGGTTAGATATCATAACAAAAACACAAATAAATCATGAAGATTGAAGACATCATTTGGTGGGACAAGAAAAGTATTTCTTTATATTAATCTCACAAAGTCGCTTACAATATGATATCGACATTGCTCCTCGAAATTGGTCCTAGGCTCCTCTTCACAATGCACCAACTTCTTCCACGTATTCTTCTCCTCTTCAGTTCTTTCTAGGGAAATGGTAAGGGTTTGCAATGGAGGAAAAAGGAATTCTGGCTCAAACTCACAATGTGGTTGAAAAATATTGGGGCAAAGGGGGAATACTGAAATGGACAGAGTTTCTATTCTCTCGTGCTTCTCTTTGAAATGGGACCCCAACACCTTCTTTTATAGGACAAAAAGCAAGGTATTCGATTGGGTGACCGGCTGTAGGCGGTAAAAATATTAGTAATGGCCCAAAATCCTGTATCCCATTGCAATTTTTATTTTTCACACTTTTTGTGAGTGTACGTGGGCTGTAATGGTGCAACAAGCATGTGTACGGTGACAGTAGTGGTGCAGGGCGCGTACATATTCAAGAAAATGGTTTTTTAGAAGAGTTGTTCAATGATGGCTTGGCAAAGATAGAAAGTAAGATGGCCTGATGCCAGGTATGCATGTCTTATGCAAATTAGGGTTATAACACTAGTCCATGCCTAAACAAGCTTGTAACATCTCGCAGAACTCAAAAATGTTGCTATGTTAGGACTTTATGCCCTGAGGAGGAATTGACGAAGAGTCCCCAAACTGGTTTGGGATGCAACTTGCAACTAAGAATATAACAAAAACCGAGAATCAAATTGAGAAAATGTCGTCTCTGTTGGATTCCTGGCATAGGATTTCAGCTAGAGCACCCCTCACTCTTAGGTCCAATCCCTCAAAAGTTGTTCTTTTCATCGATTTTGAGAACTAGGGTTTTGTTCAGTAAGAAGCAATGCAACATTTGGATTTAGGGGTCCAATTTATGAAACCATGCCTCAGAATCAGATGGAAAATTTGATCACATAGTCCATGCCTAAACAAGCTTGCAGTATCTCACGAAACTAAAAAATGTTGCTTCGTTAGGTTTTTATGTCTCTAGGTGGATTTGGCCAAGAGTCGCTGAAATGGTTTGGGATACGACTTGAAAATGGGCATAAAATGAAAACTGAGACTTGTATTGAGGAACCATCGAATCTGATGGATTAATGGGATAAGATTTCAACTAGAGCACCCATCACTCCCGGGTGCCATGCCGCAGAAGTTGATTTACTCATTGATTTCGAGAACTAGTGTTTTTCTCAGTTTGAAGCAATGCAACATTTGGATTAAGGGGTCCAATTTATGAAACCATCCATCAAGACTGGATGGATAATGTGGTCACCTATTCCATGCCTAAACAAGCTTGCAACATCTCACATAACTCAAAAATGTTGCTCTATTAGGCTTTTATTCCCTGAGGAGGAATTGGCCAAGAGTCCCCAAAATGGTTTGGGATTCGATTGGCAACTGGGAATATAAAAAATGACAATATTCAAATTGAGGAATCATCATCTCCATTGGATTCCTGACATAGGATTTCAACTACAGAACCCCTAACTCCTAGGATTTCAACTAGAGAACCCCTAACTAGAGAACTAGGGTTTTGTTTAGTTTGAAGCAATGCAACATTTCTGTTTATTTTGTGTATTAAATGTTAGGAGGAGTAGTGGGTCATGGACCATGATGATAACCCTTTAGAATTCATCATTGTATTCACTTTTCTTTTTTTATATAAAGAGGAAGAAGTCATCTATGTATGTGTTGATGGTTTTGATATTGCACCAAGTCTGCACTTCCTGCCAAATGTCCTTGGTAGTCAATATATAATGCAATGGGTTTATCTCATAGGGTCTCAACTTTGAGAACATGTGACATAATACATGTTTGGTGACATGAAATAGTACCAAATTATTTGGATGACATAATTTTTTTCTCACCATAGGTGTTGTGCCACAAGGGTACTTGACAACGTAGAAGAAACAATTGGTTTTATGTGTGACCAAATATTAGATAAATAGGTCATTTGTACAGTCTCATGGTATATGGAATCCTTTGATGTTGTATCATGGATCATAAATTACTTAGAATTTTATGGGATATCCATCATGAAATACTTATAATATGCTCAATATTGCGACATCTATCAAGGAACTAGGAAACTATCTTGTAGGGATGAAATGTTGTTACACCTGGTAGTTGTTCTACAACCATTATAAAAATCGGTAGTAACATTAAAAACCCTAAGTTATCAATTTAGATAAAAATAGTAACATAGATGCATGATGAAGAAACATCAATAAGACTCTTAGCATCTCATGTTGGAAATAAAAATCTTAGGAACTTACACTCTCCAAAGTAGGTCTATTATGTACATATAAACAATATGTTCATTGTTTCTTATGGTGGGTCAAACCTATCTTCAGTTTACCTATCATATGTGCTGGTAAAGTGCATGAATAGCTGTTGGTTCATGGGCCAAGATATGTTTATCTCAATGTTTATCCCATAGTTGGGCACTTAATTTGGGGAAACAAGACGAAATTGACTCAAGGGTGAGTCAACAATTGTGGAAAAAGCTTGTTGGTCCCTTCATTTTTATGGAGTACATGTTGGTACATACTCAACATACAAAGAAATTCGAGTTGTATCAGACATAACAAATTTGAGTTACATACTCAACATACNCCTCACGACCAACGGAGTGGGCAGTCTACCACCCTAGGTCAGAGACCTAAATAAATGACTGACTAAATCACTATGGAAAACTAGGCAGCACAGAGCACACACTAAAAATTCCTAAAGCTAAATCAAGCAAACGACTAACTAGTAGGAAGAACAGTTACACCAGCTAACACTAGAGCAACTTACCGGTGCAAGTGAAACTCAAATAAGGAAGCACCTTCTGGGTATACTCTGCAAAGTATGGCCCGATGCCTACCCTAGGTACCATGGTATACCCCCACAATCACCTGTGTAAGTCGCTAAAGTAAAAGGAAACTAGGTTTCTAGTGTGCGAACAGTCACCAGGTGGGTACAGTCAACAATCGGGTGGACTGGAATGAGAAGGTTATCAAGCCCAAAACCTATCAAGGGTATCGAAAGCAAGAGTTCTGAAAGACGAATGAGGACCTTGAATGGATTTGAGACCCATGAAGCTCCGTGGAAAATGCGATCAACGGAATTCCAAGACAAGTCCTCTATATGCATTCCCCACTATGCTTGGTCTAGCTTTGGAGGGGTTATCTCCACTACCTTTCTGCACGTGACCTCATGTTTAACCCCTATGTTAGATGGGGGTCCCGAATAACTTCCACGTTACTGGAATTCTACACTCCCTAACGCAGACTCTAATGTTTGATTTAACGGCCTTGAAGAGCTTCCTCTCCAGCCTAATTCAAGGCCCTAACCCTAAACTAGTTGGTTGACCCTACAAACATAAAAGTCTATTTATTTTTAATTAGATTTCTTTTTAAGGATTGATTTACTCAAAACGTGTGGTAGTGCAACTAATGTTGTTAAGACTCTTGCAGAAAAAGGAATGATAATAACACTAGAAAATAACGATTATCTTTCTTATTTTCTTTTGAAATGCTTTTAAAATTAGAAGAAAACACAACACTATGTTAATTTCTTTTTCTTTTTCAAATAACAATGCAAAGAAAATGGCAAGAAAGAAAGAGATCTAACAAACTAAGTTTTTTTTTCTTTTTCTTCCAATCAAAGTAGAAATAACAAAAGCTTCTAAAATAAACTGATGAATACATGATTCATTCCCCCCCCCCTTGAATGCAACTCATTTTCTTAAAATTTCAAGATAAAAATAAGTTTAAAAAGATAGGAAACACAAGGAATATTTTTTTTTTTAAATACAAGCAAATTGACGTCAAACCCAGGCCAAAGACTGCTATAACAGAGACCAGGACTAGATCAAGAAAACCCCTGAGAAGTATGAATTTTGACAGGGAAGAGGATGACTGCCTCTTCTTTAAAAAATATTTTCTCAACACAGGCACATTGCTGACACTTCAATAGCTAGCGTATGTACACGGGCTGTCCAAAGGTATGGCATGTATGTACACATATAGACCCACTACAGGCCGTGTACACCTCTGTAACTTCTCAAAAAAATGAAAACTAACAATCAAGCAAACCAGGAAGGGAGTACTGATATTGAAGACCAGAATCCCTTAAACACATAGACACTTACAGAAATTCATAAAAAGTAATTAAACTAATTAAAGCATCCAAAAATAGTATCCCCTAAAAACCCTAGAGGTCTCCTCAGTATGTTTGCCAATTTTGCTATAGTGGGAAAACCCCCCTACGAACTACACCAAGGTTCTAAAGTGCAGGCAGAGCTAATCGTCTAAAGTCTCCTACTTTTAACAACTATCCTGACATTACCCGACAATCATAGATAAAAAAAACAAAGTATAGGGCTCTGGTAATCCTACCTTAAACTCCGCGTCTGGTGTCGATCCCTTTGCGCTCATTTGTTTCTTGACTATAGATCCCCTCCCAAGGCCAACCTGCATTCACCAAAGACAAACAAGAAACTACAAGCATGCATTCTATATATGGATTAGTGGGTTAGATATCATAACAAAAACACAAATAAATCATGAAGATTGAAGACATCATTTGGTGGGACAAGAAAAGTATTTCTTTATATTAATCTCACAAAGTCGCTTACAATATGATATCGACATTGCTCCTCGAAATTGGTCCTAGGCTCCTCTTCACAATGCACCAACTTCTTCCACGTATTCTTCTCCTCTTCAGTTCTTTCTAGGGAAATGGTAAGGGTTTGCAATGGAGGAAAAAGGAATTCTGGCTCAAACTCACAATGTGGTTGAAAAATATTGGGGCAAAGGGGGAATACTGAAATGGACAGAGTTTCTATTCTCTCGTGCTTCTCTTTGAAATGGGACCCCAACACCTTCTTTTATAGGACAAAAAGCAAGGTATTCGATTGGGTGACCGGCTGTAGGCGGTAAAAATATTAGTAATGGCCCAAAATCCTGTATCCCATTGCAATTTTTATTTTTCACACTTTTTGTGAGTGTACGTGGGCTGTAATGGTGCAACAAGCATGTGTACGGTGACAGTAGTGGTGCAGGGCGCGTACATATTCAAGAAAATGGTTTTTTAGAAGAGTTGTTCAATGATGGCTTGGCAAAGATAGAAAGTAAGATGGCCTGATGCCAGGTATGCATGTCTTATGCAAATTAGGGTTATAACACTAGTCCATGCCTAAACAAGCTTGTAACATCTCGCAGAACTCAAAAATGTTGCTATGTTAGGACTTTATGCCCTGAGGAGGAATTGACGAAGAGTCCCCAAACTGGTTTGGGATGCAACTTGCAACTAAGAATATAACAAAAACCGAGAATCAAATTGAGAAAATGTCGTCTCTGTTGGATTCCTGGCATAGGATTTCAGCTAGAGCACCCCTCACTCTTAGGTCCAATCCCTCAAAAGTTGTTCTTTTCATCGATTTTGAGAACTAGGGTTTTGTTCAGTAAGAAGCAATGCAACATTTGGATTTAGGGGTCCAATTTATGAAACCATGCCTCAGAATCAGATGGAAAATTTGATCACATAGTCCATGCCTAAACAAGCTTGCAGTATCTCACGAAACTAAAAAATGTTGCTTCGTTAGGTTTTTATGTCTCTAGGTGGATTTGGCCAAGAGTCGCTGAAATGGTTTGGGATACGACTTGAAAATGGGCATAAAATGAAAACTGAGACTTGTATTGAGGAACCATCGAATCTGATGGATTAATGGGATAAGATTTCAACTAGAGCACCCATCACTCCCGGGTGCCATGCCGCAGAAGTTGATTTACTCATTGATTTCGAGAACTAGTGTTTTTCTCAGTTTGAAGCAATGCAACATTTGGATTAAGGGGTCCAATTTATGAAACCATCCATCAAGACTGGATGGATAATGTGGTCACCTATTCCATGCCTAAACAAGCTTGCAACATCTCACATAACTCAAAAATGTTGCTCTATTAGGCTTTTATTCCCTGAGGAGGAATTGGCCAAGAGTCCCCAAAATGGTTTGGGATTCGATTGGCAACTGGGAATATAAAAAATGACAATATTCAAATTGAGGAATCATCATCTCCATTGGATTCCTGACATAGGATTTCAACTACAGAACCCCTAACTCCTAGGATTTCAACTAGAGAACCCCTAACTAGAGAACTAGGGTTTTGTTTAGTTTGAAGCAATGCAACATTTCTGTTTATTTTGTGTATTAAATGTTAGGAGGAGTAGTGGGTCATGGACCATGATGATAACCCTTTAGAATTCATCATTGTATTCACTTTTCTTTTTTTATATAAAGAGGAAGAAGTCATCTATGTATGTGTTGATGGTTTTGATATTGCACCAAGTCTGCACTTCCTGCCAAATGTCCTTGGTAGTCAATATATAATGCAATGGGTTTATCTCATAGGGTCTCAACTTTGAGAACATGTGACATAATACATGTTTGGTGACATGAAATAGTACCAAATTATTTGGATGACATAATTTTTTTCTCACCATAGGTGTTGTGCCACAAGGGTACTTGACAACGTAGAAGAAACAATTGGTTTTATGTGTGACCAAATATTAGATAAATAGGTCATTTGTACAGTCTCATGGTATATGGAATCCTTTGATGTTGTATCATGGATCATAAATTACTTAGAATTTTATGGGATATCCATCATGAAATACTTATAATATGCTCAATATTGCGACATCTATCAAGGAACTAGGAAACTATCTTGTAGGGATGAAATGTTGTTACACCTGGTAGTTGTTCTACAACCATTATAAAAATCGGTAGTAACATTAAAAACCCTAAGTTATCAATTTAGATAAAAATAGTAACATAGATGCATGATGAAGAAACATCAATAAGACTCTTAGCATCTCATGTTGGAAATAAAAATCTTAGGAACTTACACTCTCCAAAGTAGGTCTATTATGTACATATAAACAATATGTTCATTGTTTCTTATGGTGGGTCAAACCTATCTTCAGTTTACCTATCATATGTGCTGGTAAAGTGCATGAATAGCTGTTGGTTCATGGGCCAAGATATGTTTATCTCAATGTTTATCCCATAGTTGGGCACTTAATTTGGGGAAACAAGACGAAATTGACTCAAGGGTGAGTCAACAATTGTGGAAAAAGCTTGTTGGTCCCTTCATTTTTATGGAGTACATGTTGGTACATACTCAACATACAAAGAAATTCGAGTTGTATCAGACATAACAAATTTGAGTTACATACTCAACATACNTCTTCTTTTCAGATCTGCATAGCTCTTTTGTCTGTCATGTGCTTCCTTCAAGTTTTGTTGTACCTTTCTTACCATGTTCTCCATTTCTTGGAGCATCTCTGGTCCAACCATGAGTTTGTCATCCAGTTTATCCCAGCTAATTAGAGTCATACACTTTCTGCCATACAATACTTCGAAAGGGCTCAACTTTGCTGAAGTTTGGTACCCATTGTTATATGCAAATTCTACCAAGTGTATATAATCCTCCCACTTGATTGGTTTTGTTCTTACATACATGCAGAGGATATCCTCTATGATTTGGTTTGTCCTTTCATTCTGTCCATCTGTTTGTGGATGATAACTTGTACTGAAATTCAAGTTGGTATTGAGCCCTGCAAACAATTCCTTCCAAAAGGCGGATGTGAATTTTACGTCTCTATCTGAAATCACCATTTTAGGAATACCATGCAGTCTAAAGATTTCTTTCATGAATATTTCAGCAATGTTTATATATTTAAAAGTAGACTTTATAGGAATAAAGTGTGCAAACTTACTGAGTTTATCAATTACAACCATGATAGAGTCATTCTATTTATGAGTTTTAGGAAAACCTGTTATAAGTTGAGTGATATAGTCTCCCATTTCCATTCTGGTACTGGTAATGGCTGTAAGAGGTCGGCTGGATGTTGGTGCTCAACCTTAACCTGCTGATAATCTTGGCACATAGCCAAGTATTACACTATCTCTCCCTTCATATTAGGCCAATAAAACAGTTTCCTAAGTGTTGTTATTGTTTTCTGGTAACCTGGGTGGCCAGAATACGACTTCTTATGCACTGCGTCCAAGATTGTTAATTTTAACCCTGTTGAATCTGGTATGTAAAGTCTGTTTTTAAATCGTACCAGTACCTTCTCGTCGATACTTAGATCAGGTTTATCTGAGTTTCCAGTATTTTTTGGTAATTCTTCCATTATTTTAGTATAGTTTTCGTCATCAATACCTGCCGTCCTTATTCTTTCTTCTAGATCACTTTCTGCCCTACTAATATTCATCTCAAATAACCCATGGATTCTTCTACTTAAAGCGTCTGCTACTTTGTTTTCCTTTCCCTTGATATGTCTAACCTCGAAGTCAAATTTTCTTAAGAAGGCTAACCACCTTGCTTGCCTTTCGTTAAGATCCGGTTGGTTAAACAAATATTTCACCCCGCTGTTGTCCATTAATAATAGGAATATTTTGCCCATTATGTAGTGTTGCCACATCTTTAAGGCGTGTATTACTGCTGCCAATTCTAAGTCATGAGTGACGTAATTTTTCTCATGTTCTTTTAATTTCTGAGACTCATAACAAATAATGTGTCCTTCCTGAGTAGGACACCACCTAGCCCTTCTTCACTTGCATCGACACATACGGTGAAGTCTTTATCTGGGTCTGCTACTTTCAATATGGGTGTCATTGTCAATAATTCCTTTAGTTTGTTGAAGCTGTCTTGACATTTCTTTGACCAATTAAACCTGGTTCCTTTCTTTTTTAATGATGTGATAGGGTAGGCTATCTTGGAAAACCATTCTATAAACCTGCAGTAGTATCCGGTGATTCCCATGAATGACCGTATATCCACTACATCTTTAGGCATCAGCCATTCCATAATGGCTTTCATCTTTTCCGAGTATACAACAATGCCCTCTGCTGAAATTACATGTCCAAGGTATTGTATTTCTTTCTGATAGAAGTCACACTTGTCGAAATTGGCGTACAGTTTGTGCTTCCTTAACGTTTGCAGAACTATTCTTAAGTGTTCCTCATGTTCCTCCTCTATCTTTGAGTAGACCAGGATATCATCGATGAATACTACCACAAACTTGTCCAACTACTCACTAAAAATACTGTTCATTAGGCACATAAACATGGTTGGGGCGTTAGTGAGTCTGAAAGGTATGACTACAAACTCGTAGTGTCCATATCTTGTCTGAAATGCGGTTTTGTTTATGTCCTCGTCTTTTATCCGAACTTGATGATAACTGGATCATAAATCCAATTTTGAAAAGATCTTGGCCCCCCCTACTTGATCGAATAGATCATTTATCCTTGTTAAGGGGTATTTATTCTTAATAGTCATTTTTTTCAGTTGTCTATAATCGATACATAATCTTAGAGTACCATCCTTCATTTTCACAAAGAGGACTGGTGCTNTCTTCTTTTCAGATCTGCATAGCTCTTTTGTCTGTCATGTGCTTCCTTCAAGTTTTGTTGTACCTTTCTTACCATGTTCTCCATTTCTTGGAGCATCTCTGGTCCAACCATGAGTCTGTCAGCCAGTTTATCCCAGCTAATTAGAGTCGTACACTTTCTGCCATACAATACTTCAAAAGGGCTCAACTTTGCTGAAGTTTGGTACCCATTGTTATATGCAAATTCTACCAAGTGTATATAATCCTCCCACTTGATTGGTTTTGTTCTTACATATATGCAGAGGATATCCTCTATGATTTGGTTTGTCCTTTCAGTCTGTCCATCTATTTGTGGATGATAACTTGTACTGAAATTCAAGTTGGTATTGAGCCCTGCAAACAATTCCTTCCAAAAGGCGGATGTGAATTTTACGTCTCTATCTGAAATCACCATTTTAGGAATACCATGCAGTCTAAAGATTTCTTTCATGAATATTTCAGCAATGTTTATAGATTTAAAAGTAGACTTTATAGGAATAAAGTGTGCAAACTTACTGAGTTTATCGATTACAACCATGATAGAGTCATTCTATTTATGAGTTTTAGGAAAACCTGTTATAAGTCGAGTGATATAGTCTCCCATTTCCATTCTGGTACTGGTAATGGCTGTAAGAGGTCGGCTGGATGTTGGTGCTCAACCTTAACCTGCTGACAATATTGGCACCTAGCCAAGTATTACACTATCTCTCCCTTCATATTAGGCCAATAAAACAGTTTCCTAAGTGTTGTTATTGTTTTCTGGTAACCTGGGTGGCCAGAATACGGCTTCTTATGAACTTCGTCCAAGATTGTTAATTTTAACCCTGTTGAATCTGGTATGTAAAGTTTGTTTTTAAATCGTACCAGTACCTTCTCGTCGATACTTAGATCAGGTTTATCTGAGTTTCCGATATTTTTTGGTAATTCTTCCATTATTTTAGTATAGTTTTCGTCATCAATACCTGCCGTCCTTATTCTTTCTTCTAGATCACTTTCTGCCCTACTAATATTCATCTCAAATAACCCATGGATTCTTCTACTTAAAGCGTCTGCTACTTTGTTTTCCTTTCCCTTGATATGTCTAACCTCGAAGTCAAATTTTCTTAAGAAGGCTAACCACCTTGCTTGCCTTTCGTTAAGATCCGGTTGGTTAAACAAATATTTCACCCCGCTGTTGTCCATTAATAATAGGAATATTTTGCCCATTATGTAGTGTTGCCACATCTTTAAGGCGTGTATTACTGCTGCCAATTCTAAGTCATGAGTGACGTAATTTTTCTCATGTTCTTTTAATTTCTGAGACTCATAACAAATAATGTGTCCTTCCTGAGTAGGACACCACCTAGCCCTTCTTCACTTGCATCGACACATACGGTGAAGTCTTTATCTGGGTCTGCTACTTTCAATATGGGTGTCATTGTCAATAATTCCTTTAGTTTGTTGAAGCTGTCTTGACATTTCTTTGACCAATTAAACCTGGTTCCTTTCTTTTTTAATGATGTGATAGGGTAGGCTATCTTGGAAAACCATTCTATAAACCTGCAGTAGTATCCGGTGATTCCCATGAATGACCGTATATCCACTACATCTTTAGGCATCAGCCATTCCATAATGGCTTTCATCTTTTCCGAGTATACAACAATGCCCTCTGCTGAAATTACATGTCCAAGGTATTGTATTTCTTTCTGATAGAAGTCACACTTGTCGAAATTGGCGTACAGTTTGTGCTTCCTTAACGTTTGCAGAACTATTCTTAAGTGTTCCTCATGTTCCTCCTCTATCTTTGAGTAGACCAGGATATCATCGATGAATACTACCACAAACTTGTCCAACTACTCACTAAAAATACTGTTCATTAGGCACATAAACATGGTTGGGGCGTTAGTGAGTCTGAAAGGTATGACTACAAACTCGTAGTGTCCATATCTTGTCTGAAATGCGGTTTTGTTTATGTCCTCGTCTTTTATCCGAACTTGATGATAACTGGATCATAAATCCAATTTTGAAAAGATCTTGGCCCCCCCTACTTGATCGAATAGATCATTTATCCTTGTTAAGGGGTATTTATTCTTAATAGTCATTTTTTTCAGTTGTCTATAATCGATACATAATCTTAGAGTACCATCCTTCATTTTCACAAAGAGGACTGGTGCTCCCCAAGGTGAGACACTTGGTCTGCTATACTTTTTGTCCAACAGTTCCTGTAATTGTATTTTTAATCCTGTCAGTTCTAGTAGACTCATCCGGTAAGGCACCTTTGAGATAGGGGCATAACTGGGTAACAGATCTATGGAGAAGTCTATTTCCCTTCTAGGGGGTAATTCTGGTATCTCATCCAAAAACATGTCTCTGAAATCACGTAGGACAACAAAGTCTTCCAACTTTGGCTTATCCTTCTTTTCTGCTAGATTTGTCACTTGGATGGCATAAACTTGACATCCTTTTCTCACACATTTCTTTAGTTGCATCGCTGAAATTTGTCTGACTGATACCGGTTTTGGTATACCTTGGGCTGTCTTGGTGGTGCCAGAATCATCTTTATAGCTAAGTATCTTTGTATAACAATTTAATATTGCTTTGTGTCATTCCAACCAGTCCATCCCAATAATCATATTGTAAGATCCTAGTGGTAGGATGTTCAGATCAGTCTTTATAGTTTGACCATCTAGGCTGAACTCAAAGTACGAAATATAGTCAATTACTTTCCTTTTTGTACCTGTCGCTAGTTGCACAAGCCATGATTTTGCGTGCTTCAGTCTCTTAAGTTTATTTGACTCTACTACCTTCGGAGTAATATAACTTAATGTTGCTCCGGGGTCAATTAAAACAAAAATTCAAGTGTCATGGATTTTTTACCTTCGATTTCTACCACCGAGGACTGGTGGTCATCATGTCGACCGTCGATGGCTACATTTATCCGATGTAGGCTCCTGTGCACGTCTCCGACTATAAAGGATTCTTGCAGGTTATGAATAGCAGTTTTGTTTGTTGAACTCAAATGTGGGCAGTTTCTCTTGAGATGAGGCTCTCCATATTCCCAACACTTTAATGGCTCGCGGGAGCTGTCCCCAAACCTCTTCACTCCCAGGTTTACCATTTTTCCGCTACCTTGCGTATTCGGAGGATTGGAGTGAAAATCCTTTCTCAGAAAACTCTTCGCTGTATTCCAATAAGGAGCTGGCTGGTACCCCTTCTTCCACTAGTTCATTTGATCTTGTTTCTTATCCTTCCAGGCTTTGGGAAACTATGCCCGCTGTTTATATTGGTCGTAGCACATTCGCGCTTTTCTAAATACTTCACTTAAGGATTTCGGGTTGTCAAACTCAATTCTGTCCTTGTAGGACCGTGGTAAACAGATTAGAAATCGTTGAATTTTTACTTTATCCTCCCGGATGTATGGTACGAACTTTAGCAAATCCAGAAATTTATTTATAAGGTCCTCCATCATCATCTGTCTGAGTTGTAACTCATAAAATTCTTTCGTCTTCCTTTCATAATAATTTTCAGAAAGGTATTGTTTCTTGAAATACTTCTTAAAGTCAGACCATTCCAACTATTTCTCCTTTAGGCCCTTGGCNATCATTTATCCTTGTTAAGGGGTATTTATTCTTAATAGTCATTTTTTTCAGTTGTCTATAATCGATACATAATCTTAGAGTACCATCCTTCATTTTCACAAAGAGGACTGGTGCTCCCCAAGGTGAGACACTTGGTCTGCTATACTTTTTGTCCAACAGTTCCTGTAATTGTATTTTTAATCCTGTCAGTTCTAGTAGACTCATCCGGTAAGGCACCTTTGAGATAGGGGCATAACTGGGTAACAGATCTATGGAGAAGTCTATTTCCCTTCTAGGGGGTAATTCTGGTATCTCATCCAAAAACATGTCTCTGAAATCACGTAGGACAACAAAGTCTTCCAACTTTGGCTTATCCTTCTTTTCTGCTAGATTTGTCACTTGGATGGCATAAACTTGACATCCTTTTCTCACACATTTCTTTAGTTGCATCGCTGAAATTTGTCTGACTGATACCGGTTTTGGTATACCTTGGGCTGTCTTGGTGGTGCCAGAATCATCTTTATAGCTAAGTATCTTTGTATAACAATTTAATATTGCTTTGTGTCATTCCAACCAGTCCATCCCAATAATCATATTGTAAGATCCTAGTGGTAGGATGTTCAGATCAGTCTTTATAGTTTGACCATCTAGGCTGAACTCAAAGTACGAAATATAGTCAATTACTTTCCTTTTTGTACCTGTCGCTAGTTGCACAAGCCATGATTTTGCGTGCTTCAGTCTCTTAAGTTTATTTGACTCTACTACCTTCGGAGTAATATAACTTAATGTTGCTCCAGGGTCAATTAAAACAAAAATTCAAGTGTCATGGATTTTTTACCTTCGATTTCTACCACCGAGGACTGGTGGTCATCTTGTCGACCGTCGATGGCTACATTTATCCGATGTAGGCTCCTGCGCACGTCTCCGACTATCAAGGCTTCTTGTAGGTTATGAATAGTAGTTTTGTTTGTTGAACTCAAATGTGGGCAGTTTCTCTTGAGATGAGGCTCTCCATATTCCCAACACTTTAATGGCTTGCGGGAGCTGTCCCCAAACCTCTTCACTCCCAGGTTTACCATTTTTCCGCTACCTTGCGTATTCGGAGGATTGGAGTGAAAATCCTTTCTCGGAAAACTCTTCGCTGTATTCCAATAAGGAGCTGGCTGGTACCCCTTCTTCCACTAGTTCATTTGATCTTGTTTCTTATCCTTCCAGGCTTTGGGAAACTATGCCCGCTGTTTATATTGGTTGTAGCACATTCGCGCTTTTCTAAATACTTCACTTAAGGATTTCGGGTTGTCAAACTCAATTCTGTCCTTGTAGGACCGTGGTAAACAGATTAGAAATCGCTGAATTTTTACTTTATCCTCCCGGATGTATGGTACGAACTTTAGCAAATCCAGAAATTTATTTATAAGGTCCTCCATCATCATCTGTCTGAGTCGTAACTCATAAAATTCTTTCGTCTTCCTTTCATAATAATTTTCAGAAAGGTATTGTTTCTTGAAATACTTCTTAAAGTCAGACCATTCCAACTATTTCTCCTTTAGGCCCTTGGCCAATTTCAGATCTTGCCACCAAATGYYGRCCTTCCCTTTCAAATTATAGATGGCCATCTTGACCTTCATGTTGCTGGAATAGTTGTAGATTTGGAAATACKTTTTGATGTCCAACAACCATGCCTCTGCTTCTTCTCCTGTYCTAGATTCTCCATCAAAGATAACGGGTTTAATCTTTTTAAATTCTCCTTCAAGGTGGTCTACTTGTTTTCTTTTTCTRTCCATTTTAGTTCCATCCTCAGCTGGAGGTGTTCCTTTAGACGAACTATCTCCTTTTTCTGTTTCTGGCCCTGAGTTCTTGGAGGCTCTCTTGTTGACTTCTTCATCATTATTATTGTCTTTTGGGATTTTATTGGTCACTATACTGTGCAGCAGGACTTTGTTTATCTACTACTGTTCTTGTTGTGCCTTCTTCAATTTTTCATTGTTGGCTTTAAAGATTTGTAGCTCAAAAATTGGGTTCCTCATTGTTTCCAACACTTCTGTGGGTAAGCTTCCGTCACTATTCTGCCTTGTATATCCAGTAGGTCTTTGTTGTGGGTTTTCTTCCATCTTGTTTTCTGCATTGTCTTGAGTTTCCATACTTATTCACCAAAACTGAGAAAGTTTTCTATTTGTAACCACACAATTTATTAGTTTTTATCTAAAACAAAATATATACTAAGCACTACAGTGGTCCTGTTCAGGCCCAGTGTTGTAACTTTTGCTCTGATACCATATGTAATGAACCTCAAATTTATCATAAAAAAAAAATATTCCGTACATTATCCTCTAATTAACCAAAGTTTATCATCTCGTAAGATGGGTACTTACATTTCTCCTTTTAGCTTGGAGTGACCCTTGTCATATTAACTTAACACGTAAGAGAGGTTCCATCGAAATATAGGCATTTTTCTAACTCCTATAACTTACTATATAGATATTATTACTTACATGTATTCACCCATACGCTAGGATTTAAATTTTCGTTTCCCTAATTAAGAGAGTTGGGCTAATTTGGAATTTTCACGCAATTTTATAACTCTGAGATTAATTGTTTGTACTCCTACCTGGCTGTGTTGACATTAGAAATCCAATACATACCAGGAATGGGCTACTGTTATTAATGGTGATTTATGAGTGGATACCAATGCATTTTATTTGATGGTTTCATTTTAGTTATGATACGATTTGTCTCCACCATAACGAACTGAACCCTGACTCGTCCCGCATTGATCACTGCATAACTAACTAACTACCCCTCCTCGTCATGTTGGTGTAAAGGAAGGAGCACTTCAAAGACAAAGGTAAAGAAACTGATTATTTTAACTGGACAGTCATGGTATTTCTGTTGTTTAACTTTGTATCTTCATCATTTAAGGGAGGCAGGTGTACCTGTTAGGAGGAGTTAAGGCTCTGTCCTGGAATTAATTAGGTCTTACTAACCTCAGTCTCGAAGCCTTGTCCTCCTGTTCTTCCCAATCCTGATGCGCCAACCTTGCCCTAGCACATGGCTTGTACTTCCCAAGATATCAAGGGTGGTACTCGTCCCTCTTAGGTTTTGGCAGTCTCATTCATGCTCTTGTGATTCCGAAGAGGAGGTTTCTATATTATGCATTGTTCCACAGGGAAGTGCTACTGCCTCTGCGGCCATCATTGGTGAAGTCAGTGGCAACAACCGACTACCTGGTAAGATTCTATGGAACTATCATATCTTAAGTTTGAAACCAGAGGGTTCTTGGTGTGGGTTATGAAAATCTTTACTTCCTGTATTAGGTTCAAAGTCTACGCAATTTCTCCCTTCATTCTAATGTCAACTATAGAAGAGGTTGTTACCGAGAGTCCCTCCTCTATACCACTGTCATCCTAAAGCCCTATTTTGCATCCTCTGTTTGTGTCCCATGGGATTATTCCCGTTCTTTTTGTTTTACTTTGAGATTAGTAACTGTTTTGGGAGTCACTTCTATGTAGCATAGAAAGGGTTTACTCATACATCATATAGAGATTCCAGGGGAATAAAAGATCCACTGTATATGTCCTCCTCTGTGATTGATGCATTTTATTTGTAGTATAGTGGTGGTCTACCGGTAATTTATCTCTTACTGAGTTGGGGTACTTTCCTGAGAATGTCTATTGTTTATATGTATGATGTCGTTCCTTACATTCTTCATTTTTGTTCGTACAGGGTTTTTGTTTATAATAGGTTGAACTTCTTGATTCGCAATGCTATTTCCTCTGTTAAGTATTTGTTTAATTATGTGCAAAAGGGGTATCTTTGTATTAATGGTGGGACTCTATTTGTTAAGAGGTACCCACCAGAAGTTCCAGGCATCATTCTCCCCTCGACCAGGGTCACATTACAAAACCAGGCATGACAACAGGAGTCCGTGGTGTTTTCATCCTTTAAGTTAAGTAGTCCGACATCGCTGTGGTACTCAAACTATACATTCGATTTTATAATTTAAATTTTAATACTTTACTAATGTTTTCCTGTGATGGTCGAATGTAGGGATGCCCACTTCTCGGCGTAGGTACAGACCTCTGATCAATGTGACAAAGGTACTCGGGTTTCATAAAAAAATGGCTCTCAACTTGCTTCTTACATCAAGCATGGAGGTCACGATTATGTTCGTAGTTTTCTACTGTTAGAAGTAACATCACTTATGCACCACTTTCCTATGTCGGATGTCTGAGGGGATTAAATCCCGTTTTGTTTTTGTCAAAGATCCCTTTAAGGATATATATATATATATATACAATCATAGTCGATCTTGTTGTAGGGAAGGACTGATAGCCCAAATACTAGAAATGGCTGACAACTTTAAGTATTACTTGTTTGGGAAATTCTTATATATGTTAAGCATAGTAATGGAGGAACAGTAATAACTATTTTGGAAAAGGGCTTATCTTCGGCATTTTGTACATTACTTTTGTGATTTAAAGGTATTCAAAAAATCTTTAACAATTATAATGGCCATCATTACTGGACTTTGTTGATGACTGTATGGATAGTCTCTTGTTATCGAAAACTGTGTATTTGGAATTTACCCCAAAGGAATTGTTTGGAGGCGGGGTTTCACACTCCAAATCTCTATGTTTATTTTTTGTAGAATTCTTGTCCTTTCGATAGATTGTATCCTCCAAATCGATTGCATTACTCTGATTTTTTTTTGGAAAATCTTTCTGTAAAATACGAAGCAATTGTTTGATAGTTATTCTAAATGGAAATGCCACAGCCATAAAATTCTTGTGTTCTCTCTGCGCACAGAATATGTAGGAAGTGTCAAACGTTAATGATGTATCGGTGAAATCATTGATTCTCTTTCCTGTAGTATGATACTAGTATGATTAAATTATCCTGTTTAGAGTAGTTTTACTCCTTGGATTCTATTCATTCCCCTATGCTTCATCATTCTAGACTATATAAGTGAATTATGTTTTCCTTTTTGAATTAAATTACAGAATGGAATCTACATTTTCATTTATCGGTTCTGTTCATTCATTGATACATATTCGATT